>OX376373.1:83800519-84402960 GCA_947369275.1 Nemotelus nigrinus
TCCAGGGTAGATAGAAAAGTGTGCTCCGAAAAGTTCCCCCCTCGCCCTTTGCCATAAAATGGTATCCCTGAGCATCCATCCCAAATTTTCAGAAATGAGCTCGGTGCCTACTCTTTGCCTACTGTTAAACAAGATAGGATCACTTTTTATCCTGTTTATTACCTATTGTTGACATCGCAAGTCCACACACATCCTACCCACCTCCGCAAACGAACCATCCCGAAATAACCGTTTTTTTAGTTTTTTTCCATACCGTCTTATCCCATGAACGATCAGGGCAAGGTCACCTAATTTTAGGTGCACATTGGTTTCGAGACGTGTCATGTCCCTTTGGCGCTATGCAGTCATCACAAGATTGGTAAAAAAAAACTGATTATTCGGGGATAATATGAGCGTTTACAGAATTATGCCAGGATATTATCTTCCTTTTTCATACTCCTAGGCCCATTATATGTTACAAAACCTATTTTCACCTGCAATGTTGTTGTTTTGTCCTGCTCTTTCGTGTAATATCCCATACAACATGATGCAGAAATACAGTTTATTTCTGAGAAGAGAGTAGCGAGCAGATGTCCCTACAAGTTTTATTGCAAAGGGGGCGGGGAGTGGTGGTAATTTTTCGGAGCACACTTTTCAACCTACCCTGGAGTGTGGTAGATAAGTTGTGTACATGATTTTTTCATGCGCTTCTTAAACATAGAAAAACAAACTCACAAACATGCCAAGTCATAATCAAAATCGGATAATATCAACACGCCGTTGATAAAGACGATACTGTCAGTAACAAATGTTTAGATCAATATCTCTCAAAAACGGCTGTGGTTACAGGAAAAAGTTATATAATTTTTTTTGTTAGAAATTTTTTAAGCTACAAATTCGTCATGCATTTTTTTCTGAAGACGTAGCCGTCACTGAGATATTTAGAATTGAATTGAATTTCGGTGACCTTTGACCCCGTATAAAAAGTGACGCAGCACTCGGATCGATGGGACTTTTCACCTTTTTTGTGTCAGATTTCACTGGACCAATATGCAGAGTATGAGTTTGGAATCATGGAAATAGGGCTTGCCCGTCGATGTGGAATCATGGCTGGGTTATCCATACAATTTTTTACTAATGTTCGAAGAACATTAGTATTAAAATCAATTCGGCCAAAAATTCATATTTTCATATATATAGTATATATATATCGCCGCTTAGGATGACTTTGTAAACACAATTGTTCTCCCAAAAGCCGACAACTGACACTTTTATTTGAAAATTTTCAGGAAATGCAATGAGAGCGTTTTCGTACTTTTCCTGAATTTCCCCCACCACATGATTCAGGAAAATTCAGTAAAATTCAGTGACTGAAAGTACGCGAACATACCTATTGAAAACCATCGACTCTCTTTAAAAACCTTACTTACAATACGTGTCGCCAGTGTATTTCTAACCATACAAAATGGTACTGCAGCTGTGGTCAGCTGATGTGACGACACGTGAGCTCACGTGTCGTCACATCAGCTGACCACAGCTGCAGTACCATTTTGTATGGTTAGAAATACACTGGCGACACGTCACACGGCTCATGTGATGTGACGACACGTGAGCTCACGTGTCGTCACATCAGCTGACCACACGTGTGATAGATCTGCAGTACCATTTTGTATGGTTAGAAATACACTGGCGACACGTCACACGGCTCATGTGAGCTCACGTGAGCTCACGTTTTTGATAATCTGCAAATTCAGATTTTTGAGCTCACGTGAGAGCACGTTTAGCCAAACTTTTTACCGCATGGTATTTGATTTGTTTGAAATGTATAAGGTAAGTGATTTGTTGAAAATGTATGAGTATGAATACTTGTGAAATGGTGAAATACATTGATGCTGGTAAATCGTGGGAAAAAATTGTAACAGAATTTTTATGTGCGCAGCGAAATTTAGTTAAACCTCAAACTGTCGATATGCAACTGCAACACACGTGAGCTGCTAGCATGAGACAAGTGTATTTCCAAGCGTGAGCTCATGCCTCCACACGCATAACGTGACGACACTTGAGCTCACGTTACGTGAGACCAGTGTAGTTCTAGCTTTAGAGGTGGTAATTTTAACATGGAAGACAAAAGAGTATCTAGGACAGCCAAAAAAGTTAGAAGATAAAGAATCGGATGCAATACTCGATGAAGATTAATTTCAAATGCGAAATGAACTAGCAAAATCGTTAGGGGTACAGCCTTGGGAATGATCCAAAACCAAGGAAATTGGGTGCATTACGAGTTGAGGCTAAGAGACGTGGACAAGCACTTTTTCACGACATAAAGGAAAGAATTTTTTTCATTTTATCTTAATTGCTGATGAAAAATGGATCCATTACAATAGCTCTAAATGTAAAAACCCTAACGCATCAGAACCGCTAGAAATACTATTGTTCGAAGAACAGTAGAGGATTTGTGTAGATTTTAAGTGTATTGTTATATATTGTCTTATATATTGTCTTATATATTGTCTTATATATTGTTGTTATTGTCTTATATATTATATATTGTATGTATTGTCATATATATTGTTATGTATTGTATATTCGCGATGTGAATACTTAATACAAGCATTTATTGGTACGAAAATAACAAAAACACCTCGTGCTAGCAGTCCTTCGCTAGCACCGAAGCCAAAAATAAGTCACATCTGCCTCACGTTGAAGTTAACCTGCTCTGCGAATATCGTATTGATCCGATCACCGCATTGGAAGTTATAGGGATACAAAAAAATTTAGGGCTACCATTCGCAAGGGCTTTCAAACTTTCTAGATCTTAGTATTTGGTGTGTATTTTCACTACAAAACCACTACGATTTGAAAATTTTATGATAAAATCGCTTACTAAAGCTATGCCAAAATAATACAAAAACAATCATAGCCTGCAACCCTATCATTGTTTTTCAAACTAGATTTCTATTGAATATTGCCAACAATAATTCAAATTTGCCATATGAATTTCGTTATGATACCACGACTGTACTGGAAGCTATATGGCAAAGAGCTTTATTTTCCTCAACGAATTTTCAAAATTTAAGGCACAAAAATTATCATAGCTGGCAGCTCCAACTGAATTTTTTTAAAGTAAGGTTCAGCTACTGTGTGAATTTCGTTAAAATCGAACGACTGAATCAGAATTTATAGGGCTAAAAGCAGTTATCTTTTTTAGTGATTTGGCGCCACTGGCACAGAATCGCCCGCATTTCAAAATCACTTCTATCAGACCTGGTCCTATTTAAGACCAATATACTCTGCAAATTTCAATAAATTCTGCTTATCGGATGGTGAGTTTCCGTGAACAGAAGTTTCTGATGCTAAAAATATAGGTAAATTGGGCAAGGGCTACCAGGCATGCCCGTTATAACATATCAAATTTTTTACTTTGGCTATGTAAACAAAGCATAAGATTTACATATGAGTGACTTTTTTTTGAAGAAGCAGCATTTTTTCAGGAGAGTCGATGATTTGGAGGTTTTCAATAGGTATGTTCGCGTACTTTCAGTCACTGAATTTTACTGAATTTTCCTGAATCATGTGGTGGGGGAAATTCAGGAAAAGTACGAAAACGCTCTCATTGCATTTCCTGAAAATTTTCAAATAAAAGTGTCAGTTGTCGGCTTTTGGGAGAACAATTGTGTTTACAAAGTCATCCTAAGCGGCGATATATATATACTATATATATGAAAATATGAATTTTTGGCCGAATTGATTTTAATACTAATGTTCTTCGAACATTAGTAAAAAATTGTATGGATAACCCAGCCATGATTCCACATCGACGGGCAAGCCCTATTTCCATGATTCCAAACTCATACTCTGCATATTGGTCCAGTGAAATCTGACACAAAAAAGGTGAAAAGTCCCCATCGATCCGAGTGCTGCGTCACTTTTTATACGGGGTCAAAGGTCACCGAAATTCAATTCAATTCTAAATATCTCAGTGACGGCTACGTCTTCAGAAAAAAATGCATGACGAATTTGTAGCTTAAAAAATTTCTAACAAAAAAAATTATATAACTTTTTCCTGTAACCACAGCCGTTTTTGAGAGATATTGATCTAAACATTTGTTACTGACAGTATCGTCTTTATCAACGGCGTGTTGATATTATCCGATTTTGATTATGACTTGGCATGTTTGTGAGTTTGTTTTTCTATGTTTAAGAAGCGCATGAAAAAATCATGTACACAAACTTATCTACCACACTCCAGGGTAGGTTGAAAAGTGTGCTCCGAAAAATTACCACCACTCCCCGCCCCCCTTTGCAATAAAACTTGTAGGGACATCTGCTCGCTACTCTCTTCTCAGAAATAAACTGTATTTCTGCATCATGTTGTATGGGATATTACACGAAAGAGCAGGACCAAACAACAACATTGCAGGTGAAAATAGGTTTTGTAACATATCATGGGCCTAGGAGTATGAAAAAGGAAGATAATATCCTGGCATAATTCTGTAAACGCTCATATTATCCCCGAATAATCAGTTTTTTTTTTACCAATCTTGTGATGACTGCATAGCGCCAAAGGGACATGACACGTCTCGAAACCAATGTGCACCTAAAATTAGGTGACCTTGCCCTGATCGTTCATGGGATAAGACGGTATGGAAAAAAACTAAAAAAACGGTTATTTCGGGATGGTTCGTTTGCGGAGGTGGGTAGGATGTGTGTGGACTTGCGATGTCAACAATAGGTAATAAACAGGATAAAAAGTGATCCTATCTTGTTTAACAGTAGGCAAAGAGTAGGCACCGAGCTCATTTCTGAAAATTTGGGATGGATGCTCAGGGATACCATTTTATGGCAAAGGGCGAGGGGGGAACTTTTCGGAGCACACTTTTCTATTTACCCTGGAGTATGGTAGATAAGTATATTTACATGTTTTTTTTATGCGCCTCTTAAACATAGAAAAACAAACTCACAAACATGCCAAGTCGTAATCAAAATCGGATAACATTAACATGCCGTGAGAAAGAGGATGCTACTAGTAACAAATGTTTAGATCAATATATCTCAAAAACGGTTATGGTTACAGGAAAAAGTTATACAATCTTTTTTGTTGGAAATTTTTTAAGCTACAAATTTGTCATACATTGTTTTTCTGAAGACGAAGCCGTTACTGAGATAATTAGGAAAGGTCACTTTTAGTGACCTTTGACCCCGTATAAAAAGTGACGCAGCACTCGGATCGATGGTGACTTTCGACATTTCGTTCAACTCGCCAGTACCAAGGTTCACACCATACTTCAGCTTTCCACTAATTTTTCCCAAGCACCATGTTAGATTTCCCTGGACTATATGCTGTGGGCAGAAGGATGTTGTGTACTACGGGCTGCTCCACCCGAATGAAACCATCACTGGTGAACGCTACCAGCGACAATTGATGCAATTGGGCCATGCACTAAGAAGAATATGCGAAAAGACACGATAAAATGATTTTTTATACTTTATTTATAAAATAGTCAAGAACACATTGGAAGCGCTGAACTGAAGTAGTCCAGGCATTATTCCTTTGGATTACCATATGTTCCGATCTATGGCGCATGGACTGGGTGACCAACATTTCACTTTGTATGAGTAATCCAAATATTGGCTGGATTCATGGTTAGGCGAAAGGATGAAGAATTTTTTTACCGAGCAATCCGCCAGCTGACTGAAAGATGGGTAAAAATAGTGACCTTCGATGGACAATACTTTCAATAAATTTATTTTAATAAAATAAATTTTGTCATAGATCCGGCATTTTCAATTTACGCCTCCAATAATTGTTCCAGCGTATAATTATCCGCATTTCATTTGTTTATATTGATATATTTTACGTTCCAGCGGTATGACAGTGTCATTGGGGAATACCGAAGAGACTTTCGGTCAAACAGTCCAACAAGAGAAATGAAATAGTCGAGGAATGATGGGAGCTTAACATCGATATCTACCAGATTTTCGTGGACTTTAAACAAAACAACGACAGTATTGACCGGAACCTACTTTATAAAATAATGCTGCACATAAAAATGCAGGTCAGAATCAACCACTATCCGGCTGAAGCCTTTGACACAAATGTTGGACTAAAGTAAGGCGATGGGCTGGCTCCTCTGCTGTTCAATCTAGCTCTTTAGTTTGTGATAAGGACGCTGCCTGTCCACGCAAGGTATACGCATTCATATCATCTAGCTAGTTGTAGCCAAAGCGGATGACACAAACGTCTTATCACGTTCTTCCACATCAGCCAAAGAGCTCTGACTGAAGCGTGACTAGGAAGCAAAGAAAATAAGGCTGAAAATACACATGACGAATATGAAAGTCAAGGCAAAAACAAGAAAGAGGGCCATAGCTAAAGTGAGGAGCATGTAAAAAATGTAAAAACAAAAAGGGTGAACGAGTTTGCATGTTTACAAAGAATATATCTCACTGCTAAAACTTGCTATTCCAGCCTGGCTGAACTAATGGCTAAGCTGCATTCACAGGAACATAAATTTCCAAATCTATGAATAGAAAATAAGTCTATAAATAAATGTCCATAAATAGTATATAAACAATTATAAATAAATAATAATTGGAGCCAAGCGGGAGGCAAATAAATTAAAACCAATGGCAAATAAATTACAACCATTAACGTCACTACAGCGTGACGTCACTACAGTTGCAATGGGATGGACTTAACTAAACTTAAAAACTTGATTTGAGTTAGCACTGGATTCAAAAACTACATACTCTATTACATCATTCTATAAAACTTGAAAAACCTATCTTCTGTGGAAGTGTGTTAAAATCAACACTGAAAAATGCACACTCCTCATGTCTCCAGTAAAAATCAAAGCACAAATCATTGAATATCACGAAAGTACTTAAATGTACAATGTTAAATAACCATACAAAATGGTACTGCAGCTGTGGTCAGCTGATGTGACGACACGTGAGCTCACGTGTCGTCACATCAGCTGACCACACGTGTCATAGATCTGCAGTGCCATTTTGTATGGTTAGAAATACACTGGCGACACGTCACACGACTCATGTGCTATCACGTGAGCTCACGTGTGACGTGTCGCCAGTGTATTTCTAACCATACAAAATGGTAGCCATTCTAGCTTAAAGCTATAAAGCTAGAACTACACTAGTCTCACGTAACGTGAGCTCACGTGTGGTCACATCAGCTGACCACACGTGTGATAGATCTGCAGTACCATTTTGTATGGTTAGAACTACACTGGCGACACGTCACACGGCTCATGTGAGCTCACGTGAGCTCACGTTTTTGATAATCTGCAAATTCAGATTTTTGAGCTCACGTGAGAGCACGTTTAGCCAATATTTTTACCGCATGGTATTTGATTTGATTGAAATGTATAAGGTAAGTGATTTGTTGCAAATGTATAAGCATGAATACTTGTGAAATGGCGAAATACATTGATGCTGGTAAATTGTGGAAAAAAATTGTAACAGAATTTTTATGTGCGTAGCGAAATTTAGTTAAACCTCAAACCGTCGATATGCAATTGCAACACACGTGAGCTGCTAGCATGAGACAAGTGTATTTCCAAGCGTGAGCTCATGCCTCCACACGCATAACGTGACGACACGTGAGCTCACGTTACGTGAGACCAGTGTAGTTCTAGCTTAAGCTAGAACTACACTGGCGTCACGTAACGTGAGCTCACGTGTCGTCACATCAGCTGACCACACGTGTGATAGATCTGCAGTACCATTTTGTATGGTTAGAACTACACTGGCGACACGCCACACGGATCATGTGAGCTCACGTGAGCTCACGTTTTTGATAATCTGCAAATTCAGATTTTTGAGCACACGTGACAGCACGTTTAACATATAACGTATATTTTTGAACGTCGTATATGGCGAAATAAGTACTGATTAATCAAAATATCGGTTATAAGTACATAAATATGCAAATTGAGTGACGTAAATATGTATTTTATAATTGAAATCGTCGTTTTAGCCAATATTTTCAGCACATGGTATTTGATTTGGTTTAAATGTATAAGGTAAGTGATTTGTTGAAAATGTATAAGTATGAATAGTTTTGAAATGGCGAAATATATTGATGCTGCTAAATTGTGTGAAAAAGATGTAGCAGGATTTTTATGTGGAATTTGCATTGGTATGTTTTATAATTATTTACATGCATTTTTAGTGTTTGTAAAAACTTTTGGTAACATGTATATGACTTTTCTATTAGCGCCAAATGTTTTTCGTTCAAAATACCAAGCAAATATGGAATTTGTAGGTATGCCGCCTGAGACATACATTACAGAACCACTGAAAGTTTATGATAATGCTATAGGCATAATCAATGCAACTGAACAGTGTTGCGCAGTGAAATTCGGTCAAAACTGAAATTTTTTAAATATCCAATTGCATATGATCGTGTGCGTCCGGGAAATAGGAGATATCATATGCAAATTTAAAACATATTTTGTTTTTTGTTTGTCTCATTTTTCCTTTGCAATATCTAGACTGTTAAGGATGCATATAATGAAACACCAGTGACAGATAACGTGAAGTATTACAGATGTACAGATAACGTTAAGTATTGTGTTGCATTGATTTCCTTCCGCTCAGAAAGCATGGCAACAATGTTGTATTGCATTCATTGTAACTGCAGCATGAATTTTTGTTAAGTCAGCATGGAAGGGACAAATTTCATTTAAAAAACAACAGTCTTACTGCTTTAACTTTGTTCGATAAATACGCTTGCAGGTAACAAGGCTAAATTAACCCAAGGATACGCCCCACGCGTACACGAATATTAGTGCATAGCTCTGACTTTTTCACTTGGGTTATTCCAAAGAAATTTCATAAGGAATAGCTCTAATTGAAGGTAAAAATTTACCTACTTCTAAGATACATCCCTGAATTTATCACAAGTATACATGTACGATATAGGTATTTATTTATTTGAAATCAGTTGATAGTTTAAAAAAGGAGCTTAGGTAATTACATCGGACGGAATGTGATTTATGTAATTGCCTGTGACATTTTTTTTTGTATATTGTGTTCAGTTGTGTATGGATAGCTAGTACAAGCGTTTATCCAAATCATTATATGTATACATTGTGTTGAGTATTAATTAAAGGTGGAATTAGTTTAATTTGATATTAAAATAAATTATTGTATTAAAATGGTCATGGAAGAACAACTAATTGAACATGTGAGACGGCACGAAGTGCTTTATAATAGTGCGTTAAAGGATTATAAAGACCAGTGCGTCCGTCAAGAAGCGTGGGAAGAAATTGCCAGTCAGTTAAATATAACAAGTGAGTTTATTTATATATTTTTTTATTTAATGATCTTTTTATATATTTATATATACATATATATTGCATAAATCGCTAGTGTTAACTTTAAAATTATTTTGTATTCGTACATTAAACTTTAATCATTTAACCTCCCTTTCCGAACTGCGTTGATTTGCCAAGGCACACTACCCGATGGAGAATTAAAAAAATCTTTGAAGGCTTCTCTGACTGAGAACGCTTCGTTTGTGAAATTACGCCTCACACCGTCTACATTCTGAAATGCAGCTTCGGCAGAGTTTAAATCTGCAATATCGTGATCATACGCATCTGAAGCTAGCATGTTATGCAGACAACAGCAAGCAAGGACAATTTTGTCAACGAATTCGGGTTGCACTTCTATATGTGTGCGAAATACTCGCCACCGCGCTACCAAAATCCCAAACGCGTTTTCCACTACGCGTCGAGCTCGTGACAGTCTATAGTTGAAAATTTTTTTACTTTCATCTCCTTGAATGCTGTGCTTGCTGTATGGCCGAACTAAGTAGGATTTAAGTGGAAATGCTTCGTCACCTACAATGACATGTGGCTGAGGTGATCCACTTTCCTCCAGAGGTGTTCTTCCTGGAATGCTCAAAGTTTCACTTTCGAGCATTTTCCCAATCTCGCTTTTTTCGAAAATGCCACCATCACTATTCCTACCGTACGCTCCAACATCAACAGCAATAAATTTGTAGTCTGCATCCACCAACGCCAACAGAACAATTGAATTGCTTCCTTTATAGTTATAATATGTGGATCCTGCATTGATGGGGCATTGGATATTAATGTGTTTACCATCGATTGCACCAATGCAATTCGGAAAATTCCACGTTGTTTTAAATCTGCTGGCGTTTTTTTCCCACAATTCTTCCGTAGGCTTCGCCATTACCACTGGTCCCAAATTCTTCCAAATGGCGTCACAAACCTCTAAGATTGTTTTCCGAACAGTACCAAACCCCATTCGGTAATTAAATCCTAAACATCTAAATGAGTTTCCAGTTGCAAGGAATCTGAAACAAAAAAAACGTCGTATATTAATTAAAGTTGTTTTATTTCAGCTGCGGATGCTAAAAAAAATGGGATAAGCTCAGGAAATGCTTTAATAATGCACGTAGTAGACGTCGTATGCACAAAAGTGGGCAGGCTAGAAAATATATTGCAGAATGGAGATTCGAGCAACAAATGGGATTTCTGTTGCCTTACTTAGAAGATCGGAGGTAGGAACTTATAAATTTTAATACAAATGTAAAATTTATTCTTCTTTATTTTAGAACACTGGGCAATTTACAAAATATTGCAAATGTATCAAAAGAAAGGACGGATATGGAAGGCGAGTCTACAGTAATGGGCGCATCTGAAGACTTTCTTCCTCAAGATGAAGAATGTGCAGGTGATGGCCCATCAAACCAAACCACTTCAGAGAGAACAAATGAAATACATTACGAAGAGAATAAAACGCGAGAAGAAAATATAAGACTGCTAAGTGATATCAAGGCTAGCAAACAAAACCAGAGAGAGAAAAAAACCTCATTAGACAAGGTACTGTCTGTTATGGAGGAAAATGCAGCTCTTCGGAAGCGAAAATACGAAGAAAAATGCGAAACACGAAAACGTCATTCATGCCTGGAAGATATGGACGACATGTCTATGTATTTCATGAGTTTGGCGAGAATTACAAAAAAACTCCCAAAAGCAGAACAAGTTCGTGTAAAAAGGGAAGTTGGCAACATTGTATTGGATGCCGAATTGAAAAACTGTGAACATGAGGCATGGAACTATTCTGTTCGTGCTTCAACACCTATACCGAGTGCGGCGAATATAGTTTGCGAGCCACAATGTTCAACGCAATCCGGCATTATACCATCGCCGACTGATGAAGCATTGCATGTCATTGAGGAATATTGTACGTTTCCCACCACATCGGATTTGATTCGCGTACACGAAAGTGCTTCTCAGGACAATATTTGAGTTATTTATGCTACTTTATATTTTTCAATGTATGCATTTTTTCACATTTTACATTTGTGTTTTTATACACCTTAACGTACACAATTTTTTATGTTAATAAACTTACTATATGGTTTGCAATGTTTTTTTTTATGTTGACTACTATTATTTACAGTGCTACTACATATGCTTTGTCTAACTCCATACAAACATTATTATACAAACAAACATTTGATTTCATATTTACTTACCTTAAACATACAGCCAATCTTTCTTCTGTGCTTATGGCTTTTCTAAAATGCGTATTTTGCTTCTTGATGTCCTCTTTTATCAGGCCATGCAAAAAATCAAATTGCTCCTTTGTCATCCTAAAATACATTTGGAACCGCTCTGGATGTTCATTTTGAAGTTCCTGCACTAGCAAATGGTATTCTCCAGACGTTTCCCTTGCACGATTAACCGGATGAACCCAAAATCGACGCTCCCTTTGAAGAACTGCACAAACAACAACATTTTCTAAGTCTTCTTCAAAATCTGAAGAGCTTGTGGATGAGTCTGTACTCTCACACATTATAATATAATTAATTGTTAATACAGTTACAAAACACTTTTCGAAAACGCGATATAAACTATTGTCACACAACTGGAGATAGTTAACCGTCAACCGTCGATGAGCAACTGCAACACACGTGAGGCGTGACACAAGTGTATTTCCAAGCGTGAGCTCATGCCTCCACACGCAAAACGTGACGACACGTGAGCTCACGTTACGTGACGCCAGTGTAGTTCTAGCTTTAATTACACTGGTCTCACGTAACGTGAGCTCACGTGTCGTCACGTTTTGCGTGTGGAGGCATGAGCTCACGCTTGGAAATACACTCGTCAGCTCACGTGTGTTGCAGTTGCATATCGACGGTTTGAGGTTTAGCTAAATTTCGCTGCGCACATAAAAATTCTGTTACAATTTTTTCCCACAATTTACCAGCATCAATGTATTTCGCCATTTCACAAGTATTCATGCTTATACATTTTCAACAAATCACTTACCTTATACATTTCAAACAAATCAAATACCATGCGGTAAAAGTATTGGCTAAACGTGCTCTCACGTGAGCTCAAAAATCTGAATTTGCAGATTATCAAAAACGTGAGCTCACATGAGCCGTGTGACGTGTGGCCAGTGTATTTCTAACCATACAAAATGGTACTGCAGATCTATCACACGTGTGGTCAGCTGATGTGACGACACGTGAGCTCACGTTACGTGAGACCAGTGTAGTTCTAGCTTACACCGCACAAATCATCTCTCACATGGAACAATCGATGGAGCATATTCAAGATGAGCTTCAGTGAGCAATCGAAAAGCTTCAGCTGCACTTTTTTTCAAATTGAATATAAGATGCGTTTTTTTGCTCCGATGCAGTGCAGAGTACAACTATGCCGGAAAAACAACGATCTAGTATAAACAGCAGTGTATTCGCTAAACCTGACATAGGTTGTTATATTCACTGTGGTACCACAAAACAGCTGAAAATAAAGGGAGAAAATAACGAATATACACTATCACAATCGATAGAAAATAGAAAAAGAACTAACAGAAAATTACTTCTTTTAACTTTCCACACATTATGAGAGCCATTTCTAATTTCGGAACTACCAAAACATTCAACATAACCATGAAAAACCCAAAGCCACCTCACAGCAAAAAAGACAACTTCTCATGAGCTTTACTATTTTCTATCAGCACATTCTACACTTCAACCCATGAACTACTAATGAGGCATAGAGTTTCTGTACTAGTGAATTCACTGGTGTAGGAGTGTTGTTGTTTTCAATGCGTCTACTCTACTCTCCGCTGGATAGAGGAGCAAAAAAACGCGCCTATAGTTACAGTAGGCGTGTTTTTTTGCTCCTCTATCCAGTAGAGAATAGGATATATGCATTGGAAACAACATCAATCCTGTCCCAGTGAATTCACTAGTGCCTAAATTCTATTCCTCATTTGTAGTTCACGTG
Source organism: Nemotelus nigrinus (assembly GCA_947369275.1). Lineage (NCBI taxonomy): Eukaryota > Metazoa > Arthropoda > Insecta > Diptera > Stratiomyidae > Nemotelus > Nemotelus nigrinus. The sequence continues at coordinate 83,813,797 of OX376373.1, forward strand.
TTGAAGTGTAGAATGTGCTGATGGAAAAAAGAAAAGCTCATGAGAAGTTATATTTTTTCTGTGAGGTGGCTTTGGGTTTTTCATGGTTACGTTGAATGTTTTGGTAGTTAGGAAATTAGAAAAAGCACTCATAATGTATAGAAAGCTAAAAGAAATAATTTTATGTTAGTTTTTTTTCTATTTTCTATCGATTGTGGTAGTGTATATTCGTTATTTTCTTTCTTTATTTTCAGCTGTTGTGTGGTACCACAGCAAATGCAGCAACCTATGTCAGTCTTAGCGAAAGCACTGTTGTTTTATACTAGATCGTTGTTTTTGTGGCATAGTTTTATTCTGCTCTGTACCGGAGCAAAAAAACGCACCTAGTGTTATTTGATGCGAACGCCATCTGTTGTAAAACTTACATTTTTAATTTCCGCTCCAAATAATACAAGTTCACTTGAGTGAGTGTTCTTAACTGCAAGTAAAACACAACTTCCTCTTGACTAACCAGTGGACACATAGTTTCGGTCAGTTTTAAAGATTATCCAGATACTATTAATGGTTGGGAGTCATTTAGTCATATTTTAGTCAAGTTGCCGGTTACTTTTTATTTATTTATTTTTATTCTTATTTGTTTTGTTGATTTATATATTTATCTACTCATTTTTTCAACCGACAAGTATTTCCATGAAAAACAAATCTCATCAGATATAATTTTCCACATCCATTCAAATGGACGCAAAACACGATCTATCAAGTTTTTCTATATTATCAATCAGCATACAGGGATTCATTTCCATTTTTCATTACATAATAAAGTGTAATGAAATTCATTTCTTGTCAAAATAAAATCACCGTAAAACGTTCGTAAATCTTTTATTTTTGCTTTCTAATTCGAAAAGCTTTCACGTTAATTTGTGATCTGTTTCATTATCTGGAATTCACATTCCTGCATCCTTCACATTCTTCCATATTCCACCCGAAACAAACTGAACTTCCAAAAAAATCAAATAGAGTGAAAAATGTTCATTCAAAAAATCGACTTAATATAAAAACGGTTTTAATCCTACTAACCGAAAAAAATCCTAAGCTTGTTCCGTACAAACTAGGACAACTCCCACATGTCCATAATTCCTACTACTCTACTCGGTACCTTGCTCAAAGCAATCATGGCACCTATCCAATAACACAGATTAAACCTGTTATCTCTCATGCTTTTTCCATCATACTCAGAGTCAGCTAGAAAATTTGTTTCGATATCCTTCGGATATTCCAAAAAAAAAACAAATAAATTCGATAGAGAATGATTTTCTACCCTTAGGACTAGTATGGATAGTTCGCACCGTGTACGTATATGAATGGAGGCAGAATGGGAATGCTATCGGTGCTATCAAATTGAAGGTAGGAAAAAACGGCTCTTTTCACAGCGCAGTAGAAGGCAGCGCAATATATTTCCAGCATCAAATTCTGAGAGCTCAAGTCACAATGCACTTTTTTCCGAATCCCAATATGATTTACCATGCTTCAAGTTTTGTATAGACATATCAAGTTTTAAAGTGAGACATCCTATGGGACTTGTATAGATTTGGTGCAGATAGATGGTTGCACCTAGTTGAAGAGAATAAAGTTTTGAATGTGACTTATTTCTCAAGTTAGATAGGACAGTCTGAAAAAAAGTGAGGAAAAACGCATTTGACAATTTGATTTATAGAATGTACATAATAGTCATAAAAGTCATAAAAGTTTCAGACTCAAAGAATCATCTTACCTATTACTCTTAATACTTACAGCGCTTTTTTGATAGAACTCTGTTATATCACTTTTGCTATCTATTACTTCATAAATTATGCCTAAATAAATGTAAAATGGTAAATATTTACAATGAAATATTCTGAATTTCTTGTGGATCTGCATAAATATATCATATCATCGATAGTAATATATCTTTAAAACTATCTCTCATCGGATATTTTTTTGCAGTGCAGCCTCTGTGGTGGGACGTCCATACCCAGTGTGCCAAATTCGGCATTTCGTTGAGAATTCTTTCAGAAAATTGAAGCGAATTCAGAAAAAAGTTTCGGATTCTCAAACTTTTTCGTTACGAATTCTTTAAGACCGGTATATGGAAAACGTTACAAAAACGCCGAAAGTGCTCAAACTTCCCCTCTTTAGCTCCTGAAAAGCTTTCGTACAATGGTTCATTTTTTTTCAAGATTCATTGCGATTTCTTTCGGAATTCCTTGTGAATTTTTTGTGAATTCTTTGAGAATTCTTTACGAATTCATTTCGAATTCTTTACGAATTCTTTGTGAATTTTTTGAAGATTTTTGTGCAGGTTTCAAATAGTTCTTTGAGAATGCTTCCAATACTTTTTGGATACATTTTAATAACATTTATTGAATAAAATACTTATAATTTTTAATTCCAATATAATTTTATTTGTTGTTTTATTTCATATTATAAATTTTATATAATAATTTTTTTTCGCCCGTTTGCTAAGCTTGTCTTTGCTGCTATAAAAAAAACCTTTTTTAAAAAAAACCTTCGATCTCGTCCCGTCTTCTTGAAGGAAATGTTCGCACAGCAGCTTCTGCATACAAAAAGGAGAAGTTACAAGAAAATAACAAATTTGAATAGCATTACGGACCTTTAAAATGGACACTGTTAACACCTCAAACAACACAACTTCAAAAAACTTTGTAGGCACTTGCACTTATGCATGAAAAACAGTTGTACGACTAAAGTACTGTTTTAATACTTACTTTACTAGATGAAACATTAACGGCATTAGGTTCGGAATTTGTTGCAAATTCCAATGTATTTCGTAACAAACTCTTAACAATTTCCCTATTACAGATTCGTTCGCACTTTGTTAGGAATTTGTTCGAACTCAGTGAAATTTTCGCAACGAATTCCGATTGATTTTAAATTTGTTTCTTTCAAACTTCAGAAGAGATTCTTAAAAAATATTCAAATGTTTCTCATAAAATAATGAACAGTAACCCCAGTCAAAAGTTGTATTCATTTCAAGAGCTTTTTATATTTCTATCTTTTTCGCTCACTTTCGGAATAGTCGTAACCAATTCCGAATTCCGAATTTGGCACGCTGGGTAGGTACCTTAGTCTGCAGTAGTGGTTTGCACTATCAAACACACAAAATCAAATTTTGTTAAGTCGCAGCGTGCCAAATTCGGAATTGGTTACAACTATTCCGAAAGTGAGGAAAAGAGATAGAAATATAAAAAGCTCTTGAAATAAGTAAAACTATTGACTGGGGTATAATTGTTCATTATTTTATGAGAAACATATGAATATTTGTTAAGAATCTATTCTGAAGTCTGCAAGAAACAAATTTGAAATCATTCGGAATTCGTTGCGAATATTTCACTGAGTTCGAGCGAATTCCGAACAAAGTGCTAACGAATCTACGATACGGAAATCGTTAAGAGTTTGTTGAGAAATAAGTTAGAATTCATAAGAAATTCCGAACGTATCGCGATCAGCGTTCAGTTTAGTAAATTATGTATTAAAACGGTATTTTTGTCGTTGTCATTCGTCATTTAGTCGTTGTCATTGTCATTCGTGCATGGACTCGTGCCTGCAAAGTTTCTAAACTGTGTTGTTTGTGGTTTTTTTCAAAGTGTTTTCAAAATATTTACAAAATATTGCCTTATACTGAAGGTATTTTTATAATGCCTGGTGAAGCTGATCACATTTTAAATAACGCTACTTTAAATAGAAAGCTCGTGCTGTGTAGTGGATATAGCATTTGGCTTCCAGCGTTTAAGGTACGTGGTTTTTAATGTATTTTTAAAAATTATTCAGAGAGATTTTTTTGCTACTATCGTTGGACCAGACGTTCATTCTTTTGCAAAAAAAAAGTGTTTCCAAGCAATTGATGTTCAATTTACATGGATGGGTTTCGGGACCAACATCAAAATTAATCATTTTTACAGTAATGTCTATTTTTAAAGGTTCGAAATGTTACTCAAGTTTTTTGTTCTCTAGTAACTTCTCCCTTTTGTATTCAGAAGCTGCAATGCGAAAACTTTCATCAATTGTACCAGATGAGCTGGAATGCTTTTTGAAAAAGATTTTCTATAGTACCAAAGGCCGGCTTAACAAGAGTCTGGAAAAAATGCTATTTAATAGCAATAAATAATATATGTATATATAATAAACAATAAATATCCAATAAAAACAAAAATATTAGGTGTTTAATGAGTATATGTTTTATGTATATATTAAAAAAGTATTGAAAGTATTCTAAAAGAGCAATAAATACAAGAAAACCTAGAAAAGATTCTACAAAAAAAATTACAAATGATCCTTTAAGAATTCGCAAATAATTCTTAAAGAATTCGAAAAGAAATCGTTCAGAATTCGCAAATAATTCTTAAAGAATTCGCAAAGAATTCGAAAATAATTCGTAAATAATTCGAAAATAATTCGCAAAGAATTCGAAAAGAATTCGCAAAGAATTCGAAAAGAATTCGCAAAGAATTCACAAGGAACTCCCAAAAAAATCGCAATGAATCCTGAAAAAAAATTGATCAATGTACAAAAGCCTTTCAAGAGCTAAAGAGGGGAAAGTTTGAGCACTTTCGACGTTTTTGTAACGTTTTCCATATATCGGTCTTAAAGAATTCGTAACGAAAAAGTTTGAGAATCCGAAACTTTTTTCTGAATTCGCTTCAATTTTCTGAAAGATTTCTCAGCCAAATGCCGAATTTGGCACACTGGGGTATATTGAATAACACAAATATTTTGTTGTTGTATTCAATATACGTAACAAAATTTGATCTGATCGGGTGTGCAAAAAAACGCACCTAATTTGTTTTTTAAAAGATTGAAACGATATGCACAAAGAACCAAACTGATGCTCATCATGGCTACATAGTATTCCAGGTATAAGTGAACTAAAATATATAAGAGTACACTCAAAGGGACTACTGAAAAGCGAATGAAGTCTAACCGGGAGATCAGACACTCGCAAGAAATAAGACAAATGGTGGGGAAAGTAAACCATGATAAAGCTTATGAAAAAGACATTCATCCAGGAATACTCTGCGGGTACTCAGCATATGCAGATTTAATATGCCGTTCACACTACACTTCTCAATCAGGTAGATTTAGAATCTGCCAAGTTAATCAGGTAAGCGTTCACACTATCCGACGTGATTTAGAACGAGGAGATTTAGAGAGAGAAATGTCACACGAATTTATGTGTACAATTTTTTTTTGCGTGAAAGTTGTTGAAAATGGTGCAGGAACATGCACGAACATTTTCTTTTCACTTTGTACAACTCACATTTTCCTTTTTTGTTCAATTTTTGCTATTTTAGAACGAAATTGGAATGATATTTCAATCAAATCTACCGTGTCTCTCACGGATGAAATTCAGCACGCTCTGAGAACAATTCAGCCGGGAAAAATTCACAATAGTACCTGATTTGTACTTCCGGGTTTTTTTCCACCCAAAACTTCCGGTCAACCAGGCAGCGCTGCTTCGGGTGTGGATGGAAATCTCTCGTATCTCTCTCGCAGAGGTTGAGGACAGTCCGTGGGCCTTCGATGGCTAGGGGACCTGAACCTTCTTATCTCGGTTCACTGCCAGACGCTGAGAAAAATGTATGGGTAATCAGGTAGATTTAAGTCTATTTAGCTCTAAAGCGATCAGCTGATCGAAATCGCCTGATTTAGAGTGTAGTGTGAACGGCATATTAGAGAAGTAGACGTTCATCATGAGGACGATAAGCAATATTGAACTTGTACAAAAGGCACAGCCCCGGATCTTGAATTTTTTCGAGGGGGGGCAAGAACTGAAAAATGCCGCCCCCGCTCACCAATATTTTGACCTTTATCATCATTATCATTCCAACTCACTGATGGACATAGGCCTCTTCCAAAGAACAACGGCCGGTCTAGTGCTGCTCTTTCTCTGTTAAGCCTATATTTATCCCAAAAATTCCCGCACGTGTCGGATGTGCTGAACTGATTGTGTATATTTTATATTTAAATTAGGATAGAAAAGGATAGGATCTGAAATGAAACGTGAGATTAAAAGTCATTATTATGTTGCACCTTATAAGGAAATGAAAAAAGCAGTGAGAAGTGAAGCAATTGGCCTGAATCAGAACGTTAGTAATAGTGAAGGAAAACTATGGCGACTATGGGCAAATTTGACAGGCGTTTACTCCACGAACAGGAAGACAGAGATAGAGATAATAGGCCATTTGACACGTTTACCAAAAGCTCGTAGATCTTAGGTATCGGAGACACCAAAGGGAATATCTGAGGTAGTAATTCTCTCGATTTGTTCTAATTATAGATTTTACATTTTTAATCAAATTCCTTCACTAAATTTCGTATATGAGCGAAGAGCTTGCAGATTCAGTAGGAAGCGTAGAGTAAACTCGCAGAGCAATTCAAATAATAGGAAAAGCATCCTGCAAATAATACGTATAGATCCGTTGCAAGAGATTGAAAGCCCTAGCATTTTTTATATCTCCAAATAAAAGTGGAGTTTGCTCTTTAAAAACGTAGAGTTCCTCGCAGAATTCAACTGTGTTTAAATCTTGCTCATATTATCCATGCTTCTGTAGTTCTTCAGCTGACATATTCAAGACTTCAGTGCGAATGAGAAATGCAAAATTCAAATTTATCGTGGTAGCACTATCAATCCTCTTTTTAATTTCTGACAAGGTTCGATCAAATACCATTGTTTCCTTAGTTAAGAGTTGAGCAGGTTGAAGTCTTCGTGGTTCGTCACCACACATCTGATCAAATTGTTTCCCAATGTTCCCAACAACTTCTTTAGCTTCTTTTATCCAATATTCAATTGAATTTTCTCTTATTTCTTGCAAAGTTTTCATCAGGCCATCAATTAAAGAGGCGAAATGCGGAAGGATTGTATATTTCAATATTTACTTGATTGATTTCGTGGAGAATATTTGCCCAGATCGTCAAGTTCAAAATAAATTAAAAATTCCTTAGAGCATTTAAGAGATGACCTGCCTCGGAGTTTGCTTCCGAAGCATGAGAATTTTGCCCAACTTCTTCGAAAGATTCCACCACTTCCGGCAAATTATTCAAGAGAGCTTTTACAGTGACATGTTTCGCTGACCATCTTGCCTGACTGATTCCTTTTAATTGGTTTTAACATATTTTTTCATAGTATCCCACTGAGTATTGGAACCGACAATAAAGCAATATGCTTTTTGAATTGCTCCTAATAGGTTTATTGCCTCCGGGCATGATGAGGCAGAATGGAAAACACGGTTCGAACTCAGCCAGCTCATTCTTTTTTGCAATCCTGGCTTGCACTTCGTTATACATGCCAGTCATATTGGACCCATTATTATAAGATTGACCACGACATTGTCTAATATCTAAACAATCAACGGTAAATTTTTCTAAAATCTGTTGACAGATGTACTCTCTTGACTTTTCAGCAGCTTCTATGAAATCAATGAATTTTTTTTTTGATTTCACACACAGCGCCAGTTTTTTCTTACATAGCGAATGACCTGTCTAATTAATTCTGCATGCGAGATATGTGGAGTGCAGTCGAACATAATGTGTATTATTTGGCTTCTTTGATATCGTTTAGAATGCTATTTATTAATGTTTTTACTAATGTTCGAAGAACATTAGCATTAAAATCGATTCGGCCAAAAATTCATATTTCGATATATATATATATATATATATATATATATATATATATATATATATATATATATATATATATATATATATATATATATATATATATATATATATATATAAATATATATGTATATATATATATATATATATATATATATATATATATATATATATATATATATAAATATATATGTATATATATATATATATATATATATATATATATATATATATATATATATATATATATATATATCATCAAAAAATTTCAGTGAGATAATCTCGGGAACGCGCCATCCGATTGAGCTGAAACTTTCAGGATAAAATTGTGTACATGCAGAATAGGTCCAGGTCTCACTAAGTGTCAATTATTCTAAACCCTTTGGCGCTGGCGGCCATTTTAGTGATATTTGTAATAAACCTATTATTCCGTACACAAATAATTTTTGCAAAAATAAAGTTGCCGAAATAAATTTCAAACGTGTTTTAAATGCAAATCGGATAAAATTTTGGAATTTTTAAACCCCATGTGTGCGCTAGGTGCCTAAAAAGAGAACGGGAAAATTTGAAAATTTTTAAACTTTTGAAAGACCTATTCAATTATTACGAAATTTTCAGGACATATTGGTATTAATTAGTTGTAAATTTCTGAAGCTTTTAATGAGCGTGTTGGCAACCCTGTAGCTAGGGCAGGACCTGAAAGTGAAAACCTCCAAATCATCGTCTCTCTTGGAAAAATGCCGCTTCTTCAAAAAAAATCCACTCATATAAAAATCTTATGCTTTGTTTACATAGCCAAAGTAAAAAAATTGATATGGTATAACGGGTACGGCTGGTAGCCCTTGCCCAATTTACCTATATTTTTAGCATCAAAAACTTCTGTTCATGGAAACTCACGATCCGATGAGCAGAATTAATTGAAATTTACAGAATGTATTGGTCTTAAATAGGACCAAGTCTGATAGAAGTGATTTTGAAATGCAGGCAATTCTGTGCCAGTGGTGCCATCTTGAAAAATTACAAAGAAAAAAACTGCTTTTTGCCCTATGAAATGTGAATAAGTTACCAGGTTTCGCATGAAATTGACACAGCAGCTGAACCTTACTCTAAACTCTGTTTGGTGGAAATTTGGTTGAAAAATTCGATTGGTACTGCCAGTTATGGTAATTTTTGTGTCCTTGGTTTTGAAAATTCGCTCAGGAAAATAAAACTTTTTACTCTATAACTTCCAGTGCAGTCATGATGCCAATATAGACATTATTCAGGCCAAATTTGGTTGAAAAGCCACGATAGGGTTGCCAGCTATTGTTGGTTTTGTGTTTAATTGCAATATTTTTATTAAGTGATTTTGTCATAGAATTTTCAAATGGTGATGATATTGTAGTAACAATAAACAGCAAATATTAAGTTTTCGATTATTTGAAAAAACTCGCTGCAGGTAACCCTAAATTTCTTTATACTCCTATGACTTCGAATGTAATGTAACAACTTGAAGCAGATGTGGTATATTTTTGGCTTTGATACTGGCAAAAGGGTGCCAGCACGAGTCGGATGTGCTACTTTTGTATCAACAAATGCTTACAGTTAGCATTCATACCGGAAACATTTACAATGAAAATAAATAACCAATGTTTCAATCCCCAAAGTTCTGCAAATTTTTCGGATCGCAGCCCCGAACACCAACTTTAGTTTAGTGCTGCAGGCACTGAGCCTTTTCTTCATTTTATGAAACAAGCAACTGATAACGAATATAATTAACCCGTGTTTTGCTCTCATAAACGTTGAAATTCATGCCAGTTCCACTATATAAGTTATAATGCATTCTTGAGACCAAAGTAAAACGTGGTGTTTGAAACAGTTTGGCCGTAATAAGCAGCTCATGTGGTGAAATATGCACTCAAAACCTGCACGATTCTTCTACTGTTCTTCGAACATTAGTGTTTCTAGCGGTTCAGGTGCGCTAGAGTTTTTCTATTATGTCAATAATTTCATTCCGTATTTTATTTGATAAACAAGATACTTGTCCCTTTTTTAAGTGTTCTAATTGAAACTTAAGAGTTGAATTATGTTTAGAGAGCAGGAAAATTAAATTCGAGAAGCTCCCTTGACCAGGCTGAGGACATTGTGTGACTAGGTCGCTAGGGGTTTCGTGGGACCCACGAACAGAAAGACAGTTTTTTGATAGATACAATATAGCCTCTATAACAATACGCAAGATCTGTATAAATATAGCTGCATCCCTTTTATAAGGAAGCTAACCGCCTTCAAATGTAAGTGCGTTCCACTTGCACACTGCTACTGAACCAGCCGAGTGCCTCGTGGGCACCGGGCGAGCGCGATCGTTGTCCTATTTATGCCTACGTTCCCCGAAGGGAATAATTGATGTGCTTAAAGTACTATAGGGTATATAATTGCCAACAACCTTAAAGACGATGCTGATATTGAAAGGAAGCGCAGGGCTTTGGCAGTCAGGTAATATGTTGGCTCGCAAATTTTCCAGTTGTACTAAGCAAGTTTAGGTAACGTTTTCCAGGGATTTTGCCAGAACTTGTACACGGGGAACCTGTGAGTCGGATATGCCAAAAGATTGCTGGGCACCTTGCGCGTCCAATATAATTATATCTTCAAGATGAAGATGGTATTGACTCGCTTCTGCAGTGCGTCAGGTATGTTTGTGGAGTACCAGAATGATGGCTTTGCAGCCGTCATTTGCAAAACAAAACCTATATATCTGATCCATAGAACATGGGACAGTCCCAACAGCACCCTAAAGACTATAGCTGTTAGGTTCACTTCACCACTACACTCAGAAAAATACTTCTATTTTTTGAAGAAAAATAAACACATTATCAAAGAAAATTGGTAATGATTCTGCGCCAAAGAAATATTTACTCAATCCAAAGAGAGGAATTTATTCATTTCAAAGCACTGATATTGCATTTGCTCTGAGTAAATTTTGATAAAGTTTCAAGAACATCTGACATCTGGCATAAATCGGTTCACGTACGATCACCGAAGTTAAGCTGTGCTGGGAGCGGTACTACTTAAATGGGAGACCGCTTTGAAAGCATCGCATGCTGTTGGCACGCCAAAACTCTCCCTCCTTTCATATCATAAGAGTGGCTTACTTTGAAGGTAGTGAAAAAATAAAAAATAAGTAAAATGAAGTAGAGTCAATATCAATTTTTTCATTTTTTCCCTTTTTTTAAGTGCCACATTTTTTTTTTATTTTCTGAAGCGCTAGTATTATTTATGCCTAGTCGCCAATTTAAGCTATAATGTGATACTTAATCAATGGAGTTAGGACAACTGAAGACGAACAAAGTCAACCATGAACCCGGCGGAATTCGAAACCACGAGCGGTAGCGTGCTTTGATCTGACAAGTTAGCGATCTAAGCTATCGAACCTTTATTTGTGTAGAGGAAAAGTTGATAGAAGTCAGAAAAACTATCAATTTTTTCGTCGAATATTGAAGCGTGGTTGTTGTTGAAACATAGAAAAAAATGTTCGCGTTGTAGATATAATTTACTAAATTCATAGACATAATTTACAAGATTTGATGAAAATTACTTACTTGAAATAAGGTAAAGCAAAAATTGTGTTCCGTTGAATGTAAGAAATTTTCACATGATATGTATACAAATTACTGATATCAAATAAAAGTTTATTTGATTTGTGGAAGATTTCACATCTCGTAAACAAGTAAATATTTTCTTTGATTTTCGGAAACATATTTTTCTGAGTGTATGGAGGTGCTTTATACGGAAACCAGCTCGTTTCCTCAATCGCCCTCGGCGCAGGGAAGTAGACTTATCTGTGTCTTTTATGTTTATATTTAAAGTGCTTTATGTTTTTATTGATAATAATCTACAATAAACCTTAATAACATACTGTGAATCATTTAGTTGTTCGAAATAAACAATTTCTACTTTTATTTATTTATTAGTTGCGATAATGCTGAGGAGAGTATTTATTTGCCAATCTTGAATTTGCCGCCCTCTGAATTCGCCGCCCGGGGCACAAGCTCCGGTTGGCTCAAACTGCTGATGCGTTTTCAAAGTATGATCTTAATAAAAATAATTGGTCAAGAGGTTCCAAATTTAAACTAGACCTGATTTTGCTGCACCTATATCCAGCTGCTGAAAGAAATATTTCGGGTTCTACACTTTTTGGTGGAATATCAAGCATTTAATCATATGCCAGTTGTAATAATGAGCCCTTAGCGCCTCCGTTTTCATAAAACGATAGTATTAAGTATTAGGTTCTGGTTTGTTCGCTCATGTTGTAATGACGAAACTTTTCTAATTCTCAAAATGGGTTGAACTTTATTACGTATATTGAATCCCGAAATCTCAGGAGTCCCGATAAAAAATTCAGGTTCTCGAATATGTCCAAAATAGATCAGGATCCCGAGGTCCCGAAATCTCGAGATTGCATGCCCTATCCTCAAGTAACACCACGTACATTGGCAACCTCAGCTCATCCCACCCCACCTATGAAAACCCCTAAGATTTCCACAATAACGACCTATCAGATGGATATTCCAAAGCTCATCACTGAGCTTCACGCTCAAGGAATCAAAGTCAGCATGAAAAATATTTCGAGTGACAGATAACTCATCCTGTATGCATCCTTAGAAGATCACAAAAAGGCCTTTGATCTGATCAAAAGCAGTGGTCAAAACACGAAGACCTACACTGCTGCTTCAGAAAAGCCCAAGTCTATTATCATCCGTGGCCTGCACAGGGGCGTTAAACCTGCTGACATTCATTTTGAGCTAGTGGCGCAATAACTTGACCTGAATCTCAAGTCACACAGTAGAATAGTTTCACACTTCCTCACCCGTAAAGACCGGGAGAGTCAGTAGCGGCTGAATTCCAAATACAGTCCATTCTCTGGCAGAGAGTGACTTGGGAGAAAATCCGAAACAAAAAAAGACTGCAGTGTTTTAACTGCCAAAATTTCGGACAAATTGCAAATAACTGCACCATTGTCCATCGCTGCGTGAATTGCCTGGAGAGGCACCCACGTAGTGATTGCAAAAAAGTTGAAGATGCACAGGCTGCATGCGTCAACTGTGGTCTTAATGGTCACCCAGCCAACTGTCGTGGATGCCCGGCATATAAGGAGATGGTGGGCAGGAAGAATATTCGCCGCGTTCTTGTTTGACGTGGCCACTTTCAATAGTGCTTCGCTCATCTCGATGGCGCAAAGAGCGTCTGCTCAACTCCTCTTGGATGCATTGAAATTGGATCTTGCATTGGTTACAGAAACCAGATTGTCACAATGTAATCGAGTCAGCTTTGGCGTATTTACTAGAGATGAGGCGTAAATACTGGAACAGGTATATGGAACAGGTATTTTTTTGGAACAGCCAGTACCTAGTACGAAATTCAAAAATACTAGGTACGAGTATTTTTGTGAACTATACATGTAATCAAGAATTTACCCAATAAATTTCGTCCATTTGATTCATTTCAGTCAAACAGTGATGTTTTAGTATCCTAATATTAATATGCACTCGTATTTCATACTTGCAAGTGCTTTCATATTCACGAGTATTTCGTACTTTCAGTTTTTCCGCCGGATTTCATTTTGCCGTATCTTAGAAACTAGGCCGCTTTTTTCAGATTTGTATGGAAATTTCGCCTGAAACAACTAAGAAAGGGCCCCGAATTCATGCTAAACAAAAAAAAAATTGGCAAAAATTGTCGCTTTTGTCCAGTTTCTTCTATCAAAAATGTTTTCGCCCTTAAAATATCATAAATATACTCCCCGACCACTTCCAATCATCGAAAGCGCAGTAAAGGCAGATTTTGCCAAACTATGGCCAAAAAACCCCTTACTCCCCTACAAAACCGAAAAATTTTTGTGTCACATCAATAGGTCTTGGCCCGTTATGTCCCAAACAACTCTAACCCAAAATTGGCCTATTTTGTCCGATTTCACATATTTTTGCCTTAAAAACTTTTTGAATAATTGAATAAAATACTCGCAAGTACGAAAATACTCGATATGAAAATACGTGATACGAAAATACTTGCAAATTCCAAAATACTTGAAAGTATTTTCTTATCGAGTATTTTGGAACGATAGGAGTATTTATACGCGTATAGTTTCAAAATACTCGATCACGGTCAACTGCACCATCACCATTCTAGCCTGGGAGCTTTGTGTCTGGTGGGTGGGGCAGGGCATATCATACCGTTTCATTACATCACTGCAAATCGCATATTCTTGTGTGTGTATGTATGTACATACTTCAGAAAATACTAGCTAGTATTTTTGGAACAGGTATTTGGAACAGGTATTTTTTTGTACTTGTACTAGGAATACCTAGTATGTGAAAATCCAAGTACGACCCAACTCTAGTGTTTACCACTGTCTGCGACCACCAAAATGGCAGCGAGGAACTACTGGTTAGAAATAATCTGGACATGAAGCCCCTCGCGGTGCCCGCTCTCAAGTGGTAAATTTCGCAGTGAGCGTCTTGTGCAGCGGCTGGCTGACATCCAGCCACGACCCAACATGTTTAAACAAATCAATCTGCTTTCTCGAAAATGTAAGAGCCAGGATATTGTGGTAACGATTGACGATGTCGCTGTGTGCAACCCTGACCGTCAGTACAATCCCAGCTGAATGCGGTTCCGCCTGAATGTTCTCCTCTTAACAGCCAAATAGAGAGGAAATCAGCCTCTTTCTCAATACATTCTCAATTTACATCCAAAAATCCTTCGGATTCTCCGCAAAATACTCATGACCAGTTCCACTTTGTCAATAGTGAATACTTGCTACAACTGCTGCGCGAGATAACAGGTAAGAAGTCTTCTGGGCATGATGGAATTCCTAATTTCATTATTAAGCACCTGCCACTCTCTATGCTCAGAATTCTTTCTTTGAACAACGGCTACTTTCCGGCCACATGGAAAGTAGCAAAGATTGTTCCCTTCCATAAGAAAGGCATAAGTAAAGAGGCCAGCAATTTCTGTCCAATCTTCTTGCTTCCTAATTTGGGGAAGATTTTTGAGAGAATATGGATGGAAATGATAAAGAAAAATACTGTGGGATCACATAGACCACCAATTTGGCTTTAGGCGCAGGCACGGCACTCAGCATGCCACCTCATACTAGCATTATAAAATGGTATCTCATTTGAATGGGCATCTGATACTTGCATGATAAAATTGTGTCTCACTTGAATGGGCAATACATTCCAACCGTAGTGTGTGCCTTAGATATCGAGAAGGCTTTCGATTTTGTCTGCCACGAAGGTCTCCTATTCAAGTTGATCAAGTTTGAATTCCCGGAAGAGGTAATTAGACTCGCTTCAAGCTTTCTTATCAACAGACAATACTATGTCAGCGTTAATGGAGCAGATTCCCTCATAGAGCTTGTGACAACAGAGAGCTTTGTCTGTAACTGGACAAATTGTTTATACCATATTCACCGCTGACCTTCCCATTCCAGTGGAAGTCCAAATTCTCCAATGTGCCGATGACACGCTCTTATTCGGGTCGAGCCAAGACCCGCTCAAAGCAGCGAAGAGCTTGGAATACTACTTGGCAGAACTAAGTCTTTACTTTGACGAATGGGGTAGTAAGATTCAGCTATGCGTATTTCGGAATCCTTCTAAGTATCGAAGATCTCAAACTACTCGCAACAAGACCAAAAAACTTGCTGTCTCGTCCGGAACCTCAAAAATAACTTCATCTCTAAAGTACCTAGGAATCGATTTCCAGGAATTCTTAAAGTTTCATCCCTTTGTGCGGCGTAAAATCAAAGCTGTCAACTCTGCATTTCAATGAATTTGACCTCTTTAGACTAAGATTTAGGTTTAAGTAGGCTAAGTTAATTATAATTAAGCATAAGGTAGATTTAGCGTAAGGTAGATTTTTAAGCAAATTTTTTCCCCCAGTGTAAACTCAGCTGCTGTAAACTCAGCTGCTGTACAGGGTAATACCATTAATGTATAAGAAGTAAAAATTGTAAAAAAATAAAACCAATACGAGCCAGCAGGCCAAAATAGTATAGCCGCTAGATTTTGAGCTCTCTTGTTAATTTAACTTTAAGTTAGGTTAAGAAAGTACAATTTAACCCTTATGTGCATACCCGGGTACCCGGGTGCTCACTTCGTCATTTTTTATATATAACTTTTAAAATAATTGAGGTAGCAACCTGAGGCTTCAGGAATTCTCCTTTTAACTCTTTTAGAAGCTAATGACAAACTCGAAAAATTTTTGCGATTTGTTTGAACCTATGAAAAGTGAGGTCAAAGTCAACATACCGTTAGCTCACACCCGGGTACCTGGGTGCCCACTAGTATTTCAGCCCAGAAATTCAATGATATTGATATATTATGAAGATTGAAGTCAATAAATAAACAATTAGGAATAATTTTAGCATATTATAAAACATTTTTATTGGTTCATAATACAATGGTTACATTTTGTAGTGGATGTTGAATGTTCATCACACACAGGATTTTTGCAAACACAACAAGACTTTCGCGTTTTCCTGTGTCTTTTTATTGTGTCTTTGTAACATATATGGCAAGAGCCAGTTATTTTTAATCTACCAGTGTTGTCTCGACATTGAGTTTGTGGAAGAAAGACAGAAGCAGACAGCTGTGGTCCGATTGGTCCAATTACACTCTCGATCGCAGTCTTTGTAGTAAAGTTCCGGAGTATTTGGTCATTTTTAGCGCGATCTTCAATGAAAGGTTTTGATAACTCATCGCTCAGTTGACGTAGGAAGAGTCGTCGTTGATGAGTTTTTTTCTTTATCATTTTATTATTTTCATAATAAATGATATATGATGCTAGAGCCGCTATGTCTATGACGTTGAAAAATAAAGCCAGAGGCCATCGTTGGGTACGCCTTTGCACGGTATAACGGCTAACCATCTGATCCATTACATCCACGCCTGATTTGTATTTGTTATAATAGGTAATCATGTGAGGCTTCTTTTTTTCATCATCAGTTACAGCAGTATCTGAGTGCATCGTCGAGAGTAGGATTACAGTTTTATTTTTCTTTGGCACATACGAGCAGATTGCTACATGCTCGTGGAAACCAAAGAGAGAAGAGTATAGCTCTCTCGATCTAGAAGAATACATTTGCTCGGGAATATATGGTTTATTCTTCTTCAGGGTACCAACTATAGTCAATTGCCACGATAATAAGTGCTTGGCAAGAGGCAAAGTGGTAAAAAAATTGTCCATTGTAATGTTTCTCCCACTTCCTTTGAACGGCGCAGCAAGTTCTTTCACAACCCTCTCCCCTTGGTTTGTTTCGCGAACATTTCCCTGCTTGCCCGTGTAAATGATGCCCTGAATAGGGTATGAATTTTCGGCATCGCAAATCCACCAAATCTTGATGCCGTATTTGGCTGGCTTGGAAGGTATATATTGGGTAAACCTGGTATGGCCACGGAAAGCATAAAGCTGCTCATCAATAGTTAAATTTGCTGTCGGCTTGTACATATTATCCAAATTAGAGTTCAACATTGTCCAAATGTCACGAATAGGAGCTGCTTTATCCTGTTTGCTCTGGCGCGTACGAGCATCGTCGAAACGAATAAATCGCATTATAGATCGAAATCTATTGTTTCCGATTGATACGCGATAGAGAGGGTATGAAGTAGCTTTCCACATTTCGTTTATGTGGTCAGTATTCGAATTGTTTGCGCCAGAAGAAATTAAAACCCCAATGTATGCATAAAATTCTTGCACACTAATTGGTTTCCATGATCGTATCGAATTCGGGTTCCTTTCGTTATATATAGAAATTTCTGCTTCAGCCTTCCTGTTTGTATGTCGAACAATTAGATCCACCATCTCCACTGTAAAGATTTTCTTGAAGGTGTCTCTTATCGATAGGGTTTCTGTCGACCTATGTGGACCACATCTTTGACGTAAAAAATTTTGCGCGTGTGTTTTGTGTATTGGAGGCGGCGTCTTGCTCCACACAGTTTTATCTTTCGATATATATTCATTTGATCTTTCCTCACCAGATCCAACCGCTGATGTACTGGGCGTTTGATACTCGTTGCCACTCTCAGCCGACTCAGAATCCTCTTCACCTTCGGTCGTTTCGGCAGGAGTTCCTGTGTCTGACGGTGGCTCTTTTACTATACTCTCAGGCAACCAATTCTCATCATCGCTGTCGTCTTCGAAATCTGATTCTTCATCACTTTCTCCAAGCAGATTTTTCAGATAAATTTCTCGTTCCAAGCGACTCAATCTAATAGAATGATAAAAACGAGTTTATTATTATACAAAAATGAGATAGTTATCTATATATTTGGAAATGATATTCACCTTGCAAATTCAGCTCTCGATAGTTCTTCCATGATTTATTATAAAAATAACACTTAATTCAATTATAAAAATATCACTTGTTCGTCTCAGCAGCACTATTCAGAATAACACAAAACGCAGCATGTGGCAGTTTTTATGCTAGAGGGTAAGCGGGTTGAAGCAACCCTTAACAATTATGTAATTTTGAATACGGCAGTAGATCGACATTTTTTTCGCGTTACCTGAACAGCGTCTGCGTACGTTTCTAATGATGTTTATGAAACATTCCGTTGTAAAAAAAAATTCTAAACGATTTCATGGAAATGTGTCTTCAATCCAGCCGCACATCGCGACCCTGTAAAATTTTTCCTGGAATTATAAAATGCTAATTGACAACAAAATAATTTTGGGAGTTTCTGATGATGTTGAATTATTGTTAAAAAATATTGTAAGCGATTTCATGGAATTACGGACTCAGGATTGAGGACAAACTGGAGGTGGGCACCCAGGTACCCGGGTATACAACAACGTTACTTAAGTTGGGTATACACATAAGGGTTAAAATATAATAAAAAATATTTTCAATTCAATTTACTAGTTGGGACTCTCGAGTACTTCTGACTACAACTAACTATACATTCTGTTGCTCCCGATAGTTCACTTGTTGTTGCGCCCGTTTAGCCGCAATGTGGCTGTTTGTTGTGAATAGGTGGATGTGGTTTTCTCAAGGCAAAATTGCATTTTCTGGCAATTGGAAAGTTAACAGGAGCTCTCATATTGTGTAAAATTTTCTGTGAGTTGTTTTAATATTTTCAATCGATTGTGCTAGTTTTACTCGTCGATTTCTCCCGTCATTTTCGACTTTTTTTACATTTGAAAACAGCATTTAATTTGAAAAGCTAGAATCTGTTCATATGAATAAAAATGGCGTTCCATTTTTGGTCTACAGCCACATTTTCGGGAGTACTTATTAATAGAAATGGATCACGGCAAGTATTTTTTGTTGTTCCTTAGTTTATTTCAACCATTATAGTAATTTTTCGGGTCAGAAAAATATCTGACGATGAGGATGGTGAATCGACTATAAAGAATATATGAATGAATAGGCTATAATAATGTTTTTTTTTATTGCCAATCTATTGGCTTAGATATTGAGCGATAGCCCGTTAAGAATTTCCTCTCATTGGATTGGCTAGCTTTTTTATGAAAGGACTTGCGGCCCATGTTTTTTTTGGGGGGGAGCCAGCGTGCGGCGTAGGCCCGCACAACACACTGTACCGGGGGCTCCCTGCCTCCAATTAGGTCGGCCTCTCACATGAAGGCACTTTTTCTTTGTGTTTATGTATATTAGATTTTTTCGAATTTCTTTTTATAGCAAACGCACTTTGACACGTCTCGTTTGTCTGGTTTACCAGCTCATGGCTGGGAGCTCTGTAATCCTTGACAGGCAAAAGCCTGTGTTTCGTTTATATTGCGGTTATTGGGTGTTCATGATGTGGGAATAATACGAAGCCACCTCTTCCTTTCTTGGAGCGAATCCCCTGCATTTTCGATAGACCTTCGCGTAAAACTCGTAAAATCGCACATGAGCATCTCTCGGGTATGGACTAGACGCTGCTCTACTAATACGGATAATCACGACCATTTTTAGGGAACCCTACTTCAGGCGCAATTGATCTTGTCCATCACACTTTTAATAGGCTCTATTCTCGACTTCTCTTCAATTGAGGTGCTCTGCCACACCTTTGTAAGCTTTCAAAATCGTTAGAATTTACATCGCCAGTTTTTGAAGAACCTAATTGGAAAATAGGCCTTGGTATATCCATCAGATGCTCCCGAGCTTCCTATACTGGATACCTAATGGAAACGGTCTATGTTGGAAATGAGACTCATTGAAAAATAGAATCTATTCCCTAACACTTTTCTTTCCTCGAATGCATGAGACCTTATTCCTTCATATCATTTCATGTCTTAATCTGCATTCCCACGGTTACTTCTTACTCACTAAAAGAGCGTAATAAGCCTAACATTTTTCACTTTTGCATGGAGTTAAAATATTTCGTTCACTTCTAACAGTTTCATACTAACTAAAGTACCGAACTGAAGATAAATCCTTAAGTCTTTAAACACAGATGAAAACATTTCATACCAGGAATATACCAGAAACAAACTACAAGCGCATTAAAAATATATATAACTTCATATATTTAAGGCAATCTGAAATGTACAATTTGGTAAACAAAAATATTTTATGTTTATAGTTATTTGACACTGCGGCTCGTAATAATTTTGAATGAACCTTAATCCAAAACACAATTAAAGTTGGAAAACTTTGCAAATAAATCATCAAACTATGATAGATACTTCACCATTTTCGAATGCTTAGTAATAAGAAGTAAAAAGAAATGAAAAACGCATATTACTTCACATCTGATATCGACATGAATATCAAAATATCGGAATTAGTCGAACAATTATACAATAAAATTTTTGAACAATTCTCAACTCTCTTTTCATAGATATTAACTGAACTGTATCGAGCAACTAAACACTACTTATTTTAACAATTATCAAAAGAACAAATATACCAGAGGTCAGGATTCGTCCCGAACCGGTGAATGTTGGAAGTTTCAAAACAAAATGGATATATCCTAGAATTACAACTAAATGGTTGGCTTGCATGCTTGGAAGTGTAATTAGAGTGAATACCTTTCAGTGACATGGAAAAGCTGATTCACAGTCAACGATTATAATTGATTTCATCTTGTAGGTGGCGTCATCTGACATAAATTGATATGGTCCAATAAATCTTCGACATTCCGGTCGCAACTCATTCACTCATGCAAACCAGCTGATTAAAAAGATAACCTCTTAACGATATTCTCATTTTTTTTTATTTTCCGCCTTATGACTATTAACGTGAGCGCCCAGCATCGCGCGGTCGACTTCCTCCGAGCAAACATTACATTTAAATGTACTGTTCAACTGCTGCTCGAAAGTTGTGTTCCCGTACTTCTCCTTGAGAAACTGCTGAACGTAATCTTCGCTGACTTCGTGCGTAATAAGCATATGATTCTGCAGGAACCGTTTGTAGCCGAACTTTCCAGTGCACATATTGCATTGGTACGGCTTTTCCTTTGTGTGCGTCAATTGGTGTCGAACTAAGTCCGCCTTGCAAGCAAAGAACCGAGTACATACGTCGCATTGAATGTTCTTCCATTCGCCCCCGTGGATACGCATTTCGTGTGCCTTCAGGTGATTATTGCTGCGAAACGTTTTTTTACACTTCTTGCACACGAATCCAAAAGTGTGGACTCGCATGTGGCCTTTCAGTCGCCTCTCATTTATGAATTCTTTGGGGCACTGCGGACATACGTATTTCTTTTGGAGACAAGTACTGTCGTCGAGCTGCAGCTGGTCAGTGGAAGAATCGTCTGGAGAGAAAGCTTCACTCAAGGCTTGGAAGAAGTTTTCGCTATCTGAGAGGTTATAGAAATTTTTGTAGGACTCTCGGCCGATCAACCCAGGATGGCCCATACATTCGTTTGGATGTTCCCTTTCTAGGTGAGCAGTCAGACTGTCTTTATTTTGGAAGGCCACCAAACATATGTCGCATTCCAATAAGGGCTCACAAGTTACGATATGGCGGTCATGAGATGCTATCGTAGAGAATGCTTTCCCACAGAGTTCGCAGCGGAATGCTCGTCGAGATGATTTTTTTGTCACATTGAAATGTAGGGCCACATCTTCGGAGTCGGTGGTGTTCATATTTTCAGCCCCTTGGACTTCATTTTCGATATTATTTTCAACCCCGTTTTCGCTTAAATGATCTGACATGTCCAAATCTACATCCGGTTCGGATTTAATAATAACGTAAGCTTCGATCTCGGATGGTATGGAGTCGGATGTAGATTCGCCTGTGGCTGCGTCAGCAAAGTCTTCGGTCAACTCTACTTTGATTTGGTGTTCGGCTATAGCATTCAGCATGTATTCATCATTAATATCTGTTGAGTCGTCTTGGATTTCATCGAGCCAAGCGTCGTGCATGGAAAACTCTTCCATTTTCTTCCGCATCCGCTTGGAAGCTGATTGATCCGAAGGCGGTTTTAATCGCAACGGATCGCGATTTTCAGAGGGCTCTGATCGGCGTCTTTGTGACTTGAGAGGCACTTTCATTTCTTCCATTCGCTTTAGAACGGCACTCGAATGCTCACATTGCAAGATGAATGTGTAAATGCGTTTGATGTCTTCCATACACCGAGTGCAAACGTTCGTTGGGAGCGAAGTGCTTTCCGTTATCTGAAAAGCATAAATTTTTGCTTAAAAGTTAATCATATTGATCGTTCTAAACGAAATATATTCAAAATCAGGAAGAGTCGATGGACACATGAAAAAGATTTCACAACTCGATGTTAGTGTTTGATTATATCCTCCACCGCCTTCTGAAAATGTTGACCATTGACTAGATTTCAGAGCGAAATACACTATCGGCAATGCTGCTTAAACCACAAATTTTAGTCAACACTATCGACAGCATAATACTCGTTTACAATATCCAACAAACGCCGATTTCATTTCAAATAGCAAATAAAACAACACTAACCTTTAACCTCGGCATCTGCTTCAGCAATTCTATTGTCGTGAGTTGTGGTGCATCGCATTCGAGCTGAACCGCTTCAAATATCGAAAACATTTTATGATCATTACGAAGACACGTTCGACAGATTTCACTTAGTGCCATACTTAAAACATTTCAAGAGGAACTTGGCGGAACAAAACACAAAATTATAAAAACAGAAATAATTGTTTATCAGGTGTCAGTCAGCCTGTTGAGTTGACGGATGACATTCGTTCAGCTTGTCGGCCCGTTTGTCGGCGATGGAGGATGAAGTGGCGCTAGTGTCGTGCGTGTGGTCAATTATAAGTGGTGGTGAAATCGTTAGAATTGGGAATACCCGGAAATGTGAACGTCAGTTATGGTGGAAACGATTTTTGAAAATATTAAATTATTTATCGAATGTATGCAAAGCAAAATTTGGGTTGTGTTTTCACCAGTCTGCGGTAATTGTCAGGGTCAGGCATGCTTACATTTATCACCCGAGATGAATAGCACCAATGATTACGACCCTACTGATACTGATGATTTAGACCCACCTTGTTTCCTGACTGAATCCATGAAAATATAGGAGACAACAGAACAGAAGAACAAGAAACTGATGAAGAGGAAAACATAAACATAGAAATAGAGTCATAAACATAGAAATAGAGTAAAATTAATACATCCTGTTTACAATAAACCAAAAAGAAAATAATTAACCAATTCATAATAATTTATTAAAAAATAAGCAATTTGCAAACAAACACAAATGTGGAATAGGCCTACTGGGGATACCGCACTTTGTACTCTACCTCGAAGTTGGTATGGAATGGAATGCACGTTTCATGAGAAATATAAAAAGCTACCAGTTTATGAATCAAAATATCTCAAAAACAGTTTCCGTTACAAGAAAAAGTTTTCGGATCTTTTTTTGTGGAAATTTTTTAAGCTACAAATTTACCATACATTGTTTTTCTGTAAAGGAGACCGTTACTGAGATATTTTCGAAAGGTCACTTTTGGTGACTTTTGACCCCGTATAAAATGTAACGCAGCATTCTGATCGATGGGTACTTTTGACATTTTGTTCAGCACGCCAGTATCAAGGTTCACACCAAAATCCAGCTTTCCCCTAATTTTTCCGAAGTTTCGTTTTTTTATGTCGAATTTACCTGGACTATAAGGTATTGATCAATGTTGATAGTGTCACAGATCTCGGTGTCATATTAAATAAAAAGCTGCGTTTCAATCTACAGCATGATTAAATCTTAAGTAAGGTCAGCAAGCAGTTAGGGTTTGTAAAGAGGCGTGCGAAGGAGTTCAAGAGCCTATGGAGGGCAACATTTCTATACATTTCTATAGTTCGCCCGTTACTTGAGTACGCCTGCATTGTCTGGAATCCTATTTTTGATATTCATAGCGACAGATTCAAATCTCTCCAAAAGCAATATTTACTTTTTGCGTTGAGAGCTGTATTTAATCCACACGATTTTAAAAGTCTACTATCATACGCGTAGTCTATTTAATCTTTCGATATGATCTTCAAGAAAGACGGTTTTTGTTCATGTTTCGTATTCGACGCTATTAGAAGCTCGATCAAAGTTGAAACTTTGTCCAATAAGATAACTTTCAACAATTCAGAAAGACGGGCTAGGCATACACGTCTTCTGAATGAGTTTCAACATCAGACTGTGTATGGAGACAGAGAGCCAATTAACAGGTGCTGTAAGATATTTAATAATTTTGGCAAATATTCTCCATCTATTTCGAAGTACAAATTTAAGACTGACATCTCGAAAGCACTCTTGTCGTAAAGCAATGCCTTCCAAATCATATTCCCGAATTTGTAGAATTTAATTTAGTTTAAGGTGAGTTGTGATTTGTGTCATTTAGGTCAAGATGACTTGTGATTGTTAATACGCCTTGCTTTGGCTTGAAAATAAAATAAATTAAAATATAAAATGAAAATAAAATAAAAATTGGCGTGAAATGTGTCTAAATTTTCGCCGAAACAAATTTCACTTGAAACCGAAGTCAATACTAAGCTTTGAGTTAGGTTTTCTTGGGTGATAAAAGTTCACGCATAGACCTATTGATCCAAAACAATGCCAAATACAAAGACTGGTAGCTTAAAGGTTTTGTCGAAATGGCCATCGAAGGCACCAGACCTTTTTGCGGAATGGAGTGTGTCATTTAACCTCTCTTTTGCCATATGCATCAGGTCTACCAGCCAGAGCTCATCGAAACAGCGATGTCTGGTTTTGTTCAGTGCTGGACAGTGACACAAGGAGATGCTGATTTGTCTCTGGGACTCCCAGCTCCTGACACTGCCGACAGGTATCACTAGTTAGGAGTCGCACTTTCATAGCGTGAACTTCTACGACACAATGGCTGGTAATTATAGCAACCAGCCGTTTGCAGTCAGTCCGGATAAATCAAGCTGGTATTTACTAGCTGCGAGGCTGTATGAAGCCACATTAAAGGTCTGAGTTCCCCTTCGTGTGCGATCCGCAACCTTCATCATATTGGATTCATTCAAGCACTTGACTGTTTGGGTAGGAATTGGAATTTCTGTCAATCCACTTAAAGGTAACTGGCCCCATGGATAGCTAGTGCATCTGCAAGGAAATGTTGATCCTGGCATCTGCAGTATCCTCGACGAATATTAGTTTAGCAGCTTTTCGTATCGAACACTTAATTATATTATATTTTAGCATTTGTTAAATTATATCCTATATTAATTTATGAATTTCATGCATCATTTAGTTTTTTTCTTCTTTAAGCTTATCTTGTTTTTGTGTCTAACCTATTAACATGAATAATGTTGTTATAATAGTCACTGATAATTGTTTGTTACTTAAGCTCCGACCTAAAATTTGAAAAAAATAAAATAAGGACTTAAAATGCCATCAGCAGGAAGCTCACACAAAGCCGGGATATTTCGTGGATATGATTGAGTCCCATGAGTGTATTGTGCACTTGCCTCATTCTGAAAATGGCAATTTCATATGTTTACGAACACATTGAGCTTAAGTGAAGCTTTATTACTAAACCCGATTTTTCTATACTTATATTTTTTGGTTCAACTTTAAATTTTCTGATATGACTGTCCTGAACAAAAGTTGATAATGATCTTATATGGCAACTGGCTACTAGGCTATGAACTGATAATAAACACTATATAATTCATGATATATAAATAAATTAATAAAACCGACATTGTGAAATAATCCATAGAATTCATTTTTCTAACTATTCTATTTACTAATAATAAGCTATTTATGATTGACCTGGAATTTCGCGTCAATCCTGCATAAACAAGTGTAAATTTGCATTTGGATATGGTTGAAAATATCGTGATTTGGATAGACTTGATCAATGTTTTATATTCAGGTTAATTAACACAAATTAATTATGTGATTAAGCTTCTTCGAACTATTACAAGATATTGATTAATGCAGATCTTTCACATAGACTACTTTTTTAGACTGAAATATTCAATGTCGTGATTCATTCATTTTCAATTCATTTTTCTTCAAATTGCTCTTAATAGTAGTAGCACTATTTTCTTGCATAGTAACACTTGAAACATGGACAGAGTTTTCAATTTAATGCTCAACTATACCGCGTAAGCTATAAGCCTTAGATATTAATAATCGACACAGAAATAAACTAATTTCAAAGAGTAATTGTGTCAAATGAACTGCGGGAATTTCGATAAATTAGATTTGCTATATACCATTTCACTGTATTATATGAATCTACAAGCAGTTCTAATCAACAGTTATACATCAATCGTATTTATTGTTAAAATTTTTATTCTCATTTGCTTTATCACAAAACGTTACTTAATCTAATATAACTTTTCTTATAACTTTTTCTTAAACAACTCCCTAATTATTGCTTAGATAATTTGAAAATTTTAGGTACATTGTGAAATCTTATTTAATTACTAAATACAATAGGTAATATGGCAAGAGATTACAAGTTACTCAACTGATAAACACAATGTTAAAGTATTATCGAAATAAAACGTTAGTATCTACAAATAATGATTGTTCCTGTTCGATGGTCTTGTGGGGTTTAAACATCTAAAATTATTTTACATCATTATCCTCTATTTCTTTATCAGTCTTAACGTGCTTATCAATGATTTCTGGACATTGTTTTTCATCAGGTTCCAAATGATCTAGATGCGAATCACTCACAGTAAGTCGGCTTTTATCGGGGTCCATAAATTCGGCCACTTTCTCCGAATTAATGTCGATTGAGGATTTTGATTTTTCCATGCTAACGTTCTTAGTCTTCTCGCTAGCTTCAGGTGGACAGGACTTGGCTTTATCTGATTGAATAACGACCGCAGCAGGTGGGACTGGTAGGAGACAACAGTGTTTTTCAGCACATGCTACATCGCTACATTGAAGGTAGCAATCCTGCACGACTGGAGTTAAATGTGTGTCCTTGAATTCAGGCTGAATAGTAACGTTGGTGATACCTTGCTCGTGAAAGAAGTTCTTCACGTCCTCTATCGTCTTTGCGTATATCAAAGGATCCCGAAATATTATATGAACTGTTGAAACATATTTCCTGGACGTCAGCTGCCAGACATGGAGGTCGTGAACACTCACGATTTCACTAAATTTCGCCAGCAATGATGCTTTGAATTGTTCGATGTCAATCGAGGCAGGAATGGTTTGAAGTAGGATCAAGCAGGATTCCTTCACTAGAATGCGCAAAGAAATTATCGGAAGTACATTTGAACGCAAAAGGTAACTTACTGTAAGGATAACTCATCACAAGCAGAATGATACAGGAAATAATCGATATCACCGGGTCGATAAATTTCGAGACCTGTTCGTTATTGGCAAAATAAACTATTGCAGCACAAATCATAACAAAAATCGTGCTACAGACATCACGGAACATTTCACACGGTCCTTGTCGCTGTCCCGGTTGAAAATATGCTCCACCCATGTCATCTATAATATCCTGGTTGGGATCGCGTTTCGTTTTCGACAGTCCATCATCTCCACCTTTAAGATCTTCCGCGGACGAAACATTTTCCAAGACGACATCACCACTCGACGTGACATGGAAGAAGCTACCTTGACGTAAAGTATAACCACCAATTAACAGATAGCAGAGCCCGTTAAGTATTAGTCCCATCGCTCCCAAAATGAACACTGGAACCGGTAGATGCATGGTGTCTTGATGGTCGATATGAATAAGCGTCTGCAGCGCCTCCACAAGCAGGGAAAACGACAATGATGCCAAGAAAATGCAAACAATAAGCATGGTCAATATATCGATACGAGTCCATCCGAATGTATTGTACATTTTCGAATCTTGCGAATGTGAAACGGCACTGACTGGGGTTTTAGTGTCGAGACAAACTTCACCGAATTGTACATCGCTTTTCGCTTCTTTCACTTCTACCTTACTTCGATATTCCTGGATTTTTTTGCTGTGCTGTTTGAAAAGAATAAAAAAAGATGCATTAGTTGATGTGAGATTGATAAGTTTTATCGGAAAGTGTTTACTACCCCAATACCAAACTAAATTTCCCTTGGACCGTTTATTTCACATTTCTAAACATAAACTACAATACGTAACATAAACCAATATGTTAAAATGACCCAAAGATAAATTTGAGTAGTAATGTAATAATACGATTCTAGGTTTTTTGACGTAATATAAATGGAAGACATAGTAAAAAACATAAATTTCAAACATTTTCTAAATAAATAGACCTTGATGTAACCAAATAACTCTTCACAAGTTTTACTTAATACAGTAAAAATGTTTATAGTCTTACAAAAAAGTACGCAAATTAAGTATTTTTCAACACTGATCTTATAATAATAATATATGTAATAATAATGTATATTTACTGTGTTCGAATAATAGTGTGAAGTACAATATCTTAACTTTAGAGTTTAGGCAAGCCTGAATAATTTATAAATCTTATGTGATGTTTAATTGGCTGCACTGTTATAAAATTTTAGGAAAAAATAGCTTAAAGCCTAATATTGAGTTATACTAACCTAACTTAATAAAAGAAAACTTAATCTATACTTATTGCCTGGCTTACATATATGTAGGTGACTAACCGGAAGTTATAAGTTTCGGAACCATAGTCAGTTCGATGATAAGGAAGAAATCAGAGGATTGTTGGAACAATCGCACCTGTTGAGAAATTTTCGGAGGACATATTGAGCTGATACTGAAAATTTTTGTAAGTCCTGAAGCATACTGTAGCTCATATGTAGGAAAATAAAAAGATTTGTTAAGAATAATGCTTAAGCATTTATTTTGTAAAATTTGCAATTTTCTTTTGTGGGAATTTGCGCAGCTGTTTCACACAGGGCAACCGTAGGGAATGATAGGTTGCATGACGCTTTTATAGATTAACAATTTATTAACTGTTGACAGCTTTGATTTTCTATTAATAAGAGGGTAGGTGTACAAGATACTTTTCATGATTTTCGATTTAGTTGCCTCGATGTGAGAATGAAAGGTTCAACACTGATTTGTATTAGAGACTGCATCTAACTTTATCCTGTTTGCTATTGTCATTAATACAAAAAATCATTGATTAAACTTTTGAAAAAGAATAACTTGGTGCGTACTAAAGATACAGAGCTAAAGGTGGACTTCAGATCAGATCAGGTGCTTGTCTAAAGTTGTGTGTTTCTGCTCTTTTTTTTATTGGTTGGCAGGCTCTCTGCTGGACTTTAATTCAGTTGCGGAGTCTTGCCAAGTACCCCCCTATTTGCTAAATCGCTACACATTTTCAAAATTAATTGTGTTAATATCTTCCTTGCAACTGATTAAAAAAATCAATCGAAAATTGACATTTTATCGGTCAATATTCAGCCGAGTCTCCAATTTTTACACAAGAAAAAGAAAGACTAGGTAATGGAGACCCGTTAAAGGTTGTCTCTACGCGAATCATTCACTGTTCTACACACCTTAAGAATTCATTGAAGCTTGCTTGCTATAAGCAACTAATTCGTCCTATCAATTCGCCTGGTTTGCTTGTTTGGTCTGATATTTCCTCACACCAAATGGAGAGGCTGAGAGCAACGGAACGGAAAATAGTGCGGCATTGCCTCAACCTCCACCGCAGCTCCAACTCCTACAAATTCCATAGCAATCTCACCCTTTGTGAGATTTATTATTGTTCCTCACAAATCTATCTTCAGGACAGGCTCAACAAACTTCAAAAGATGACCTGCGTGCTGATTGCAGGAGCAATGAGCTCCACTACAATGGCAGCTAAAAAAACATTTAAATGCCTAAAACCTACACCTAAAAATTCAAAAGGAAGGCCAAAACAAATGATGACAAATCACGAGACTTAAAGAGTTATGTGAATATCTTGGAGGACATCAGACTTTGCATGGAAATGCTGAACTTCAGCGATCAAATAAGAACTAGCGCAAACTTCGGGAAAAACTTCAAAGTCACAGCACCATCAAGAAACAAATGGGAGAATGGAACGAGGAAGCAGATTGCAAGACTAAAAAAGGAACTACATTGCGTAGATTGGTCCCTCTTAGTGCTGGAGCTTTGCAAAAGCTGATACAAACACGAAAATTAAATCACAGTCTAAGAAAAAGATCGAAAACTACTGGCTTAATCTGGACAGTTTGAAACACTCAAAAGATGCAAAGAGAGCAATAGAAGCTGTGAAAGTAAAGTTATTTCAAAACAACCCTTATTGAGCCTAAAGATTGAAACTGATAGAGAGGTTCATTCACAAACTTACAATAAATGTGAATGCGAGTGTAAAATGACAGAGAGTGTAAACCATTTTCTCACATACTGTCCAGCACTGCCGAAATGAAGATTAGAGCTTCTTGGTTCTGCTCCTCCCCCCAGCTGGGATATTGGAAAAATCCCGTTCGGGGACATATTTTCATAAGAAGACTGGATATCCTATAGGACATAGCACTGAGAAGGAACAGTGATAGGGTCCATCTAGACCCGCTCCATGCATTCTTCATTCAGACTAATGCGCATGGTTGAATTGTAAATAAACGAAACTATTTTTAATTTTTATTTTTTTTATACCAGAATCATTTTTCAACATAATTTCCTGCTGAGATGTCCTGACCACCCCAACAGTCTAATGAAAAATGTACTAAACTTCCCACAATACAACGATCCTTACACTCCCAAGCATGCTAGCCCAGCTCACATCCTTTCCTTGAAAGATTCCCACACACTACTTACACCATAAGGTAAAATGCTGCTATATAATAGGCCATACTCGAGACGCAGGGCCGATACAATATACTCAACGGCCTAATATATTTCGACGGCCTGACAGAATCTCTCCTCCATAGAGGTATAAATGTAATTGCAATATTATACATTGCCTCCCTGTCATCACACCCCTATTCGAAATTTCTTTAATTTCTCCTTACTAATCCGCTCCTATTGTTGCTCCAAAAATGAAGTTTTCGAGGGAGTTACTGGGCTTTACCCTCTAGATTATATGTTATGCTAAGAATTTAATACATATAATAAGTACACAATAGCTTTAGGCTAAGATCTTGGGATAGTTATAAAACTGCTACATCTAAGACATGATAAGTTAGCACGTTAGGTATAAGTCAAATTTATAATTTTATTTAAGTGCAATAAAATATTTGTTTGAAAAAAATGAAATTTTATTATTTGGCATAAGGCGTTGACTTTGGCTTAGTTTACAAAAAAACGCTTAGTCTGCTGACTATACACCAAATTCGACCTATTTTATTTAATCCACTTGGTGTAAGAGTACTCAATAACCTACCCAACCGAGCGTTAAGTCAGTCCACGATTTCCAGTGACCTAACCTAAAAAAAATGTCGTGGACTGTAACGGTGTAAATGCTTCTAAACTAAGAATTGATTTAAACCGAGCCCCTCTAAACTAGGCTCGCCACAATAGTAATTAACGTGCAAAATGGCGGATTTAAGAATCTTTCATCAATCCGCAGAGTCTTTTTTTCTGCAGCTGAGAGAATGCACAGCACTGAGAACTGGCAAATACATTAGAAATTCCAGAAATTTCACATCTATCTACGCGAAATCAATGTAATAAACATGTTTGAGACACATATGTACATATTAAAAGAACACTACAGTGCAAGAACTAAAATTAAACTCAATGACATATGCTACGGGTAAACACGGATTAAATTTGACCACATCAAGTTTTAGTCTGCTCGATATAAACATCTTCGGACCAATTTCACTTAGCTCGCGCTATAGGTCAGGTCAGGTCAGGTTCACCCGGTGAAAGCTAGACCATTAGCTTGGTGATTTTAAATACTACGGTGACAAAAATAACGGTACACTTGTTTATGGATATTCAAAGCCGTTCAGAAGGACAGCTATAGAAGAGCTAATTCATCGTCATTTTTTTCGCTCTATTTAGTCGAAAATGCAAATGATTGCGTTATTATCCTTTTAATAACTAGTAAATATTAATACTAAAGTGGCTCTTAACTAGGAAATAAAAACTTTCATTAATTTTTAAAAATAAGAAACAAAATTAATCTTCAATTTAGTCAGCTCTGTCTTGTGCAAATACGTATAGGTATATGTATATTCAGCAGGCTACATACACTCCTAAAAAAAAACAAAATATTTACAGTTCCATTGTGGCATTTTGATGTGAATTGTTTCGGATGAAAATCATGTCGATTTTGAAAGCCTCCACAATGGTGAATTTATGAGCTAAAATTAATGTGACGACAGTCAATGAATAGCTTATCATATGTGTTCTTTTAAACTAAAATAAAATTTATGCATAATATTTTCACGATACAAGAATAGACAATGGTTCAAACTATGAAGTTTTCTAAAAACAAACTGATGATGACCGTTCCACTCCAGCTAAATTTCAAACTTTGAAGCCTAATATACAGTTCGGGTAAAATGCCAATATTTACTAGAGATAAAATATAAAGCAAAAATGTAGCTTATTCTACCTATACGGAGCTTCGAAAAAGGCTGATAAGTAATAGTAGATTCTAATAGTTGCCGCTATGAAAATTCTCCATTATTTTACCAGGTTTTCACTAATTTTCGAAGTAAATTAGTATTAAACTCGCTTCGCGAAAATTCGTCGTAGTTTTCGTTAAAAAAAGTGTTGGGAATGAAAACTTATTATGTTTTTAGTTTGTTTATGATAAAGAATTGGAAATTTTGAGCCTTGTGTGCCTCAGTGCCTAAAAGTAGGCAAGGATTGTTTTTTCAAATTTCGATTTGTCATAGCTTCTAGGAAAAACAAAAGATGATCGTGAAATTTTTAGAGCGTATTGATGTAGACTAGAATTTAACACACATGGACTTTAAATACTTTGCGGGCAACTCTGTAGCTACAGCAGGCTCCTGAAAAAAATCCTTCAAATCATCGACCTTCCTGAAAAATTTTTGATTTTTGAAAATAAATTCAAATTTTTGATAAATTTTGCCTTTTGTCCACCAAGTCAAATAAAAATTTCAATAATTCCGCGGTAAACAAGAACGGCAACCCGTGATCAAACTACCTCTATTTTCAGCACTCAAAATTTCTGTTCACGAGAACTGACGATCGGATAATGTGATCAATATGAAATTTACAGGACATGTTATTTATCAGGACCAGGCCTGATAGAAGCGAATTTGAAATACGGGCAATACTGAAGCAGTGGTGTCATTTGGAAAAGTCGCTGAGAAAAAAACTGGGCTTTGGCCTATAGCTTGCGATTTAGCCACCAGATTTTAACTTAATTCACGCAGTAGGTGAACCTCCTTACTCTAAGATAGATTTCATAGAAATTTGGTTGAAAAATTAGTATAGGGTCACCAGCTATGGCCATTTTTGTCTCCTAAATATTGTAAATTTGCTCAGGAAAATATAAAAACCCACCCTATGAATTTCGTTTCGATTGAATGGCTGCGCTGGAAGTTATAGGAGTGAATATAATTTTAGGGTTACCACCGACCAAACTTTTTAATCTTTTGAAACATAAATATTTGTTGTTAATTGCCATTGCAGGATCATTCCAATTTGGAAATTTTTTAACAACATCGCTCGATAAAGAAATGTCAATAAATTTCGAAATTCATCATAGCTGGCAACCCTTTCACGATTTTTCAAGGAAATTCCTACAGAATTAGAAATGCGGCAAGACCCACTTATCACATGAATTCCGTTTGGATTTCAATACTGCATGGGAAGTTATAAGGAATATTTTTGCCTGAGCAAATTTACAATATTGAGGAAACAAAAATTGCCATAGCCAGCTATGGCAATACTAATTTTTTCAACCAAATTTCTATGAGATCTATCTTAGAGTAAGGTTCACCTACTGCGTGAATTTTGTAGAAATTTTGTGGCTAAATCGGAAGCTATAGGCCAAAATACAGTTTTTTTTCTCAGCGACTTTTCCAAATGGCACACTCTCTCACAAATGGCAAAATCGCTTCTACCAAACTTGGTTCTACTTAATACCAACATATCCTGTAAATTTTATATTGATTGCATTATCTGATTGTCAGATCTCGTGAACAGAAGTTTTGAGTGCTGAAAATAGAGGTAATTTGATCACGGGTTACCGTTCTTGTTTACCGCGGAATTTTGAAATATTTTATTTGACTTGGTGGAAAAAAGCCAAAATTTAATAATAATTTGAATTCATTTTCAAAAATCAAAAAATTTTCAGGAAGGTCGGTGATTTGAAGGATTTTTTTTCAGGAGCCTGCTGGAGTTACAGAGTTGCCCGCACAGTCTTGAAAGTCCATGTGTGTTAAATTCTAGTCTACATCAATACGCTCCGAAAATTTCACGATGATTTTTTGTTCTTCTTAGAAGCTATGACAAATCGAAATTTGAAAAAATCCTTGCCTACTTTTAGGCATTCATCGCCTACACAATTTCCAATTCTTTATCATAAACAAACTAAAAACATAATAAGTTTTCATCTCAATACTTTTTTTAACAAAAATTTACACTACTTGGAAATATAGCACTACCTGAAAATTCACTAAAATGCCCGCCGCCTCCAAAAGGTTTAAGATATCTGAATTGTAGCAAGTCATGGACTCACCTGTTATATACATCTATGTTCTCCAAAAATTTCAGCTCAATCGGATCGGCTACTCTAGAGACTATCTCCCTTAATCATTTATATATATATATATATATATATATATATATATATATATATATATATATATATCAGTGGCGTGGCGTTCATGGAAGCAAGGGAAGCATTGCTTCCCTTACATTTTACTGATATATATTTTAAATTAATTTATTTAAAAATCGCGAGAAAAATCATGGAAAGGAATTTTCTAAATAAATTTTCCCAAAAACTCATAGTGAACATTTTGCACGCCTAAGGTGGTAACACCACCGAATGAAAATATTGAGAAAACAAGACGGGTGGAAGCAACTAAAAAATTGCTTCTACGAGCTTTAATTTCACTTCATGTAGACTGCATTGTGACGTCATTCAAAAAAATATGCTTGTACTGGCTATTTGGAAGCAATGCAGAAATTGCTTCTCAGGGGAAATTCTCGTCTCAAGCGAGAAACTGAGAGAGAAGCCGCGTACGTATGGTTGCTGTGGAACTTATTATGACGTTCCCCATATAATTTGCTTGTGCGTATTTTTTTTTGAATGAGAATGTTTGCTGTAGTACCTACACACCATGTGAACTTTTGAATGAATTTGAACTACGAGATGTTTTAAGGGTTGCCAGAGACTGCTTGAATGTAGTTCGGTAGTGAAATTTGTGCTATATATTATATATAAATTTGGTGAAGGTATTTTTAATTGGTGAAGGTAGTTATTTCACCAATAGTTTAGAGTATTGTTGTAATTAAATTGATTTGAATTATTTAGAATTGAGTGCGTAGAACTATTTTCTGGAATCGCATGGATTTTTAATTTTATACTTAAAATAGTGAGAGTGCAATCAAAAGGTTAATGTATTTATTTGTTCCGTAAATAGCATGGATTATAATTGCATAATTAGTGACCTTTTTAAATTTCTTTTTGGATCTCGATCTTTTGCGGATAAAAAGGAACTAATTGTTTTTTACTCTAATGCAAATTCACAGAGAAAATATTTTTGAATATTCTATCAATAATAAATCAAAAAATAGTTTAAAACAATTATATAAATCAGTTTTTTTAGTTCTAACATTGCAAGTAATGAATGCAAAAGAGAATGTAACAAGAGCGCCCGCAGAGCTCAGTTTTTCTTGCTTAAAAAGGATTAAAACTTATCTCAGGAATAGTACAGATGAACAGTGACTAAGTGACTTGGCAATACTTTCCATAGAATAGGTTTTCTTAAAATCATGTTTGAGCGAGTAAAGTTTTTATCAAGACGTCATAGATGAGTTTGCAAAAAAAAACAAAGGCAAATTGCATTAAATTTAAAATAGAAGTATGCATGAATTTTCTCATCAAATTTGATTTATAATAGATTTTTTTTTTCAGCTGTCACTTCATTTATTTTAAATTTACTAGATTTTTTTTTTTAAATATAAATATATATGTTATTCGTTATAGGAATGTTGTTACTTTAGCCGTAGCTATATTTGCAAATGCTTTATTTACATAGCTTGCTGTTGCAACATCGCTAATTTATATGTTTGCCAATATTTAATTTTTGCAAATATATATTTAATGAAAAAATAATTATATATTGGTTGCATGCGAATTAGTACTGATAACAATACAGTATAAGTACTCTCACGTCCATGCTCGTAATTCATAGAAGCTTTTGTATTAGCAATGTCAAAAGTAGCTAACAAGAGGGGTTCCATTAATACGTAACAAATTTGAAGAAAACATAGCCAAAGTCAGTCATCGAAATGAACTAATTGCTTCCCTAAGGTAAATTATCACGCCACGCCACTGATATATATATATATATATATATATATATATATATATATATATATATATATATATATATATATATATATATATATATATATATATATATATATATATATATATATATATATATATATATATATATATATATATATATATATATATATATATATATATATATATATATATATATATATATATATATATATATATATATATATATATGACGAATTTTCGGCGAAGTGAGTTTAATACTAATTTTCTTCGAAAATTAGTAATATAAGTTCTGCTTACATAAATTGAACAATGATCGAATACAGTTTCAAAATGCAATTTATGTTTCCGTTCCGAGCCGCAAGTATTCAAATACTTGACAACGATTTTGACTCTTTGGGCATCAAGGAATTTTTGTCAGCAATATAGGCATGTGATTATCAACAGATACATTGTATAAAATTTATTTATGCCAACAAAAATTTGCTGATATGATGTTACCATTCCGCTGATTTGAATTAAATTTGCTGTTTGCGATCAAGTGGATTTTGCTATCATTGATGTATGTATATAATCAGACGCAATGCTATTTTTCGCATCAATTTAAGTGTGATTGGCATTAAGATTGTCGGGCTTTAGCTATTCTCAAGTTATATATGCATTTATCAATAAACGTGTGTTGCCATGACTGGTTTTTATGTTGAAGTTTCATTATCGCCGATCGATCACATTGATTACCTACCGGAGGCATCACAAAAAAGGTTAAGCAAACGAAGGTAGCCCTCGTGAATATGCAAGTGCAGTAGACTCATAACTAAGCATATGGCGTCAATGATCTTGAGAAAAACTTATTATTAAATCTTACAACTGCAGATCAAAGTTAATGATTTTATTATTCAAAGCGAGTACATATAATAATTGTGTCCTTAGACATTATGCTGGCCGGTCAGACTTTTTTTCTCAAGGAGGCTCTATCTGAGCTCATTTGCTTGGCAATCTTTAGCTTAAATAGGTTATGTGTAATTTATTGTATGATACTTATCACATACACGCATTAATTAATGCCCACAAAGATATTCCACCTTTAAATTCATAGCACGTTGACTTACTAAAGTCAAACGCGGCTGTCGAAAAAGGTTCACTTTTGTTTGGATTAATTTATGAGCACATGCATATGTACATCCGCTGATGTAATACACGTAAGTTAAATAATGAATGTCTGGTCCGAAGCATTGGCCACATTGCATAGATGAATGGCGACCTACAGGTGCAATTTTAGGTGTTACGCATAGTGGACTAGCACGTGCATGTTGTCATGTGCAAGGTAAATACGTGTTAGTATGAATTCCTGTAAAGCTTCCCTCCTCACCTTCCTGACGATTTTGCTTATTTAATTGAAAGCTAAAGAATTCTAGCGAAATCGAAAGTAATTATTGGGGCATTTCACGTGAAACGGACAACGAAAAAAAGTCGAGGTTCTGGATCTCGTTCATGTTGTGCATAATGGTACTTCTAGAAGATATGAATGTGGATGCACAATTTTTTCTTTCTATGAAATCTAGTTGCCGAGTTATGGGCTTCTGAATAATTGACAAAATTAATAAAAGGTTTTTTTGGAAGCGGGTCCTGAGATTCAAAACCAAATCTAAAAAA
The DNA here is from genome assembly GCA_947369275.1 of Nemotelus nigrinus. NCBI lineage: Eukaryota > Metazoa > Arthropoda > Insecta > Diptera > Stratiomyidae > Nemotelus > Nemotelus nigrinus. The sequence continues at coordinate 83,851,886 of OX376373.1, forward strand.
CATAAAGCATTTCCTATTTGAAACCGGAAGTAGACACTTCAACTCGTAATTTCAATAATTTGGACCAGGTTAATTTTGTTTATTTTTAAAACAGAACAAAGTTTAAAGTATACTTATTTTATCATAAAAGTTTTAGAATGGGATGGCCAGTAGTTTAGGAGGTAGGTGAATTTCAATACATACAAGTCGCATGGGGCGTGGTACCGGGAGCTCGATTATGATAGCTTTAATTCATTCAATTAATGGCAATCAATCGCAATCAATTGTAGTGCGGGAACAGACCGCGTATCAATGAAGCTTGAGTAGCCTAGTGGATAGTCTTGTGTGTGGGGTCTCTGGTTTGAATCAAGGTTTGGACGAATGCAACAAGGATATACAAATACGAAATTTAGTGAATCAATTTCACTACAAACATAAAATTCAATAAATAGAACAAATCGAGAGTATAACTACCTCCGTTTTTCTTATTGGCTTCTCTGCTATCTAGAGAATCCAAAGAAGGAGAGATTTGACTGAACTAGTTATAACTTCTCAAAATCTTGTAAAAACTGGTCTACTATCTCAGTGCATATGGCGGACATTTACTGTCCTCGATGGACCAAGACTGACTGTCAAATTTACCCATAGCCCCATAGTTCTCCCTCACTACTCCTAACACACGGAATCAGGCATATTCATAGATATGGGAAGAATGAATACGAAATGGACCGAGAGAAATGGAGCAATTTTCGATTCTGGCATAGTTGTGTGAGCGAGAGATTCAAATGTGTTCGTATGAGAAGGGTGGCGTGAAATATTGTAAAATTAGAGGGCAACTTTTTTTGGTGCAAATTCACAAATTTTATTATTGATACCATGTATTTCACGTCAATAGTAAATTAATGAATTTCATATTGTTATCTAATGCGATCGGATGTGCTTCCTGAATAGACATAAATTGCTTGTTTTCGTCGTTGATAGGGAGGAAAATGTTTTTTCTGTCAATATTCGTTTATGAGCAGACGCAGATAGTGCTGCCATTTTAGCATTTTGAATGCTAGATCTGGCATTATTTTTTCCAAAACGGCATTAAAAATTCGGAGTTAGCATCTAGCACTATTTTTAGCATTTAAATTTAGATTTCGGAATAATCTGGCCTTCATCTATTTTAAATCTTGCCCATTAAATTTTTTTAAATAATATCTCTGTTTGTGCACTTTCAGCTGCGTTCATGGACTGAAACTTCCTGAATCATGTGGTAGAGAAAATTCATGAAAAGTACAAAAAACCTCTCATGGCATTTCCTTAGAAGTGACAACCAGAAATGAAAGTTGTCTGATTTTGAAATACTAGGTATGTTCGCGTACTACGATTTATTGCAATTAATTGCAATGAAGCCGTTTTTGTACTCCGTTTTACTGAAAACTGAAAATTTCCCCTCTTTCAGTAAATTTCAGTAGGGTCTGAGCTACTGAAAAATACTGAAAACTGTCAAACGGTTTTTGGCGTAATGTTATTATGAAGGACGAATATTTTTATATAGGTTATCGCCGCTTAGGATGACCTGATAATCACTATTGTTCTCCCAAAAACCGACAACTGACACTTTTGTTTGTCAATTTTCAAGAAATGCAATGAGACCGTTTTTGTACTTTTCATGAATTTTCCCCACCACATGATTCAGAAAATTCGGTAAAATGCAGTGACTGAAAGTACGCGAACAGACCTAATGATAGTGATCATAAAATCATAACACAAAAATATTCAGCTTTCATAATAACATTGCGCGAAAATATGCTGCTTGCCGCACATATTTCAAAATTCAGGATCTCTTTTCAGTATCTCGCAAAAGCTCAAATTCAACTGAAATCTAATCCGCTTTCATGAATGACCAAAAGCGATCAATTAAAATTTCAATCGGGCGGTTTGACACATGTTTTAGGCCAATGACAGACAGTTCGGTTTCACCGAAGCGTTTAACGCTTCGGTTTGGCGCGTCGGCTGCCACACACAGCAGTTTTCAGAAGCGTTTATCGAGTCGGTTCAGTTGAAAATTACGTCGGAGTATCAGATTTTCCTTCCCCTATCCCATGCATTCATCAATGCATCCAGAAAATTTCAGCTCGATCGGACTACGCAGCAATGAACTCATCGAAAAACGCTCGAAAACCGAGTCGGTGGGTCATTTCTCTCATCAACCGACGCGATTCCGAAACCGAGAGGCGGTTCGCACCGCGGTGTGTGTCATCACAATGCTAAAGTAATGTACGACTATACCGACTCGGTTTTCCTCTCGGGAAACGCCTCGCAAAAACCGCTGTGTTTGTCATTGGCCTTAGGCCAATGACAAACACAGCGGTTTTTGCGAGGCGTTTCCCGAGAGGAAAACCGAGTCGGTATAGTCGTACATTACTTTAGCATTGTGATGACACACACCGCGGTGCGAACCGCCTCTCGGTTTCGGAATCGCGTCGGTTGATGAGAGAAATGACCCACCGACTCGGTTTTCGAGCGTTTTTCGATGAGTTCATTGCTGCGTAGTCCGATCGAGCTGAAATTTTCTGGATGCATTGATGAATGCATGGGATAGGGGAAGGAAAATCTGATACTCCGACGTAATTTTTAACTGAACCGACTCGATAAACGCTTCTGAAAACTGCTGTGTGTGGCAGCCGACGCGCCAAACCGAAGCGTTAAACGCTTCGGTGAAACCGAACTGTCTGTCATTGGCCTTATTTTCGTGTTTTCATCAATGAAAAGTGTAAGTGTTTAGCTTTGTGATTAAACAGTTTAATAGTGAAAAGTGTTGTGCATCAATCACAAACAGGATTTCGCCCTAAAATGTATAAAGTGAGAATAAATTCAATTCGAACCAATGCATCTCTTTTTACCGGATGCTTTCGTCTCTTGGAAAGAAATGGTTGTTGAATGTGTGCAAGCAACATTTTCGACCTCCCCATACAAAATAACATCAAATTTCATTTAGAAAATTTGATTAATTTGGAAATTTGTGCCCCATGTGACACATATTTTATATTCCCCGCTAGCTCAACTAACCCGTAAATAGACCATGTTGAAAACAATAGAAATGTATGGAAATGTATATTTACATAGAGAGTCTACAGCGGAGAAGGGCAGAGCGTGCGGCCATTGAGGAGAAAGCTTTTTTGCAGAGAGTAAATTGCATGTGAAGTAAAATTGCTTCATTCGCGTACGGGTTCATGGATTATGATTGCTTGTCCATTCTTTATGGCAATGGGCAAATTGCTTCAATTCTCACTTCTGTTTTCATTCCTTATATCTCCCTCTCTCTTCTGAATATGTTACACAATAAATTTGAAAATACATTTTCGAATACTATCATCATCGACTTTTTCCGATCATCTACGACATTAATACTCGATTTTATTTGGCGCAACGTTATGCGTTATGACAAAATTGTGTGGCAATCAGTGAGGTAGTAGGAGTGGACGGTATAACTTTCCACCATTAGCCCCTTCGATTCTCTAGCGCAAAAAGCATGTTATAGCAGCTTTTCCGTTCAATGACAAATTGGAGGGGAACTACTTGGATTTGACCAGATTGGACAATTAGCGGACAAAAAATTACTACCATCCCCTTCAATGTAAATCTTATGAGCATGTCCACTCCATTTCTACTACCTCACTGGTGGTAATTGTGACACAATTTTTTCGGTGGCAATGTTTAGTTTCAACCACAGATATAAGAGAGAATGGATTAGAAATCGCAGCTGAGAAATGATCCAATTTTCGACCTACTGTCTATTGGTGTGAGAATGAGATACGAATGTGTAAGGCAAGCCAAACCGGCTATAGGGGAGCATGGCAGCATGGGAAAACATTAAACAATTGTATGAATATTTTAATAAAAAAACCGATTTTTCCTTTCGAAGCTAGATATATTGAATTTTGTGACAAATATCGATATTTCGAGGGTAATCTGCCTTCTTCTTCAGTGTCTATCAGTCTAAATTTATTTTTTTGAGCTAGGAAAAAATTGGTACACATTAAATACAATTAATTGTATGAACTTCTTGCACCTTGCTTTCATTTAATGTATGTGCATGTACGTGAATGTTTAATGCAAGAGCATTTCTATCACAAATTAATAATTTCCTAATGCTTAAACTCGCTTATGCAATTGTTGTTCTCAGATAACTGCAAACAATTACATAAAAATTTGGTTGAAATTGGAATAATCAAACTGTTGTGAGGTTTATATGTACATAAATACTTGATGCAACATATAAACGCAATATTAACATGCATTAAATGCTTTTTGTGTGTGCATACAAAATATAGAAAACAAACGCCTTGTATCCGATCTTACCCTACAATCAGAAAAAACACGTGTTAATTTTGACAAGACTTTGTTCACCGCGTGGAAATGGGCTTTTCTTTTCATCATGCGGCGCTTGCGTTCGTGCTCTGGTAGCATTTCTCGTAAAAAAGGGGGAGAATTAGGGCTTTTCGGTGCTGAGTGCGGTAGAAAGGGGCGCACTGAGCGGAATTTTTGTGAGAGAGCAATGTTGTGCGTGTATTAAAAAAGGCACATTCACGTATGGGTACACGGATAGCCATTTCGTATCCATATTCTTTCATATCTATGGTTTCAACCCTTGTCATTAATAGCCCGTCCACGCTGAGGCTAATAGCCCGTTCACACTGTCGCTAAATCAGGCAATTTCGATGAGCTGATCGTTTTAGAGCTAAATCGACCATAAATCTACTTGATTAACCATACATTTGTCTCGGTTTCTGACAGTCGAAAGCTACCTGATTTATTTTAAATCTAGTGTAAATCAGGTGGTACTATTGTGAATTTTGTTCCGGCTGAATTTTCTCAAAGCGTACTGACTTCCATCAATCAGAGGGAGAGTAGATTGGAATGAAATATCATTCGAATTTCGTTCTAAAATACTGAAAATTGAACACAAAAGGAAAATGAGAGTTGTACAAAGTGAAAAAAAATGTTATTGCATGTTCTTGTAACATTTTCAACAATTTTCACGCAAAAAAAAAATTTTGCATAAAAATTCGAATGACATTTCTCGCTCCAAATCTAAATCACTTCGGCCAGTGCGAACACCTCACCCGATTTAGTTGTTAGCACTAAATCTACCTTATTTAGAAGTACAGGGCAAACGTACTATATGTTGATTACCGTACTCAAAATTTTGAATGGAAGAATGAACTGCACAAACTGAATTGGCGTGAAATGATTGCAGACATGTGTCAATGCCATCTGCATTTTCAAAGCGAAAGCAATTTTTCATGCTAAAGGTGTTATGACACTACATTATTTTGCGCATTAATCATCTCATTATTAATCCGAAAAGAAAAGAGATCGAAATATTTAGTGTGAAAGAGACAAGTAGGTGAGTGCAGTCAAAACGACCGTTCGTTTTGACAGTGACGATTAACTGTTTATCGAAATGTCGAAAGTTTGCTGAAATCAAGGCTAAAATGTGTCAAATATTCTAATATGACACATTGAATTTCCGACTTGTCAAAATTTCAGCTGCTAGCAGCTGAATAAAGGTGTTATGACACTACATTATTTTGCGCATTAATCATCTCATTATTAATCCGAAAAGAAAAGAGATCGAAATATTTAGTGTGAAAGAGACAAGTAGGTGAGTGCAGTCAAAACAATTGTTCGTTTTGACAGTGACGATTAACTGTTATCGAAATGTCGAAGGTATTTTCTAATATGACACATAATATTCTAATATGACACATTCAATTTACGACTTGTCAAAATTTCAGCTGCTAGCAGCTGAATAATGCGATGCCGGCCGCATTATTATAGCACACCACATTAATTATGGCATTAATATTTAACAGTTTAACATTATTGGCTAGTGAGGCCTATTCGCTCATACAAAATGCACATATCCATGTTTATTCATTGTCTCTCTCTACTCGGATTATTAATGACATTATTAATGTAGTGTCATAACACCTTAAGAACCGAGTACAACTCTTGCTTATTTTCAAGCTAAATTTTCGCCGAACCAATTTCACGTGAAATTTTGTATGAAAATTTCACGTGAAATCGAACACAGTACTAAGCTTAACCCAAAAATAATACGTAAGGAATGCCAGAATCAATGGAAAATATGTAGTATACTTATTCACATAAAATTGCCTCGTTTTTCCTTCCCCAAGTTTCTGTCAAGTATTCGGGAACAGGAGCTTGTGCAGCTAGCAGTTGCCTAAGGTTCTCGAAAGTACTAAATAGAAAAATGGAAGACAAGGAGTATAACTTCACAGGTCATTATAAATCATGTCATTTTAAATCATGTTGAATGCTAACAGTACTATACTTAATTGAAATTTATCTTAAGCTCCTACATTTTTTAATTTATTTTTAAGGTCATGGTTTATCTGATCGAGATTAACAGTATTCATAAGCCGATGTTTCATTGATATTCTCAAAAAAACTGGAGCATCACCTGATCACAGAAGTCAAACACGCCAACATTATAGAAAAAATAAAGTAATATTGTAACTAGTAAGGGTTCCGATAAGATGATAAATCTGAAAAAATTAAATGATCAGCGTAAATCTGAAAAAAATTAATTTCATTGAAAATTTTACTATACTAATAATTCATGCTTGCTAGAAAATGATACTTATTTAATCGATTTTTACACATTTCTACTTAGACTTTTAACCAAAATCCAAGAGCTTAATTAGCGGGAAGCTTCAAATTATTTTGCGTGGCGAAAGCAGATGGGAACAATGAGTTCTAGATTTTAGATAGGATCATTGAATTTTACGTGCATTATAAAAAGTGTATAGTGTTCAAAAGCAATTAATTGTCTGAAGTTGGTGTACTATTGTATTGTTTTTTCTACAATCAACTTTGGCTCATAGCAAAGAAATAGTTTATAAAATATATACTAGTACACTAAGATTTTCAATTTATAGTAGATATGTGTACATAATTATTGACGTAGAAAACGATTTAGTTACGTGATCGACTGTATCGTGCTGTTACTTTACGAGTTTGACTCAAATAAGCTCATTATTTAACATTTAAACATTCAGCTACGTATTACTTATTTAATTTCCCAATTCAATAGAAAATTGTAAAAGATGAACTGAACTCACCTCATAAAGCTCTAGCTTTAAAAATATAAAAATAAGGTAAATCGTTATTATTTTTGCTTATAGAAAAATAATAGATACTTAAGATATGCAATGAAACTGAAAAAGGATGAAAACTAAATTTCAAAGTTTTACTTGAGGATAAAAAATCGATGCAGTAGTTTTCGGTAGCTTCACCGGTTTTTGCTTTAGTTTTCGAATCTAGACAAATTTAATTAATTTAATCCTTTTATGGGCTACAATTTTTGCATGGTATTAATTTTGCAGAGTATTTATTGAAAAAAAAATCATAAAAAACCAAATGCAAGTATGACAGAGTAATTTAAAAAATCGTCAAAACTCTAGCACATGGGATCCGTTAGAAAGACTAATTTTCGAAAAAAAAAAGTAGAGGAATTGTGTAGATTCGAAATAAAAATTCTACCATATGTACTCCTTACAACAACCATTCGGTGCCGAAGATCATATATTTCCGATGACTTCATCGGAAGCCATAGCGCAGATAAATTTCCAGAGCTACCATTCGTAAGAGTTTCAAAATTTAACGAAGTAAAACGCTCACTTCTCATTTTCCTTATAAAATATTTGATGGCAACATCTCCTAGCACCAAATTGATGAAAATATTCAGAGTTGGCAGCACTTAAGCGGCCCAAAGACAGCGAGATCTAGTTGAAGGCTTGGTTGCAGACTTGCGATATTTGCGAATGAATTAGATCTGAGACTAGCCCACAGACAATGGATTTGGTCGCAGATATCGCATATCTACAAGCAAGTCGACGACCAGATCTCCGTGTCTAATTCATGCTTTACTAAGCACTGCAACCTAAATTCTATCGCGAATACTCCACGTCAAGATCAACACACCTGTCAATCCGGTTTTATCTGACAGCTTCATCAAGTGACATGGATGGAAATTATTTTTGGGCTGCCATCGGAAAAATTTCCAGAATTCGCAACACTTAAAGATTTGTTACTTATTTTCATTGCAGATAATTATCATATGAAAAATCAAAGACAACAATTGCAAATACGAAAATAGCAAAAATTTATGGTAGTAGCAACTCTGTGCCAACCTTGCAACCAAAATTATACCAAATCTGCGTTATGAGTAGTAAGCAGTAAAATTCTTAGGCTTAACACCTGTGGAAATATCAAAATTTTACAAGATCATTATTATTATTATTATTATTATTATCGATAAGATCATTACCATTTGAAAATTTAATGTATTTCGGAGCAAAAAATATGAAATAAACTACTACAGCTGCCAGTCCTATCCTAAACTTGGCTTACACTTAAGTCCACCTACTGTCTGAATTTCCTTAAAATCTGATGACAACATCGGAAGCAATGAGAGAAAACCAATTTTCGAAGATTTTTTTAAGATGACACTGCTGTCTCAGGGCAACCTGCATTTCGCATCCACTACTATCAGACTTGGTCCCACTTAAGACCAATACACTCTGTGAATTTCAATTCGATCTGGTGGTCCGTTCTCGCGAACACAGTTTTCGGGTGCTAAAAATATAGGTAATTCGGTGAAGGGTAACCTTTCCTGTGGAATGAGAAATTTTGAAACTTTCTATTTGCCAAGACAAAGCATTAAATCCATCAAAAGCTTACATATTTTTTTAAATGGTTGCTTTGAAATCTAGAAACCAGTGGAGGCTGGCAATCGCAAGCGACGCAAAAAGCTGCGCTCAATGGGATAAGCTACCCATGAAGGCGGACAGCGAAGTCAATGCAGTGAAGACCGAAATCATTTCTCCAAAAACTTGATGTCTGGCAGTGAAACGTCAGAGCCTAACTGGGGAAACAAGAGAGAGGCTGGTTGGTTATGCCGATCAGTGAGGTTGTAGAAATGGAGTGGATATGCCCATAAGGGGTGTGTTCAATGTGCATGCTATAGCAGCTATTAGCTGCTATTTTAGCAGCTCTGGCTGTCCAATGTGACGAAATAACTACTTTTTTATGCTTGCTATTTGACAGTTGGGCTGTCCAAGATTCCGACATAGCTGCTAAGGTAGCAGCTATTTGCTGCTCGCAGTCTGGAGGATAGCAAGAAAGTAGCTAAGGCAAAATGGCCGTGCGTACACAGCTGACATGCAGTTTAAACGTCATTTTCAATTGGAAATTGAAATGAAAAGAAGTTTTTGTGCTTTTGTGACACAGGAAATGAGGAATAAATTTGAAAATAGTGACAGCATAAATTAAATACGGGCTTTTAAACACTTAAACTCAACTCGAGTTTTAAGTTGGCTTGTACACAGCGCAGCTCATCTTGAGTTTTTAGAAGGCGAGCATGAAGCGTAAAAGGTCGGGTGGACTGATTCCTGTATTATCAAATTTTCAACGATTATTTTTTGCTCTTTTTCTCATATATGGCGTCAAAAGCCGGAAATAAGTGATACGTTTTAAATATGTTAGGAAAATTTTAATGGATTGTACAGCTGTATGTTGAAAACTCTTAAATTTCATACAGTTTCCAAAGTGCAATGGAAGTATTGAACTGATCCACGAAAATGTAAAAATTACAATAAAAAAATTGAAACAAAATTATTTTTGAATTTCCTGTGTAAAGGCTGACCTCCGTAGCAGCTCTTGGCTGTCCAATATCCATAGCTGCTTCACTTAGCTACTGCAAATTTTGACACTTGCTAAAGTGATGCTACGCTATGCTTTTGGAGCAGCTATAGCATGCACATTGAACACACCCAAGATTTGCATTGAAGGGGATGGTAGTATTGTCAGATATAATTTCTGAATACCTGAAGGTATACAATTTATTCAGAAGAACTTGCAGCATACCACGGCTTCGCCACTTTTTTTGGGTGAAAAATTCGCAACACTGCAAGGTTTCTCTTATACTGTCCTGGTACAGAAGTACGTAGTAGCATGATTTGCAGATCAACCAAGGAGCGCAGATCTTTTTATGACGAAAGATCAATGAGACTGAAAACTTGCGTTATGGTTTTTAATCTGCTTGATGCCACCATGCTCAGACAGTTTTCAAACCGAAACCTGTCAGCGGTTGTCGTACAGTACCGGAAAAATGGCAGGCTTAAACGCGCGATTGTCGGTTCAGCTTACATTCCTTTTGACTCCTTATTTCCACCACAAACACTAAAGCTGAAGGACCTGGTTCAGTACGCTGAATTGGAGAGACTGGACATCTTGGTTTGCTGCAACGCTAATTCGCTGCAATAAATGTAACGCCAGCGGAAACAGATCTTTTGTAAACTCTGAAATTTCTCTTACTTTTCTAATATCGTTTTGTCATCATATGCAGAAGTTTGGTTATTTAATTTTCACTGTATTCATCTGGAATAGATAGGTCAGTAACTAGATGTCATATATCCAAGCTCACACTTTCTAATCGCCTTTATTTGGTGTTCTCTCTACTAACTGATCCACAGCCTGCTGTAGAGAAATAAAACCCCAAAAAATACAAGGGTTGATCCAGTTCGCATAAGATTGAAAAAAACTGTTTTTATTACTCATATACACACTAAGGCCTGTTTCACACGTACGAGGTTCCATTCGGTTCGGTTCGTTTTCGATTGTAACCGAAAACAAACCGACACGAACGAAACCCCTTCACCCATACACGGTTCATATTAGGTTTTGTGTTTTCTTCCTCATTTTGCGTAGTGACGTCAAATTCATAAAAGTCTTCAAAAATTTCCACAAAATCGTTTTTCCATGCTTTCTGCATCTTAAATATTATATTTATATTTTGCACAAGTTTGATTCCACAGCACTACTTTAGATTGCACTGCACAAATAGGCCGATTCACATCAACATGTAGTAAATTGCTCATTTTATCAGAAAAACTGCGACTGATAATTGCGACTGGTAATAATAAAACTAACTAAAACTGACTAAACTAACTAGGCGAAACGTCTAAATACTTCAAATGAAGAGATCCAAACTGATAGCTTATTAATTTTAAAGGTATACAAATGATCCAATCAAGTTAAAACCGAAACATAACCGTGCGTGTGTGAACGTCTTGATTGCTTTCTGTTCCCTGGACACGAATTCGCACCTTATAGAAACCTGATGGAACCTATTCGACCTCAGGGAGTATTCGGTTCTATACGGTCTCTATGTGGCACCGTATAGAAACCGAAGCACCGTTTCACACTTGTCAGCAGCGACCGAAAACGAACAGAAAATGAACCGAACCGAATGGAACCTCGTGCGTGTGAAACGGGCCTAAGTCAGCACAAAAACAAAACATATAAATAGCCCACGAGTCCATTCAATAGTCGTAGAGAGAACATCAAAATAGATAAAAACGAAATTAGATTTATCATTAAGTACCTGTGTTTGAACAAACTATCTACCAAATACATTGACAGCGACTTCGTGAAAATACTAGGGGACTCTGCTCTTCCATATTCCATCGTTGCACGCTGGACTAAGGAGTTTAAGCTGTGAAGAACATCCACTGAAGATGACTTGATTGATAACTTGAAGATAAAACTTGAAGATAACTTGAAAAAAGTCGCAAAGTGACCATCAGACATTTAGTTGAGATCACAGGGATCTCGTATGGTCGTGTTCAAAGAATCGTTACCAAAAAATTACATACGAAGCAGATCTCTGCGCGTTGAGTGCCGAGAATGTTAACCAATGAGCAAAAAGAGAAACGAGTCGACATTTCAAGGGTGAATCTCGAAGAGTTCCAGGCGATCTGGAGAAGTTTTTGCCACGTTTCGTAACCACGGATGAGACCTGGATCCACCATTTTGACCCAGAAATCAAATAGCAATCGATGACCTGGAAGCGACTCTATTCACCCATGCCGAACAAATCCAAGGTTTCGAGCTCGGCAGGGAAGGTTATGCATCAGTTTTTTGGGACGCTGAAGGAATTAGTATGGTGGTATTTTTGGACTATATCAGGCTCTTACTACGCAGACCAAATAAGAAGATTGCGGGGCGCTATTGAGGAATAAAGACAAGGCAAACTGCGAGCCAGAGTGCTGTTTCATCAAGACAATGCATCGGTTTACAAGGCTGCATTTGCAATGGCTGCAATTCAAGAAACAGGATTCAAGCTGCTTGAACATCCGCCTAATTCATCAAATTTAGCTCCCAGTGACTTCTATCTCTTTCGTCGGCTCAAGGAACACCTTCGGGGCAAGAAATTTGAAGATAATAGCGAAGTGATGACCGCTGTTGGGGCATTTTGGGAAAATAAAGATAAAAAAAAATTGTTTAGGGTATCCTGGGTTTGGAAAAAAGAAGGACTAAATGTATTAATTTATTCGGAGACTATGTTGAAATATGAATATTTTTTTTAAGTTTAATCATCTTGGTTTATATTGATTATCATTACTTGTGGATCAACCCTCGCACTCGTACTGATTGAGATCTAGTAAATAGAGCTTGCCCTGGTGGTAGGATAAAGAATAAAATCAATAGAACCCCGGTTAAGCACTCTGAATAGAAACTTAATAGCTAGTTATGGAAAAACTTGGTTGAAGAACAGATCCAGTAAGACGGTTCCTTGGTAGAATCGGGAGCTACCGAAGCTCAGGAAAATGTCGGAAAGCTCCTCCATTGCGCTTGTAGGAGCGACGAAGAGGATGACTAGCTTACCTACAGAGATTCATAGGGATCATATAAGACTTCGGTGAGGACCTCCAAGAAGAAATCTTTTAGATCATTGTGAGGTACTTCAAAGCGCACAGGAGATGTCGAGGCTGTGCAAGGTTCTTTGAGAGGGAATAATCAGCTAAGCTTGGCTCTCTAAAATCCCCATATGATGACTTTACCAAGCCCAAAAAGGAGTCTGTACAGACTTTACTTGGGAATCCCTTTCCAGGCACTCCAATGAATACAGAATGCTTATGTGGCTACGATCAAACCTCTTCCTCGTTGTAGCAGTAGAAATGAGATGAATCTGTGATCACCAGTCAAAAGGTCAGTAATGCAATTTTGTCCATTGATAATTTCAAATTGCCAAGCCTGGATGACATCTACCTGACTACAAGGATGAAACAACCTTGGTGGCAGGTTAAGAAAGTCTTCGGACCAAAACCTGGGAAAGATTCAAGGAACCTAACATCGTTTATTATGAAATATCTGGAGAGTCTTATTGAACGACACGCACAGCACTTAATTCTAACCACATATATGATGAGTGACATGGTCAGCGAAGAACATCATGCGAGTCAGCTCTTTATTTTCTACTTTCTGGTGTTCTCTGGTATTTGTGGACATTGAAGAGACCTTAAACTGCGCAACCTTTTAGGGAGCTTTGAGAAACTGCGAAAGCCCATGGTATGAACGAAGTCCTAGTTACATGGATTCTTGTCATACTAACTCAGAGATTGTTGCTGCCAAAAGCTAGAGAGTACGCAATCCGGAAAACTTCTTCACTTAAATTTTGTGTTGATATGTATAAATATGAATTTTCGAGCAAAGTAATTCTAATACTAATATTCTTCGAAAATCAATTAAAAAAAAAGGCATCGAAAGGAAAAAATATTTAAAAAATGCAGGAAACAGTGAATCAGCTTATGTAGGGTCTAGTTTGCCAGATCAAGGAACGCCAAAACAAAAATGTTCATTTAAAAAACAATGCTCTGCATTTGATGCTGATGGTGTATTGGTGTACTATGAATTCCTTAAACTCTACCTGAAACTATCACCGGTGATCATTCAAGTGAATTCTAACTGAAAAACGACCAGAATTATATAAAATATGAGATATAATTATTTTTAGCATAAAAATACTAGACCTCATGTCGATTAACCTGTCAATAACTAAATGCAGGATTTTTATCACGCGAAACCTTTCTCTTGCCAGAAAATTGGGATAATTTATAGTTTTCGATGGCTAGTACCTACTTCGATTAAACTTTTCATTCATTTTGTAGATAAAAAATCAACGTTTATTCTAATTACGCGAAAATTAAAATCTCACTACCAATAAGCATGTAATAAAACTTAATTATTGATTCGCCTACGCATCTGTATTTGCGAACTTAGCTTTGTAATGTTTATGTTTATTCAATGTATCCTGGAATATTTATATTTATGCTCCGATAAAATCGTTCCTGTTGCAACTCTAGGCTGTATATTGCGGATAAATGCAAGTCAAATTATAGCAATATGAACACATGATTGTTTTTAAAAATACTGCTGCTCTACCATAAGCAAACTTTAGTTTGTTTAACGTTAATCAACCTAAACGATATTTTACCACCAAAAATCACCATTATTTCAATTTATATCTATTCAACATACCCATAAAATACGTTCCAAAATATTTTTCTACAACAAATCTTGTGTTGCAAGAATTTTAAACAATTTCATGCACAAATTTTCTTAAGGGGACATAACACCTTCAAACTTTCAAAAAATAGATTTTTTTGTTTTGCTAGAATGTATTAGATTGAAGCTTTAAAAACATGATTTTAATAATATAAAATTCTAAAAAAAAAAAATTTGTGAGCATATATAGCAAAGCACCAAGGTCATTTTTTCTATGATTTTTGTTCACTTCGCTATACCGCCACATCGACTTTCTCTTAGTAACATCAGCTTAATATATACGTATATATAGTACAATACGTTATTCTCTCACATAGCAGCTGTAAAGGTAGAGGGGGACATTTTGGGATACTAGTATTACCTATATACATATAAGTAATATATGCCACAGACATGGGCGTGTACAGGTGGGGCAGAGGGGGGCAAATGCCCATCCCTAGAAAAAAATCCTCGAAAAATCCTCGAAAAACGAGCGTAGATGGAGGCGTTCAAGCCATTTTGAAAAGGAGATACAAAAAGCATTATTTTTCCACTGTGTCAGTCATAGATTAAATCTTGTCATAAACGATTTAAACTCTGTGCCACAAGTGCGAAACACAATCGCTACTATTAAAGACAAAAAAATCCACGTAAATTGCTGTTGGTTTGATTAAAAAAGTGTAGTAGTGGTAAAACGAATAAATGTGTACATGATAAAACACGAATGAAACAAATATTTCCTCGTTTTTTTTTCTCTCCTTGTTTTCCTCGTTTTTTTTACCTTAATTCGAGGCTGGACACGCCCATGGCCACAGAGATTGTTATGCTGACGAAGCGGAGGATACCAACTGTCATACCCATGACAGTTGGCTCCGTCGAGGTCCAGACCAGCAAGTCGGTCAGGTATCTGGGAGTGACCCTGGACACCAAGCTGACGTATTGGGATCATATCCGCAGGGCATGTGACAGGGCTCTAGTAGTCGTCACTTCACTGAGTAGGCTAATGGCCAACGTCGGTGGACCCAGTGAGACGCAACGGAGGCTGTTGATGGTACTAACCGATTCCATCTTGCTGTATGGAGCCAAAATCTGGGGAGATGCGCTCCGAACTAAGAAGTTCCGGAAGCGCATTGTCAATGTCCAGCGCAGGCGTGCCCTGCGTATCACCTGTAGCTACCGCACAGTCTCAGAAGAGGCTGTGATGGTGGTATCGGGAGTAATCCCGATCGACCTACTACCGCGAGAACGCAAAGAAAGGTACCTCTTCCGCTCAGAGCTGAGTAGAACTGAGGCTCTGACACACGCGCGTACGTTTACCCTCCAACTTCAAAGTGCTAAGGGACGCTGGACGGCTAAGCTAATTGGTCTCATTGAGCCTTGGTTTAACCGGAGCCACGGAGAGATAAACTCTTACGTTTGTCGATTCTTGACAGGGCACGGTTACTTCAAGAAATACCTGAACAGAATGGGTAAGGTGGTCACACTGTACTGCCGGTACTGTGTGACTGAGCTCGATGATGCTCAGCACACATTCTTTATGTGCAGTCGCTTCGTAAGTTTGAGGCGCACCATTGAGTCCACGATTGGCCTGGCAACGCCTGAGACGATCGTGGAAGTAATGCTGCGAAACGAGGAGAACTGGCGCGCAGTCTCAACATATGTTAAGAAAGTGCTGCGCATAACGCGGGAGGAGGGTTGCCTTACCGACCCATGAACTGTGGTAGTTTCTAGTAGTTAGATAGTTTGAAAAAAAGCATTTATGCAATCGTTCTGAAATTTTAACACGATAATTAACACATGTTAATGCTCGGAATGAACTACGGATGAAAAAATCGGCATTAAATTTTTTTAGTTATAACGGATTTTTTTGGAAACCTCAATTTTCGAGAAAAAAAAAACGCCGCCATTTTGTTATTTTTCGACCAAATTTTTTCCTCTTAGCTCATTCTAAGGCCGCTTTGTTGCTGATTAAAACCCCTCTGTTTTTTCTCTTCCTGATTTTTCTGAGGGCAGTTTGGATTTTTTGGTGTTTTTTCAAAAAAACATTAGTGGGCCACAAAAAATTTTTCAAAAATTATTTTGTACAGTATGAAGCAAATAAAGTATATGGACAAAGTTTCATTAAGACATGTCTTTTTATTCAATGAAATATAAACCTTTGAAAAAAAAAAATTTTCAATTTGAAGGTGCTTTGTCCCCTTAAGTCACATTATCGTTTAATCGTCTAATGGAAAGTGCTCATAACACTTTCTTCTATTGAAACATTATACAATATCTCCAAATGTGATATTAAGTTGACTCTACTCCGTTAACTCACTCTGTGTCATCATATGTGGGACAGTGTGGGCCGGCAATAATATCAAAACCGTTAACCTGTCCGATTTGCCTATTCGAAACTAAGTCAAAAACATCTATAATCATCCCACACAAATCAAACACTAAACTGGTCAAACATTTAATTTCGTTTTCAGCAACAATCGAAACAATGCGAAAGTTGTGTATGAATATGAAAAATTTATGACGATGGGAAAATGTGACGAAAAAAAATTATCGAAAACATTGTGTATATAAGTTAATGAACTTGAAAATTTCATTGGTAAATAAATTGTGTTTTCTTTTTCAGCAGAAAATAAAAACTGCTGAGAAGTTTTGAAGAAGAGATCAAAGTCTGTCGCCTATTTTAACATACACTTATATGAGTATTTGTAGCAGATATAAGAGAAGGTAATGATCTTTCCCCCTTATATTTATTACAAAATTTATTGAAACCTAGTAGATCATCCACTACAGTTATTTTAAATCAGACACAAGTAAAGAACTCGTGCTATTTTTAGCTGCAGTGAAATAATCAAACTAAATGGATGAAAGCTCTAATGATTATTGCAAATATTTGACATTATTGTTGCGATTCAGTGTGATGAGCCTATTTACATGAGCTAGCTACTAAAGAGAAATAGTTATTACTGTCATTAGATAAATAGAACATGTAGGAATTGTTCTATTTAATTGTTCTATTTTTCTGTGCATTTTCTTAAATTTGCGACACAAATTATCTGACGCTAAAATTCGAAAATTATTCAAGAAAACGATGATGCCAAAAATATAATTTCAACAGATCTCAAATAAGCTTGTACAATAGTTAAATCAAACTTTTCGAAAGTGCAACACCTGTGTGTTTTCCTCTACGAAGTGTTGGTTTGCTCAAACGAATGAGCACTATTTGCTATTTTCCAAGTTTTTCGTGAATGTTCGTGTTCCTTCTGTTAATTATGAAGCTTCGTTACTTTTTGCGAAAATTTCAAAGAACAAATAAGTAACTCAGCATTGGAAGTCATTGTTTTTGTGTGCCTGACTGAAACCCGGATTCTATTAGAATTTTCAACAAAAATATTGTGGTTTGCGGGTTTTTACGACTGTGTTATAATAGGGACAGAAAAATTATAACGCATTCGCTTGTAACCACAATTGAGATACAACTACTTACGATTGAACTTTTCTAATTATCATTCCACAGTTCATTACATTAGAAACCAACGGTATCTACTTTTGTTAAAACGAATTTTCAAAAATCATGTTGTCAACCTATTTGTAAACAATAATCAAATGGAAATTTTGCAAGTATATAAATTTGATGCAGTTTTCTGTTTCATTCTAATAAATGTAAAGCAAAATACTAGCTCGTGTTCAAACCAAACAATAACAACCAAACTGATTTTTTGTTTGTCATAATCCAACCTCAGAAAATTATCATCAATTAAGCTTTAAGCTGATTAACAATTTTGCGGTAGACTAATATCTGGTACAGATGATTCGATCTCGATTGATCGATTAAGGCAATCAATACTTTGTGCTAATATGTGGATTTATCCGGTAATGAATAATGGATTTGCTGAAGTCAACCACATCGATTTACCAGTATTTACACACACGATAGCAACATTTGCGCATTCAGCCCCGCATCAATTTATTCATAATTAAGGAAACGTGTGTCGCTTAAATTAAGTAATATTTGCGTAGATTAAAAATATCACACAATTACGACGTTGTTGCTTTCGTTGACAATTAATCAACACAACATGTTGTCGAAGCTAATTGATATGTTGATTATAGCGAAAAATTAATGCAACCGGTAAACTTTTCAATGCAGCTTGTCCATTCTGAATTAAATTTAAAATCATAGCCAATTGATTCGCGAACAGTATTTCGTTAGACAAACGCGTGTCAATTCAAAAAGAAACCTCAATCGAGGGAAAAAAATGATTTTCTTCTTCCTAAATTGATTTAATTTACCTTTATTGTTATAATACATCCTGTCAAGGCGATGACATTGCACAGCATGTGATACGAATCGATGAGTAACGTCAGTGCGTGCGTTATGTGACTGAGAAATAGCTGAAGTATGAAGTAGCATATCGACAACGTGAGTATAACATACAGTTGTACAGGTTGTAACTGATAAATCCACTCTTTCATTGGCATTGTAGCATTTGATATAGTAACGGTCGGTTAGTTGATTTTATTTGATCTAAAAAACCAGCGAATGTTATTGGATCTTACTGCGGTCAATCTATATGTGTTTTAGAGGAAACTGGTTGTATTCAATCAGTTTCCTATTACTGTATATTTTACGTTATTGTCAGCAAGCGACTTGTTGCTCACGAAGTGCTCTATTGATGCAGTTTCAGGTGCATTTGTTCTGAAATAATAGAAAAATACGATTAATGTTTGCATGAAATGGTCCTAATAACGATTATAATCTTTAATGCAAGAATTCCGAAAAATGAGTTCAAAGAAAATAAATTTAACTGAGTGCACGAAGCATATTAATCATGTTGACCAAATGTTATAAATGCACCAGAAATTTTGAAAAAATTCATTGCACTATTTCAATTTACAGAAACCGAAACAATGACAAATTCAGCCATTTTGCCTCAGTTGAAAGTCTACCTAAAGGCTGCAAAATTGTGACAAGTCTCCATTATCTGGTCATTTTTTTTTGGAGTGAAGTTTTTGACAATGGAAAAAAGCGGGGTCTTTACTGATTTCCGACAGATAAAATATCAAAAATTTCAATTTTTATCGATTTCGTTATTGATAAGACATTAACAAAATTCAATATTCAAATTCAAACAGCAAATGTCACTTTTTAGCTCGAAAGAATGAACTGCCAATACTTAAGGTATGTTCGCGTACTACAATTAATTGCGATTAATTGCAATTAATTGCAATGAAGCCGTTATGGTACTCCGTTTTACTGCAAACTGAAAATTTCCCCTCTTTCAGTAAATTGCTCTCAGGGTTTGAGCTACTAAAAAATACTGAAAAGTGTCAAACGGTGTGGCGCGAGTAAATATTTTCAAATGTGCGCAGCAAGGAACATATTTTATGGAGGCCGAATATTTTTGTGGCGCTAGTTTAACACAGCTTAGTATTACTTTATAATCACTATTGTTCTCCCAAAAATCGACAACTGACACTTTTGTTTGTCAATTTTCAAGAAATGCAATGAGAGCGTTCCCGTACTTTTCATGAATTTCCCCACCACACAATTCAGGAAAACTCAGTGACTGCAAGTACGCGAACAGACTTTTGATTATTGGCGTGAAATGATTGGAGACATGTGTCAATACCATCTGTATTTTCAAAGCGAAACTAACTTTCATGCAAATTTTCATGCTAAAGGCTGGTACTGAGTTAAGGCTGGTACTGAGTTAAGGCTGGTACTGAGTTAAGGCTGGTACTGAGTTAATCGTGAAGCTACATTTTGACATATCTTTATTATCTGGTCATTCTTTCGGGCGAAAATTTTGGCAATGGAGAAAAACAGAGACACTGTTCATTCCTGACGGATAAAATGTCAAGAATTTCAATTTTTGATCGATTTTCTTATTGGAAAGACATTTGCACTATTCAGTTTTCAAATTCAAACACCAAATGTCACTTTTTAGCTCGAAAGAATGAACTGCACAAACTAAATTGGCGGGAAATTATTGGAGAAATGTTGCAATGCCATCTGTATTTTCAAAGCGAAAGCAACGTCAAAGCAACTTTTCATGCTAAACACTGAGTACAACTCCTGCTTATTTTCGAGCTAAATTTTCGCCAAAACACATTTCACGTGAAATTTTGAGTGAAAATTTCACGTGAAATCGAACACAGCACTAATCTTTAAGGCTGGTACTGAGTTAATCGTGAAGCTACATTTTGACAAGTTTCCATTATCTGATCATTCTTTCGAGCAAAAATTTTTGCAATGGAGAAAGACAGAGACACTGCTCATTCTTGACGGATAAAATGTCAAGCATTCCAATTTTCGATAGATTTTTCTTGTTGGAAATATATTTTTGGGGTTGAAATCCGCAAATTTTCAAAACCACTCAAAATTTAAACATTTGTTACTTATTTTCGTTGTAAACGTTTTTCATATGAACATTTAATGGTGTAATCTGTTGATATGAAAATACAAAAATGCTTCGTGTTTGCAGCAGAATACAAGAGCAGAGGACTTTGCTGCTACACCCCGTCGATGCCAGCCCACTCCGCAAATTTGGTTTCGATTCGATGACTATGTCGGAAGTTACAGGGGCAGATATATTTTTAAAAATGAAACGTTACCTACCGTTCCCTATCTACAAGATCATTATCATTTGCAAATTTCATGACAGTGTCTGATAGTAAAAAAATGTTATTATTACCATAGCTAGCACCCCTTTCATAATTTATGCTAGATACTAAGATTCACCTGGCATTTGAATTTCATTAAAATTTGATGACACCATCAGAAGTTACATGCCAAAGAGCTTTGATCTTTTTTAGGGTTTTTTTTGCGACATCACTGCCACAGAGTTGCTTAAATTTTCAAATAACTTCTATCAGATCTGCTTCTTTTCAAAATTAATACATTCTTTGAAATTCGAAGGGATTTGATTAGCAGATTAAGAACCTGATTATCAGGTCATGATAATCAGTTGCTAAAAAAATGTAATCTGGTGAATAATTACCGTTCTTGTGCGATGCGGAAATTCAAAATTTTCATTTTGACTGCATAAAGAAAGCAAAAAATTTATCAATCATCGGCATTTTTTGCTAAATTTTCGAGAGGCTCATTGATCTGAAGGTTTTCTGTTTACATATCTACTGTAGCAACAGGGCTGCCAGCACATTCTTCTTTGCGTATTTCTTGTGCTTGTGAATGAGTTATGTAAATTTCGTATTAAATAAGAATTTCGTAATGTAAGAATTTATCACAATGCGAAATTTAACAAATTATCCTTTTAGGCCCTTAGCACTCGAACGGGGTTCAAAATTTTTATAATATTATCATAATTAAAATAAAATAAAACCAAATTTTAATTTTATTTTTATTATTTTTTTCCAAATATTTTGTTTACACAAAAATAAAGGGATACCAGCACTGCAACCAAAATCTGATGATCATCGAAAATTACAGGAATAGAAATATGCTCGAGGGTTGGTTTCCAAACAATTTCAAATACTTGGAAAACTTAGACATCGATTACTTATTTACATTGTAGATGTTTGCCATATGAATATTTAATGGTCGTATCTGTTGGTACGGAAATAACAGGTATGGCTGTGCTGGCCACCCTTTACTAGCACCAAAGCCAAAAGTATATCAAATCTGCTTCACGTTGAAGCCAACTGACTCTGCGAGTTTCGGTTCGATCCGATGCCTGCATTGGCAGTTAAAGCATAGTACTGAGTTCGATTTCACGTGAAATTTTCATACAAAATTTCACGTGATAAAAATAACTTCAAAAAATAAATGCTTTATGCTTTTTAACTTCCGATGCAACGAAATTCGCACAGCAGATGGACCATATTATAAGTCAAGTTTGATGGGAATCAGGATGAAATATCTATGAAATATGGTAATTAATGTGATTTGTTGTTATTTCTTTAGTATTTTACTCTGCTCTATTTCTTTACTATTTCAAATGGTAGTGATCTTAAAGTGACAATACCAGGTGTACTGGAAAGTCTTCACTGGTTTTTCCTAACAAATGTCGCTGACCGTAAGTATTGAATAAAACGATTTGACATATGACATATAATACGATTTGCCATTTTATCTACTGTCATGAACCTTCAAAACTACACAAGTTTTATTCCGCCTAAATATTGACTTCATAGTTTTATAGCTTTGTGAATATGTCGAGTTTCATGCCTGAAAGAGAGCATTAGCGGTACGCATAGCTTTTATTATTTCATCAAAAGGAAAAGGCCATTCAAAGACATCGTTTCATCAAAAATAATTGGCAGAAACGTTTAATGTGGCACAACAAATGATTGGCAACACTTGAAAAATTCAACTCAGGCATTAACACCTGAAGATTTTGGTGTAATGTTTTTTTTACGATTTTCGAAAGGGGCTATCTCAACAAGAGTGTTTTGAATCACCTAATTTTGGCGACAAAGCACCATCCTTGGCGAGTGTTTATAATTGGTACAATGAATTCAAATGTGGACGACGTCTTTGAGTATAAAGATATTAAGAGTAGCAGAAACACTGTAAACGCCTGTAGGTGTGTGTCGCGAGTTTGTGCCTTCCCCCTTGCCCTTCACTCTATCACTACATGGGAGCGAAAAATCCGGTTGCTGTCAAATTTTGCTAGCCACGTAAAGCAAACGTAAACAAACTACCGACACGCAATAGAAATCGATAAGAAACAACTATTAAAAAGAGGCTTTTTACAAAACGAACTATTATACGTGACTAAGAAAAGTATGCAAAAGCATCAGAGTATTAGAAATAGACGCGACATTGACTAAAGCTATTAAAAAAAGGCAAAGATAACTGAGCAGCAGGACATCGCTCAAAAAACTAGCATTTTCCCGCTTTTGAAATGTTGATTCTCAAAAAACTTTCCACCATAGAACTTGCTGTAATGTTCTTAACGAAATCCGAGAAGTTTCAAGTTTAACTAACACGCTTAGTAAAGAATTATTGCCGATTTACCGATTGAGTCCGCGATTTGGCGTCTTTGAACGCGACACTTTGACAGCTACCGGATTTTACTTTTTCAACATGGCACGAGGACTGTCGGAGGTCAATGGCGGTGTAAGAAGATGATGCATAGGAGCATATAATTTGTAGATTAAATTTGTTTGAAAATTTCGGGAGGCAATTTAGATATGGGTAGAACACAAGTTAATAATATAATGAATTATAATAATATAAACAATTATTTGGTGTGCAGGTATTATTTGGACATGTTTTAACTGCACAAAAAATATTGCACAAATATTCAAATATGCTATTCGAAAGCAATGCATAACGAGCAGCCTGATAAAAAAAAATCGGACTACTGTCAAATTCATACTATACACATAAATAAATATATATATATATATATATATATATATATATATATATATATATATATATATATATATATATATATATATATATATCTATATATATATCTATATATATATATATATATATATATATATATATATATGTATACATATATATATATATGTATACATATATATATATATATATATATATATATATATATATTAGTTAATTATTTAGTTCACGTTTCACTTCGTATATCAACTATTTAGTTTCGGCAAAAGAATATTAAAGCTTGAATATTCATATCAGATTTAGGCACAACATATATATATATATATATATATATATATATATATATATATATATATATATATATATATATATATATATATATATATATATATATATATTCAAATTTCGGCGCCAAGCCCCTTCATCCAAAACGAGCCATTCATCTACGCCCCGAACAATTTGTCCGAATGTTCGTAAATTTTCATATTATGGGTAAAATCTTGGGAAAATGAAGACAGTCTGCTGGCTTTATTGCGACTATTGCGACTCAAAGGACGACGTTCACTCAAAGACGAGCTTCGAGAAGGTCGTCCAAAAACTGTGCCAGAAAACATCGATGCTGATATTGAACATTGTCATGTGACTTATCGTGAGATTGCAGTAACATTAGGCATTGGTGTCAAAAGCAAACATACGATTTTGCATGAACGTTTGGGTATGCGCAAGCTATGTGCACGTTGGATTCCGCATAAATTAGCAGATGCCCAATAAAAGGCTCGCGTCGATTGGGGCTGTAAAAAGTTTTATAAATTCAACTAACGCGTTTCACATCTCATTTATAGCATCATCAAATGCGTATGAGTCTGAAACAAAAAGCCAATTGACCGTTGGGGTCTTTCAGTTTGAAGAAAGTCCAACAAAAGCTGTGTGAACTGGGAGCGTTGCGAAGCAACTGGTGGCGTGTTTTTTCTCGAAAATAGGTCATGTGGCAACTGTGGCTCTTGAAAATCAAAAGACTGCCAATTCAGCTTTGTATACGACCGTTTGTTTGCCAGAATTTTTCGGTAAATTAACAGAAACCAAATTGAGATTGTTTTTGCGGCATGATTAAAATTGAAAAAAATTTTATTTACATAGAAAATTTTATTTGACAAAGTGGATTCGAAAGTATGCACTGATTCTCATCAGACATCAGCACACAGTGCATACTTGACCGATGTGACCACTTGCAGTTGGAAATCATTATTGTTTATTTATGCTAGTTGTGACAAATTTTAACATCTCCGACTTATATCCATCGTTATTGATTTGTGATCATTGTTCCTTTCTTGTCTATAAATCAGAAACCAACCCAAAAAACGGATCATCTTGCACCACGACAATGCGAGCCCACACACATCACATAAAACAAGCGAGTATTTGAGCACTCAAAACATCAAATCAATGGGTCATCCGCCATGCAGCCCTGACTTGGCACCCAATGACTTCTTCCTGTTCCCAAGAATCAATTGTAAGATGCGCGGACAACGATTTTCATCACCCGAAGAAGCGATGGAAGCATTCAAAAACCATGTTTTGAGTCTATTATTTACGGATTGGAAAAACTGATTCAATGATTGATTTGTGTGCATGCACAAGTTTATAAAACACCATGACGAAAATTTGGAGAAGCAATAAATGCATTTTTAGTTATAAATTTTTGTTTTTTATTACTTTTTCTACTAACTTTCTACTCAGCCTACGTATACTATGCGAAATGTAGATATTTGTTAATTTTATCTTGTTTGTTCTTTGTTTTCACGGTTTCACCATAGCATTTTGTTTCATTTGGCTTCTAATCTTTACTATTTTTTAACGAAATAACCCCATGTCTACCGATTTTGCGGTCAAATCATTTAGTGCAGCTAAATTCGCAGTATTTTCCGTTCAATTTTATCTTGATTGGCTTAACGTTGTCATTTTGTTACAATGAAAACTCTGAATTTCAGCCCGCTAAAATCTAAAATTACACAAATATACAATGACCCACACTTTGCTGCGAAATAATCTTCGAATTTACCATTTCAAATTTTATCAAAATCGCACAAACGATTTGTTTTTTGTCTGAAGTAGACATACACATATGTATATTGACTACGAGCATTAAAAATAAACTTTTTGGTAACGAAACGAACTTTGGAATCATAAAATCGATAAAATAATCAAGTAGTGAGCACAGTAATAATTTATTGTTGATATGAGCTTTATCTTGATCAAAACAAATGTTCTTTTTAGCATTTTTTCACCTGTTTGCGGTTACATATTTTCACTATTTATATTTTACATTTACAATATTTACATTATTTTAGATTATATTTTTACTAATGTTCGAAGGACATTAGTATTAAAATCGCTTCGCCGAAAAAACGTCATATATATGTATATATATATATATATATATATATATATATATATATATATATATATATATATATATATATATATATATATATATATATATATATATATATATATATATATATATATACATATATATATATATACATATATATATATATATATATATATATATATATATATATATCAGCAAAATGGTTAAGGGAGATAATCTCTGGAGTGGCTGATCGGATTGAGCTGAAATTTTCAGAGAACATAGATGTATATAACAGGTAGGTCCATCACTTGCTAGAATTCAGATATCTTAAACCTCTTGGCGGCGGCGGGCATTTGAGTGAATTTTCAGGTGCTCCTATATTTCCAAGCAGTGTAAATTTTTCTTAAAAAAAAGTACTAGAAATGAGATCTTATTATGTTTTAAGTTTGTTCATGATAAAGAAAAGGAAATTTTGAGCCTTGGATTTTTTTTCAAATTCAAATCATAGCTTCTAAAAAAAGCAATGGATCATCGTGAAATTTTCAGAGCGTATTGATATAGACTAGAATTTTACACACATGGACTTTCAAGACAGTACGGGCAACTCTGTAGCTACAGCAGGCTCCTGAACAAAAATCCTTCAAATCATCGACCTTCCTGAAAAATTTTTGATTTTTGAACATAAATTCAAATTATTGATAAATTTTGATTTTTGTCCACCAAGTCAAATAAAATATTTCAAAATCCCGCGGTAAACAAGAACGGCAACCCGTGATCAAATTACCCCTATTTTCAGCACTCAAAAGTTCTGTGCACGAGAACTGACGATTGGATAATGCGATCAATATGAAATTTACAGAACATGTTGGTATTAACTAGGACCAGGTCTGATAGAAGTGATTTTGAAAAACGAGTAACACTGTGGCAGTGGTGCTTTTTGGAAAAATCGCTGAGAAAAAAAAACTGGTTTTTGGCCTATAGCTTCCGATTTTGCCACCAGATTTTAACAAAATTCACGCAGTAGGTGAACCTTACTCTAAGATAGATTTCATAGAAATTTGGTTGAAAAATTAGTATAGGGACGCCAGCTACGGCAATTTTTGCGACGAAATCAAAACGAAATTCATGTGAAAAGCATATCTTGTTGCGTTTTTAATTCTGTGGGAATTTTGTTGAAAAACCGTGAAAGGGTTGCCAGCTATGATGAATTTCGTAATTTATTGACATTTCATTATCGAGCGATGTTGTTATAAAATTTCCAAATGGGAATGATCCTGCAATGACAATTAACAACAAATATTTACGTTTCAAAAATTTAAAAATTTTGGACGATGGTAACCCCAAAATGTAATTTACTCCTATAACTTACAGCGCAGCCATTCAATCGGAACGAAATTCATAGGGTGGGTTAAACACTACGTGAAACAGCAATGGTGCTAGCACATGATTTATAATAAAATAAGCAACCGATATTTAAATGTTCCGAGTTTTGGAAATTTTTCGAATGCTAGCCCCAGACATAGTTTAATCGCTGAAACTTTCGATGACATCCTCGGATGAAAATGAAATTCAAAGGATAGGTTCATTAAGCACGAGCATGTTATGGTAGATTTATTGCTGCTGTGTTGGACAAATGTTGCCAGCACTGAGCATTTTCATCATTTGTGTTATAGAAAATGCTGTCAGAAAATGATATTTGTTCCTTTGAGTAAGATATGGTTGATATGATACTACAAAGAAGTGTATAACGTCTTCACACATTTTTAAATCCCTTAAAGATATTCTTTGAAAATTAGTTTTCTAGCGGTTCTGATGCGCTAGCCTTTTTTTTTGTTTGAAAATAGTTGCTAAAATTTTGAATATCTATTGAATATTGAATGCAAATATGATATAACTCCGGGAAATGAGTTTCCCTATTATTGATATTTCCAAACTATTATTATATTGACATTCATAAACAATATCTCAGGAAAATGTAAATGAAATGCACTTCCCATAAAAATCTAATCCCCCGTGTCATTTCACTACTGACAGTGATCAACTTCAGTGATTATATTTTAAGTCTATTATTTATGAAGTACAATCTCAGACAATAGACTCACAAGCTAGGCGGTAATACTCCAAAGCTATCAATCAATGTTTTATCATAATAATCTACGTAGATAGAAGGATTTAGTGTATCAGAGGAAAAATAATGATGTTATCTATGCATAGTAACAGGACAGTTGAGTTCACTAATTACAGTCGAGCTCACTAATATTATGCCATGATCAATAATAATTAACTCGGCTGGTAAGAAAAGTAAACTTTGTTAATCTAAATCGGTTTGTTATTACAGATACAGAAAATAACAAGGATGTATGGAAAGTGAGCTAGTTGCTAACTGAAGTTTATCGATGTAGAACTTGGCTAAAAAATGATAAGTAAGGCTGATCAATAAGCCGCCGTGTTCGCTTGAGAACATTAAACTTCATTTGACAAATTGAGCCTACAGATGAACAATATATTAAAGCTCAAATTGATAGTTTGAAACAGAATTGATCAAGATAGATAAATTTGTATATCTTTGAAACCAGAAAAAAATTACAACTTAGTTTCCGAAAATCTTACATAAGATATTTCACTACCACTATTTAACTATCCATTAAAACAGCTTTCAATGTACGAGTCACGTTTTTTCGACCATGATTATTTTCATTATTCCATCTAATGAGCGTGAAAGCTATTAAAATTCCACTACCATCCAACGGTCTTCTGGTCTAATCGACAACACCTACACCTTCGACACGCAAGCTAATTCATTTTGGGCAGTAAAAATTGTTTTCTTTATGAAATTTATATACATACATATTTCCAAAAATGCTTTTGCAAATTGAGACAGGCATTCATTGCCTCAGTGCATACGTTTTGTTATGATTTGTGCGATGATCGGACTACCCGAAGAACGGCAGAGGAAAGAATAACGAAATCCGATTACATGTGTAAATAAAAATTCTTTCGATTTAGCACTTGGCATGATTCTACTGTGAAGGATATATAATCTTAATAAATTGATTCGATTGAAAGTAGTTAATTTCTTTAACGAAGCAAATACGGCGGAAAAAGATTAAATACGATTAAAGTCATAATTTATAGCGAACAAAGCGAACATGAAAAAATGAAAATTCATTTAATACAATGTAGATGTGGATGTTTACTTTTTAAAGATCGATGCGGAGCACGTACAGAGTAAGTTAGAATGCATATTTTTGGCACCGCGCGGTATGGTTCAAATTTAATTTCATCTGTGAAGATATACCCTGGGTGTGTTCAATGTGCATGCTATAGCAGCTATTAGCTGCTATTTTAGCAGCTCTGGCTGTCTAATGTCACGAAATAGCTACTTTCTGATGCTTGCTATTTGACAGTCGGGCTGTCCAAGATTCTGGGGTAGCTGCTAAGGTAGCAGCTATTTGCTGCTCGCAGTCTGGAGGATAGCTAGAAAGTAGCTAAGGCAAAATGGCCGTGCGTACACAGCTGACATGCAGTTCAAACGTCATTTTCAATTGGAAATTGAAATGAAAAGAAGTTTTTGCGCTTTTGTGACACAGGAGATGAGGAATAAATTTTAAAACAGTGACAGCATAAATTAAATACGGGCTTTTAAACACTTCAACTCAACTCGAGTTAAGTCGGCTTTCACATAGTGCAGCCCATCTTGAGTTTTTAGCAGGCGAGCATGAAGCGCAAAAGGCCGGGTGCACTGATTCATGTACCATCAAATTTTCAACGATTATTTTTTGCTTTTTTTCACATATATCGCGTCAAAAGCCAAAAATAAGTGATACGTTTTAAATATGTTAGGAAAATTTTAATGGTTTCTGCAGCTGTATGTTGAAAACTCCTAAATTTTATACAATTTCCAAAGTGCAATGGAAGTATTGAACTAATCCACGAAAACACAAATATTATCATTAAAAAAAAATTGAAAAAGTATTTTTGAATTTGCCGACCTTTGTAGCAGCTCTTGGCTGTCCAATATCCATAGCTGCTTCACCTAGCTACTTCAAATTTTGACACTTGCTAAAGTGATGCTATGCTATGCTTTTGAAGCAGCTATAGCATGCACATTGAACACACCCTCTATTTTGTTAACTGAAATTAGACAGCATATCCATATCGTAGGAACTTTATACCGCGTTAAGTTGTAGGGAAGACCGGAACTAGTTGGCATTGAGTTTCTGCATTCTGAAACGGAGGGATCAGAGCAATATCATCTGGGGATTGTGACAAGTTTATTGATCAAACTTCGAGTTTTCTTCTAGTAACTAAAATTATTCACGAAAAATTTGTTTGCAATGGAAATAAGAAAAGAAAGCCCAACCAGGCAAAGTAGAAGGAGAAAGGTTTAGAAACTTACATTGTTAAAGCTGCAAGACTCGTCACCATCAGAAGAAAAAGGCATTATCAAAAACAACGTAGCGCCAAAAACTTTTTATGATTTTATTATAAAACTTCAAATGCTGCAATTACTGCTATAGCTCCAGCTTCATCGTAAGGATAGATGTTGCCGAAGATGGTAAGTAGCAAAGTATAAACTCTATCAGCTGATAGTGGTCTTACGCTTGTATTCACGACTTTTTTTTTAATAAAGTTTCTATTGCCTGCTTAATTTACCTACCTCTCTACAGTGGTTATCCTATCCATACCAAACATTACTATTATCTAACTATCTGTAAAACCACTATTTTCTTTTACAGGTGTTAGATGGTCAGGTTTGGATTCTCGGGAGAAGTAATCGTTTGTCAGTGTTAGGCAATATTTTATCAGTGTTTTGGAGCAGATTTTCACAATATGCCTGTGGCATAAGAAGTTCAAACATGTTCTGGCATTAGACTAATTCATTCTACCATATTTACGGCTGCTTTCCACATTCTAGTAGGCCAACTTAAAGTCAAATTTCTTCAATATGCTGATGAAACGTTCTTATTCGCGTCGGGTCAAGACTCGCAAATGGGCCATCAAACCAAATAGCCGTAGTATACAGCTTTGCGTATTTCAATATCCTTCTAAGCATCAGGGATCCTAAACTACTCGCAACGAAACAAACAAACTCGCTGTCTAGTTCGGAACTTCTAAGATTACTCCTAGCTCATTTATTGCTTAAGAACTTTGTTGTTGATTTATATCAATTTTGAAGTTTAATTTTTAGGAGCAGATTGAATATAGACAAAGCCAACAAAGTTAAATCCATTTGCTGTCAGACTCTTTTGCAGCCTATGCTAACTTGTAAATCCCCATTTTGCATTACCTCTTCCAAAACTGCGATGGGGGAGCTGGAGGCATTCTAAAGAAAAATCCTGCACCACACATCGGCACTTTCCGGATTCTAACTAAAATGTGGTTGAAGAACCTGCTTTTGTGTTGAATATTGAAACTACCATGTTGTAGAATCAGCTAGGAGATTCTACGGACAGACGAACGGAAATTAGAACGGAATAATTCGGTCACTTGGAAGCATAGGTGGCCTCAGTGATCCATTTATACGCCTCGCGAAAATAGCGTATCAACGGCAGCTCACACGCACTATTTAGTTATGTAGGCTACCTAACGAACAGGAGTGGCTAAGTTTAAAACCTAAAGCTTAGTACTGTCTTCGATCTCACGTGAAATTTTCACACAAAATTTCGCGCGAAATTTGATTCGGCGCAACTTTAACTTGAAAATAAACAAGAGTTGTACTCACTTCTTCATGAAAAGTTGCTTGGAAGTTGAAAATGCAGATGGCATTGACACATGTCTCCATCCATTTCACGCCAATTTAGTATGTGCAGTTTATTCTTTCGAGCTAAAAATTGGCACTTGGTGTTTGAATTTGAAAATTGAACTGTTTAAATGTCTTTTCAATGTCAAAATCGATCGAAAATGGATATTCTTGACATTTTATCCATCAAAAATGAGCAATGTCTCCGCTTTTCTTCATTGTCAAAATGTTCGCTCGAAAGAATGACCAAATAATGGAGGCATGTCAAAATTTAGCTTCACGATTAACACAGTACCAGCATTTAGCGTGAAAATTTGTTTTAAAGTTAGTTTTGCTTTGAAAATGCAGATGGCGTTGACACATGTCTCCAATCCTTTCACGCCAATCTAGTGTGTGCAGTCATGGCCTTCATATAAAAGGCCTATCGCAAAAGCAATTAACGCACAAGATGGCGGACCTAAGCTACTTTTCCCAACCAGTCCACACAGTGATGTTTTTTATGGTCATAAAGAAATGCATGAGATCCACCTACAGAAGATATGAGGAAACTCATATGGCATGTTAATCAATGTTTTTTGGGATCTCTAATAAGCAATTTAGATATAAAGTCTTTAACATCAGATCTCAATTCACTTTTCCGAAATATTGTTTGTTTATAATAATTTGTAGATTATCATAATTTGAAGATTTTTAAAGTGGAATAAATCCGACCAATCACAATCGGCAATTGTTTACAATTTCTATTGCTGATAGTAGGTGACAGGTATTCCAAATTGCAAAGTTCACGCGTAAATAACAAAATAAACACAGCACTTTCCCGACACTTATCCGAAATATCTTTTAGGCGACAAAAACTTCGAAAGCAGTCTCCGGATAATATAAAAATAGACTCTATTCCCTGATTTAGCCGAATAGCACCATTCACATTATTAATTGTCAAAGAAATATCAAACGATTGTCATCGTGCAATTGCCAACAAATCTTAATCCCGAGAGGACTACACAATTTTATAAAGTAGCTTAATACCTGTCAGATTGCAAGTCCCGATAGGCCTTTTATATGAAGGCCATGGTGCAGTTCATTCTTTCGAACTAAAAAGTGACATTTGGTATTTGAATTTGAAAACTGACTTGTGCAAATGTTTTTTCCAATAAGAAATTAATCGAAAAATGAAATTCTTGCCATTTTACCTGTCAAAAGTTAGCAGAGTATTCGCTTTTTCCACTGCCAAAAGTTTTGATTCCAAGGAATGACCAAATAATGGAGACTTGTCAAAATTTATCTTCACGATTAAGTCAGTACCAGTCTTTAGGGTGCAAGCACAAAAACAGTTTCAAATCCCTTTGCGTACACAGCACTCACTTTGATATTTTTCTATTTCTTTGAAAATTACAATTCAATTAAACTATAACCTACAAAATGACCGGTTCACTCTAGCCGAATTTCAAATTTTTGCTCCCACTTTCGTGCATCGAAAATATCAAAAACTTTTCAAATAATGGAGAGTTTGCATGGCATCACCATCATTGCAATCTACCATCACTTATTCGTTTCTCCTCAAAACTCCATATTGATTTGGTAAAACCATTAGCAACATTTTTGCTTTCGATGTAATCTCTAATAAAATTTGTATGAAAATTGACATTTTACCGAATCTCTCTCCATACTTGGCTTAGTAATTGAATGCAATAAGCAACAAAAGCAACTCAATTGAAATGTTAGCAACAAGATCTAGATATTGTCATAGAAAGACAGTGGAACCATCTAGTAGTTTAAGCATAGTACTGAGTTCGAGTTCACGTGAAATTTTGACATGTCTCCATTATCTGGTCATTCTTTCGAGCGAAAATTTTGGCAATGGAGAAAAGCAGAGACAATGCTCATTTCTGACGGATAAAATGTCAAGAATTTCACTTTTCGATCGATTTTCTTATTGGAAAGACATTCGCACTGCTCCATTTTCAAATTGAAACACCAAATGTCACTTTTTAGCTCGAAAGAATGAACTGCACAAACTAAATTGGCGTGAAATTGGAGACATGTTTCAGTGCCACCTACGTTTTCAACGCGAAAGCAACTTCAAAGCAACTTTTCATGCTAAGAACTTAGTACAACTCTTGTTTATTTTCAAGCTAAATTTTCGCCGAAGCAGATTATTTGACAAAGTGGTTTCGAAAGCATGCACTGATTCTCATCAGACACCAGCACGCAGTGCATACTTGACTGGTGTGACCACTTGCAGTTGGAAATCATTAATTGTTATTTACGCTGATTGTGACAAATTTTTAACATCTCCGACTTATATCCATGGAAATAATTTACTCATAAAGGTTATTGATTTGTGATCACGGTTCCCTTCTTGTCTATAATCGCATAGACAACGTATATCGTCTCTAAAGCTTATCAAAGCAGAGAATAATTGATACGGGAAACTCGATCGTTTTGCGGAATAAGCCTCCAAAAGCAGAATCAAATTGGAATTGTTTTTGCGGGATGATTAAAATTGAAAAAAAAATTATTTATCTTGAAAATTTTATTTGCTTTCGAAACCACTTTGTCAAATAAAAAAGAGTTTTTCTGTATTACATAAGTGAAGATTTCCGTCCAAAATATTTTAAATGCCGACTTGTGCAGGACAGGATTCAGTGGGGAAACCAAACGGAGTGACAGAACGGAAAGGATTTAAGCAAACAAAGCGATTTACTTCAGGTAAAGGAGGATACTTCGTGACTCTTAATGACCTGATGGGTCCAGCAGGAGATACTAGGTTTTTGTTTTTGTTTTTCCACCAACTAAGTCCAAGGATTATTTTCTCCAAATTTAATTTAATTTCTCCAATTTAACTGGCTCAAGTGGTGATGCCAATAACTCAGGAAATAGCATGAATATATATTTTATCAAGCCCCATTTCATTCATTTTTCAACGTGACAACTCTCATTTAATACCCTTGGCCTATTGAAAGCGAATATCGTTTCATCTTTATTGCCGTAATAAGTTTATTAGCTCTTCAAGCAAAAATCTTGACATATTTGATGATTCAAAATTCCCACCTCCACGTGGTAGGAATCCTGATCCCTCCTCTCCTGAGAAGAAGACAATTCACAACTCAATACCCACCCGTTTGATTTATGCAGCTGATGATTACCCCCGAAAACACAGTTCGTTGCTAGGCAA
The DNA here is from genome assembly GCA_947369275.1 of Nemotelus nigrinus. Classification (NCBI taxonomy): domain Eukaryota; kingdom Metazoa; phylum Arthropoda; class Insecta; order Diptera; family Stratiomyidae; genus Nemotelus; species Nemotelus nigrinus. The sequence continues at coordinate 83,886,900 of OX376373.1, forward strand.
AAGACATACTAGAAAAGGAAACCAGCAGAAAATCAAATGAAGAGGCCAACGATTGCCTAAGCAAAAATTGTCGCTCCGAAGAAAATAGATCAGAATTTTTCGATCTAATTCGATCGAATCTGAACAACCTCAAAACTATAAACATTTTTTGCAGTACAGGTACCACAGACTCTGGGCATCTTAAAAATGATAGCTTATCATTGGCTACAATGGTATCTAAAGAAGTCAACAGTGGAAATTGAAATGTAGGGGGCTTTGTGTTGGTGAAGTACCAGTCCCGCCAGTATCCGGGAAGATTGTTGACCGCGGTACAGAAAGCGCGGATTTTTGTGAAGCACCAATGATAAAGTCCATGGCTGGGTGTTGAGGGCCAACTTTGGTGTAAAAGGTGCAATATATTACGAGATTTTGTACAAGTCGAAAGTCAGTCAAAATTAAAAGATGTTGATATAAATAATATATAATCGTATAGAATATTTATTTACAAATTACTTGTTTTTATTTTTATTGTTAATAATATCTCATGTTTACCCCAATTTTCGGTACCTGTTGACTATATTTTGGCAAAATAAAACACTTTTCATAATCTGTACTTTGTTTTGCCAAACAAAGTCCTTCCTCTTCACCTATGAAAACTACTGCCAATAATATGCCCTCTGACTCTTAGCTGGGGTTAGTTGGGATTGGTACGAGTGTTCGGAAAAATATTTTTAAGGCACATAACACCTCTCTTAAACAATGGTTTCTGTACAAACTGATAGTCAAGGAGCTAATCTGTCAGCAAGGAAAATTAAATTTTATGCATCACTGAAAAAATAGAACAATAGAAAAAAAGTATATACTCACTAGCCCCAACCTCCCCGATAAAGTGTAACTCATTTTTACAAAATGTGAAACGGTGAAACAAAACATTGCTAAAGCGTAAATATGTGTAGCATCAATTATTTTCCCAACCAAATTCCTCCATTTAGCAGGCAAATAAATAAAATTCCTAACCTACTAGCTTCCGTTTCAGGTGAACAAAATGATTATCGCATTGCCAAAGCTTCCGGAATATTAAAAACATATTTACAGTCTGTCAAGAATGAGTTTACACATAGGGAAAAAATTCAATTTTTCATCTTTCTAATTATAATATACTACTTTTTGTTTATGTAAATAATTTTTTTTTTCTTAATTATCGTTATTTGCATTCTTTCCAACCGATATATACAAAAAAAGTACAACTTGAATGCAAAAAAAGAACGAAAAGAACAACGAAAACAATTATTACAATTCTTGAAGTGTCAAGAAACTCTTTACACAAAAGTTTATTCTTTGCATTACTGCAACGATACGGTAAATTTACCATAATTTTTGGTCTGTATTGTAAAGCTCTATAAATTTGATCATTAGTGTGTGATTAATTTTTGGCTAATACGCATAAATAAGTGAGATATTGTGTTTTAAAATGCCAGGCAAAAGATTATCCTTTGAGCTAGTTCAGATGATATACTATAATCACCTATTAGGTAAAAGCGCACAGGAACTGTCTGAAATGTTTCGTGTAGCACGAATGGCAGTCTATAACGTTATAAATCGTGCTGAAAATGAGAATAGATTGGAGCCAAAGTGTGGAGGTGGCTCAAAACCAAAAATATCTAAACGTATAGAGCGCCTTATGAAAAGGAAGCTTGATAAAAACCCCTGGATTTCAACCAGAACACTTGCTAGGGAATTCAAGGAAGAGTGTGATGCTGCTGTTTCCCATGAAACATTACGACAGGCCATCCTACGAAATAAGTTCTCATCAAGAGCTGCACGAAAGAAACCACTGTTTTCTGCACTAAACATCGAAAAGCGTTTTTCTTTCGCTATGATGCACCTTTTTCAACCCGTTGACTTCTGGGACGACATCATATTCTGCGATGAGACGAAAATGATGTTGTACTAAAATGATGGACCGGCTAGAGTGTGGCGCAAGCCTTTAACATCGTTGGAAAATCGAAATATCATTCCGGCTGTAAAATTTGGTAAGTTGTCCGTTATGATTTGGGGTGCTTCTCAAGCAGAGGAGTAGGGGACTTGGCATTCATCGAGTCAACCATGGACGCCCAACCATATTTGCACATCCTTAAAACATATTTGGCAAGCAGTGCGCAGAAATTCGGGTTTATGCATAACAGCAAACCGAATTTTAAGCTTTACCAGGACAACGATCCCAAACATAAGGCGAACATGGTGCGAATATGGCCCTTATACAACTGCGGAAAAGTGATGGATACGCCAGCCAAGAGTCCAGACTTAAATCCCATCGAGAATTTATGGGCTTACTTAAAACAACAAGTCGCTAAAATGCAACCCAAAAACCGAACTGCCTTAAAAATTGCGATTCTCGAAGAATGGCAAAAAATACCAACCACGTATGACCTGCAAAAGTTGGTTCATTCAATGAAAAATCGGTTGCGATGTGTGGTGGATGCCAAAGGTGGCCACACCAAATGTTAAATATACCAAATAATATTAAATATCCTGTAAATATGTAAATATTAAATACAATAATAATTTGTGTAAAGAGTTTCTTGACACTTCAAGAATTGCAATAATTGTTTTCGTTGGTCTTTTCGTTCTTGTTTTGCATTAAAGTTGTACTTTTTTTGTATATATCGGTTGGAAATAATGTAAATAACTATAATTAAGAAAAAAACATTCATTTACATAAATAAAAAGTCGTATTTTATAATTAGAAAGATGAAAAATTGAATTTTTTTCCTATGTGTAAACTCATTCTTGACAGACTGTATGTAGAAAAACTATCACTAACTATATAGTAGTCACACAAGCTGACATCAAACATTTGTACTTTATACAAATTTTACAAAAATACAATTTTGTATTTTAAAAGTTTTGCTCTTGCCTGTGCATTTGCCTATACAACCTATACTTTTATTTTACTTCATTTATAGCAGGGTGATTAATTTGATAATTTCTTTTCCATAGTATCTATTAACTATTCATTATCTGAACAGTCAATTGAATTTGATTACACCAAATCAGATTTGCAGTGATATAGTTGACAATACTTACTGGATTTTTTTTCAAGAGCCAATAATATCAATTTATAATAATTTTATTCAGACATAGCTTGAAGATAATGAACAGAGTAGTCAATGTGATCGTTTAATAATAATTCAAATGAAGATCAGCAGTAAATAAGCATAAATACGCTTTACATGTATGGCTGTGCTTAGACCATTTGACTTGCAACTGAAATGATTAACTGGCCGATAGAAATCGCATTTGTCGTGATCATAATTCGTTAGATTGATTTGTTGTGCTGTATGATGTGTGTTTAGAATATTATTTTGAAAATGATACTTAAATGACTGAAAAACATCTTAATGAATACATTACGAAAAAATTCCAAAGCTATCATTAAGATGATGAGTGTATCAAACTCTTAGACAATCTAAGTTGAAACTTAGATGCAACTAAAATACATAAGTAGCGCGAAATAACCTAGCTTCATCAATATATCGTTCGAGGAAAGAAGTCCGAAAGACAGCAAAATGTTTATTTATTTATTTGTTTTAACCAAACGAGGCGCACAAAAAACACTTACAATTAATTTTTAACAATTTAAATACATTTAAAATGTACTTGATGAAAAATACAAAATAAAAATATGAAAATTATAACCATCTTTGGTAGGGCATTGGATAGGGGCCTTTATGACATCTGGTCCTAGGTCTGGAAATGGTTGGGGATTAGTATTTTTCGAAGCTGTTGAATATTTTACAGCATCTATTGATTGGCTCATTGTAGGCGTAAACTGTGTCGTGTCGGTGTTCATGCAGATAACGTGAGTGCCTCGACCGCCTCACTCATTCGTTGATTTTGGGCAGGGACACAACAATGACCAAGCCTTTAATAACATTAAAAGTAAAGCAGGAGCATATGACTATCCTCCACGAAGATAGACTTGATAGATTTAAAAGATTTAACCTGTATCTGTATGAAGGTAAATTATCGTATGGATCATACAGATTTCTCAATGCAAAGAGCAAGAACTGCTTCTGCGCTAATTCGAGCCTATCGCTATGGATATCAAAGGTAAGGTGCCAGACAATACATACATATTCGAGTAATGGTCAAACTAGAGCTATGTATAAAGACCTGATCCATAAGTTTTTGAATTCCTTCGCACGACTTTTGATGAATCCCAGCTGCTTATTAGCCTTGTTTAAGACTTTGTCGTAGTGTAAATTAAAACATAGCTTTTTATTGAAACAATATTGAGGCGGCAAACAAAATTTATGCATCTGGTTTTGCGGGAAAAGTTATTGACTTGACAATGGCCTTGTTTATGCCGTAGCTAAAATAGCGTTGCCAAACTGGCGCTGCTATAGTAGTAGCGTTTACACCGTACAGCTTATTAACCAAAGCAAACATGGCGTAATATCTGAAAGGAGCTCAATACTAAGAACAAAAACACCCTTGCACCAAGGTTTCCAGATTGCGAATGTCACTCGAAACTAGAAATCCTATTTATGACTGTTCTAGTGTTTATACCACTGCTACCTTCACATTTATAACCGCGCTAAATTTTAGCAGCGCTAAAGTAGCGTAGCCAAAATAGCAGCTCGGCCAATTTAAAAGTGGTTTATACCGCTGCTAAATAAGCAGAGCTTACTATTTTGGCTACGGCATAAACGCACTCATTTACTGGCATTGATGTGAAAATTATTTTGCTTGCACCACTGCTCAAAAGATAACAGTTTAGATTGAAGGAAAACTGAGTCTGATTTCGATTTAATAGTGAGGTACATTTTCAGATCATCTACATAAAAAAGATTAGGGATGTCTGATTAAACTTCAGAAAGATCCGATATTGAATAAAAGAGGTTCCAAGTAAATACCTTGTGGTACACCTGATGAAACTTCGAATTTCCTAAATAAGAGACCCTGAAACTTAACGTACTGCGTCCTATTTCAAAGAAAAGAATCTAACCAGTTTAACAAGAGACACGAGATACCAAATTTCTGTAGTTTAATTCGAAGAATATCCTGATCAACGCGATCAAAGGCCTGACTGAAGTCGGTTTAGATGATATCAATTTGCCGAAAGGCACCTACATATTTAGGATTGAGCAATATCGACAACATCGAGTTCAGCTAAATTTTTATTCTATATCTATGACTTCATGTTTTATTACTAATTTTCGGAGAAAATTAGTATTAAACTCGTTTCACCGAAAATTCATCATATATATATATATATATATATATATATATATATATATATATATATATATATATATATATATATATATATATATATATATATATATATATATATGTATATATATATATATATATATATATATATATATTAGCAAAATGATTAAGGGTGATAATCTCTAGAGTGACCAATCCGATTGAAATTTTCGGAGAACATAGATGTATATAGTAGGTAGGTCCATGACTTGCTAAAATTCAGATATATTTAACCCTTTGGCGGCAGCGGGCATTTTAGTGAATTTTCGGGTACTCCTATATTTTCAAGCAGTGTAATTTTTTGTTAAAAAAAGTATTGGGAATGAAAACTTATTATGTTTTAAGCTTGTCCATGATAAAAAAAAAATTGGAAATTTTGAGCCTTGTGTAGGCACTGAGTGCCGAAAAGTAAGCAAGGATAATTTCTTCGAAAATTAGTTTTCTAGCGGTTCTGATGCGCTAGACTTTTTTTAATATTTAGTTTTAGCTTGAGGATTCAGTAGCCGTTTGAGCGACTGACCGCACAATATTGTTTTCGACGTGTTTTCTTAAAACTGTTATATCTTAAAAAATAACCATAGTTCCAAAAGATTTTTTTTTAACCTTGGTACTGGCGTGTTGAACAAAATGTCAAAAGTCCCCATCGATCCGAGTGCTGCGTTCCTAAATATCTCAGTAACGGTCACGTCTTTAGTAAAAAATGTATGTATAACAAATTTATAGCTGAGAAAATTTCCAACCAAAAAGATATTATACCTTTTTCTTGTAACCAACACCGTTTTTGTGATATATTGGTCTAAACATTTGCTACTAACAGCATCCTCTTTCTCAACGGCATGTTAATATTATCCGATTTTGATTACGACTTGGAGTGTTTGTGAGTTTGTTTTTTTATGTTTAAAAGGCCCATAAAAAACACACATACGAACATATCTACCACACTCCAGGCTAGATGGAAAAATGTGCTCCGAAAAGTACCACTACCCCCCTTTTCCATAAAATGGTATCCCGGAGCTTCCATCCCAAATCTTCAGAAATGAGCTCGTTGCCTACTCTTTGCCCACTGTAAAACAAGACAAGATCACTTTTTATCCTGTTAATTGCCTATTCTTGACATCGCAGGAAGGCTACCCTACCCACCCCCGCAAACGAACCACTTCGAAATACCCGTTTTTTTAGTTTTTTTTTCATACCGTTTTATCCCATGAACGATTAGGGCAAGGTCACGTAATTTCAGGTGTAAATTGGTTACGAGACGTGCTATGTCCCTTTGGCGCTATGCAGTAATCACAGGATTGGTAAAAATACTGGTTATTCGGGGACAGTCTGCAGTGGGTTGAGCTCCTATAATGTCAAGAATGAGCGTTTACAGAATTATTCCATGATATTATCTTGCTTTTTCATACTCCTAGGGCCATGATATGTTACAAAACCTATTTTCACCTGCAATATTGTTGTTTTGTCCTGCTCTTTCGTGGAATATCCCATACATGATGCAACAATTGGGCCTTTTTAAACTTGTATTCTTGAAACAGTCCTATAACCGGTTTTCTGGGCAAGAGGCAGAAGAATCGAGGGGAAATCTCTACAAAAAGTGATGCACTTGGATAGAATTTTTCATCACTTTTGAAACTGATTGAAACTGATGCAAATCACTAACACAACTATAAACATAGTTCACGGGTCAGGAATTTTTCATGAAACACTCAAGTCGAAATGAGAAAACAACAACACGCACACATTCATATGCATAATCGGTATATGAACGGTTCCGTTGCTGAAGAATACAAGTGTGGAAATGTTGATTGGTGTAAAAGCAGTTTCAGGAGTGCATCAAGAATACAAGTGTAAAAAGGCCCATTCAGTTTATTTCCGAGAAGAGAGTAGCGAGCAGATGTCCCAACAAGTTTTATGGCAAAAGGGGGCGGGGCGTGGTGGTAACTTTTCGGAGTAACTTTTCGGAGCACACATCTACCCTGGAGTGTGGTATATAAGTTTGCTTACATGTTTTTTTCATGCACCTCTTGAACATAGAAAAACAAACTCACAAACATTCCAAGTCGTAATCAAAATCGGATAATATGAACATGCCGTTGAGAGACGGTTATGGTAACAAGAAAAAGCTATAAAATCTTTTTTGTTGGAAATTTTTTAAGCAATTAATTCGTCATACATTGTTTTTCTGCAGACGTGACCGTTACTGAGTTATTTAGGAGAGGTCACTTTTGGTGATCTTTGACCCCGTATAAAAAGTAACGCAGCACTCGGATCGATGAGGACTTTTGACATTTTGTTCAACACGCCAGTACCAAGGTTCACACCAAAATTCAGCTTTCCCCTAATTTTTCCGCAGTTTCGCCTTTTTTATGTCGGATTTCACTGGGCTATAAGTTTATTCGAAAGAAAGCTTTCGATCGCAGACTATGCTGTACTTTCTTACAGGCGCTGCACTGTAAAAATAGAAGGATCGGTGGTGAGCCATCTTTTGCCCATCTCTAGTTTTGATATATATTTTCTGAAAATAATTTTGATTTTAGGGCTTCATTTTTTAATACCTGCACAAGTTTCATTTCTTGATTTCAAATATTCTTCCGACAAAAGTATGCGAATTAGAGTATTTTTTTGCAATCGAATGTTTGTTTTTTCGTTTATTGATATTCATTTGAGAAAAAGTTCTTTCTACACACACGGAAGAATTGGATAACGATAATAGATGAAAAACAAAAGTCCTAAAAATCGGAAAAGCTGACTTGAGTTCTCATGTTTCAATTGTTGGCACTTGTTTCCAAAATAGCTCAGCATTGCCGGTTTCAAAATCGATGACTTCAATATTTCTTAGCTCCCACCACTGCGAATCTATATTTCTATTAAGGGGGCAAGATGGTTTCCGAGGCCGAAGAAAAGCCGATTTTTGCGATTTTTTTTCTCAGCTTTGAGTGAAAATAATTACTAATTTTTTATAACACATTAAAGAACTATATTTTGCGAGTATGTAGGAATTATTGTAGAAAAAAATATTCATTATTTATCCCGTGGTGGCAGTAGATCAAAGGCGCTTCGAAAAAAAGGCGTCGTGCGGTGCGTAAAACCTGGCCTGACAGTGTTATCTGAAATCCAAAAATCGAAGTGATTTACTTAATATATTAGTTTTTTCGCGGATGAACGAAATTATATTGAAAAATATGCGATTTCCGATTTTTGGTACGGTTTTCAATTTGGAGGTACCATTTTCACATTAAAAATCAGCCTATGATTGCCTGTAAAAAATAGTAAAAAATTTAAAAAAAAAAACGATCGTTCATCCGCGAGTATTTATCATATTAAAGATGTTCAGAAAAGTTCATTGAGATCGGTGCATTAATTTTTGAGTTATGTTACGCACCGACTTCAAAAATGTAGTTCGGAGTTTCGAGCTAGACTATTTCGGTTTCTCGTTGAAATATACCTGGCAACACGATCATAAAATAACCGGTATCTCTGCGAGTTTAAGTCCGATTGACTTGAAATTTTCAGAGGATATTCCTGAGATATTGTACTTTCATATAAAAAAATAATTGAAAATTTTTTTTGTTTAAGTTGGAAACCATCCTGCCCCCTTAAGTTTGGAAAACATTGAGACAGTGCGATAATTGAAGCAAGGTTGTCTTTTCGAAATAACATTTTCAGGATCCAGGAAACTGCTACTGATATATATGGTTCACAAGCGCAAATTAATTTTAAACAGTGCATTTGAAATACTGAAATATAATCTTTCAGTCCATTTAACGAGTTATTCACTGTAGCCCCCCAAGTAAAGGTTATCCGATGGCAAAATTTACATTTCATTTAACATCGTCTATTTTGGTTTTCTGTATGTAATCCCCCCTTGAATACAATTATTGAGTATTATTTTCGTCAATCTTGTTATTTCCAAATTCAGAAAAAAAAACGTTTTGGGGGTTAACTTCGAAAGAGCTTATTTAATTGTAGAATTCGACAAAGGGCTATCTGCAGGCTGAACTTTGAAATTTTGATTTGCGGTATGTGATTTGTTTAAACTTTTAATTAAACATTCAATATATAGAAGTTTAAGTAAAAGTGTGAAAAAATCTGGAAGTTTTGAAGAAAATATGGGTGTCTGGAAAAGGTTGTGAAAATCTGGCAATCACCAGACTTAACTCTGGATCTGGCATCACTGTTTGTGAATTAATAGCTTAAACTAGCAAATTAACAGCCTCGAATGTTTGAAGAGTGTAGAATACAAAATTTGAATTTAATGTGACATAGTGTATTTGTGAATGAACGAAAGATACCTATCGATTACTTTAGGCAATCAAAAACACTGTGCCTATTACAAAGAAAAATGAGTGATTTGAAATTCTTGGAAACTGAAAAAAACTAAACCAGGGAACATTAAACTGAAAATTATTGTGAATTATGTCGATAATTCTAGAGCGACTTGCATGTTTTGCATTACTATACAACAGAGAGAGAATTCAAAACGATTAAATTTGACAAGTACTTGAGTTTATTTTTATATTAATTTTCAAATGAATGGAATAGTCGAAATACCAATAATTAAAGCAATACCTACAACTCAATTCAAAAAAGAGATAATATTAATTTAGGGATTATATTATTTGAGTATTTTTCACCCGACACGGAAAAGATTTCAACTGGACTTCCTTTTATTTTTTGTTAATAGAGAAGAAAAAGTAGCAAGGCATGTGATTTCTGTTAGTTCTAAGGCTGTTTTGCAATGCCTCTAGCATGGCATCGACAATAGTGTCAACAAACTGTATTCAAGCTCTGAATTTAACGATTCCCCGTAATTTTTGCAAACAATTTACGAGATTTCAATTTAAGAAACACAAAGAGTTGTATCTACTTACCATGCAACATTTAAATTGATATCACTCTAAATCTGCTTAGCGAACCGAATCGAAAACGTAATCACTCAAACAATACTCGATGGCGGTTAATTCAGTTCATAATTCATTCAACAAATCGTCGATCTAAATTAACGCAACAATTGGCACTGTGGAATAGGGAAACGGTCTTAAAGCGAAATCCCCGTGTTTTCCCACAACCGCAGATACACTAAGTACTATCACAGGCCAACAGATAGAAGATACAGAATTATCGTACGGGACACACGCGAATATACACCACCACAACGCCAAGTAAATCGCGTCCGATGAGCTTTCAATTATACTTAATAGTGAATATGCTGATAATGTTTTGAAAACGAAACGAAAATTGTTTGGTATTTGTTTTAGCGACGGATGATTACGACGATCAACTTGCAATAAACAAAACGAAACACTGCCGGGCGACTTGTCCACAAACAAATGAAATCGACACTTCCGCGCGCTCACTTTAAATACACGATATTTCGCAGATATTCAATATTTTCAATAACCTTCCGGTGATAAAAATTCACTGCCAGTGTCGTACTTATTATAAATGATCTCGGAACCGGTCGATTTTTCTAATCATATCATTGCACTAGCTCGTCTAGAATTCCGTGTCTGGTTCTTACGATAAAGTTCTTCACGCTGAAACTAAAGACACTTGAGTCGATTGCGGACTTGTGAGAATCATCGGCAAACACTTGACTAGGGAAATCGCATGAAGCTGTAGAACTCTATTCACCTGCGACGAACGATCGAATGTGAATTTCATTCACACCGTGTGCACACGCTTCGTGTCTATGAAAAACTGTTTCCGTTCGCCGTCTGTTCGACTATCTGCAGTAACTGCCTTGGCTGGCGCACTTTCAGCTGCAATCTATAGATACTCACGGCGCCGCCGCCGTAGGCCTTAATCCACTTGTTCGAACGAACCAACGAGCAGAGCACTCAGCACAGCACTAAATGCCATTTAGTTTTGTCAACCGATTCGTTAATGAATTTCGCGTGCAACGTCGTTTATCGCCTCGCTAGTCGCTAGTATCACGGCATATCACGGTTTAGATAATGCCAATAATATAAAGCGAACGTACGAGCACTTATCTGCTGATAGTAGCCATGGATAGTAGCTACGATCAAAACGCATGATGTGTCGCTTATCAGTGGCAGGTCCACATCCATCACTCTCATGAACGATGCAAATCGTAGCGAAGATCTCCGATGTGTGCAACCACATAAATTACTCGTATCGCAAGGCATAAAATCAAACGAGCGGTAATGGGATAACAATGAAGATAGGGACTCTTGACAAAATATATTCTACAGTAATTTGTTTATTGACTTGATGGCGGCTACGAAATTTGAGATGAGTGGACTTTCAGCCTGGTAATTTACGAGCCCAATAACTGAAGCACTAAACCGTTAGAATATAATCAGGGGATTATCGGAAGCGATAATGTAAATTTTTAAAACGACAAAATTATAATGCACATCTGATCGACAAAATGACTAAAAGGAAATATTAAAGAATGTAAGTATCTTAAAAAGTGTAAAATGACTCATCTCTCGTTAACCCGATGGTCCAAGACCATTACCTAAAGACAAAATAACACAAAAACCAATGCAGGGTTCTTCGTAGTTGATCCAAAACTATTGTGTCCTTGAAATGACCCGAGGAAAAATGCCATGAGTCACGAAATCGTGACGGGTTGCAAACTATAAGGGACAGTGAAGTAACTCTTGCCTAATTTTTCGAAATTATCTTCTGATGCTTCCAGGTCTTAACAAAAAGTTTCTCTGAATGCTACCAGGCTTGAACATTAAATTTAAACACTGAGAAGTAGCGAGAGAAATCACCGGGTTTATAATATAATCTGAAAATTATGACACACCTGCGCTACTGATTTGATTTATATCATTTGGAAAAATAAAAATTTTATTTATGTAGATCGATTAATTTTTACTTTTTATTTACTTTGCCGTCCGTATATTTCACGATTTTACTTCTCCACGCCATTTCGAAAATGGGCCAAAGCTCCATTTGGTTCAGAGTAAGGAATGTATTCACGTTGTTCAAGTTGGCTTGAATAAATTGTCGCCACGATCCAAATAGCGCCCAAGTGATGATGAGCACATCAGCAAACTTACTCTAGCCCAAGTGGAACTTTCACCTTTTTGAAAAATGACGTCAACTAAAACTGTAAATAAAAATAAAGTAAGTAAAATAAAAAAGTGAATTGAAAAAGAATATTGGGGTGTACTTCCGAAAAGCATTTACCTCCGACTGGTCTGAAAATATGTGTGCTTATTTATTTTGACGTGCTGATTGCGAATGTACGCATGAACATTACCGCAAATAGGTTTTTCTACAGAATTTTCTATGCTTTTTGCCATTTTCCTCTATTTTTCAATCAGCTTAAATTCTATGGTTCTGATCGTTTTGAAAATTGGTGTACTTACCCAGCAAACACAGCACTACTTCTAAAGTGCTGCAGAAGTCGTGAGTAAACCCGTGAATGCTTTTAATGCTAGAGATAGCATTTTACCCCCAAAATTCACCTATTTACTTCATATTACCCGCGTACGTGTAATATGTTTTGTTTCATGGTTGATCGTTTCCATCCCACAAATAGGAAAAAAACAAACGATAGGAATACAAGGAGTGCAAAAGCACTGCTATACTACTGCTGAAGTGGTGAAACTGCAGCATGCAAAATGGACTGCTGTACTACTGTCTTGTAAACTAGATCGCCTCCTCGCGGTGCATCCTGGGTAACGCTAAATGATCTAGACTCTCTTCATGATCACGACCGCTTTCGTCCTCGGACTTCTCTTTGTCTAACGACTCGTTGTTGCACTTGGGCTGGTGGTCGTAGCATTCCGGACCTAGTCGTCCTCAGGCGCGGTAGCGACGGAGTGAAATCCGCTTCGTGAACGGCTCCGGGTTAATACGATCATCTCCGTCCCGTTAAAACCCTGGCAGGCCTCTTAGTACGTTCTCTCGCCTCGTCGCCATTAAGTTGGTGGTGTAGGTTCAGTTGAGTTGGACTCCTGATTAGCACCGATCCGGCTCTGACCACTTGTCCCCATAAGGGCTGGTGGCAACCCTCGCATGGCCTCCCTGCTTGCATTAGATTACCATGGGATCATTAAAGGTGACTACACAATCGGACTTGGGATAGCGGCTTTGAGTGGGGACCCTTATAGGATGAATACAAAAAACAATAATAAACCAAAACTCGTCAGGCAAAAGCCTGACAACAAAATTAATCCAACCCCTTATGTGAAGGGGGGGACAAAAATGGCTGTGTCAGCGATTGCAGCTAAAGTCGCAGGAAGTAGAGATATGGCGAATGAGCCAGCTCTGCAGACTGAGACTAACGCTGCTGTAGTTCGTGGAGACATGACAAATGAGTCAGCTCCAATGGCTACCGGCATAGCGACTAAGCTTGCAGAAGGCTGTGGAGACATGACGAATGAGCCAGCTCCACGGCCGATCAGCTCTTCCTCAACCCCTGTTTCCGGCGTTTCCGGGGCTCTGGTCACCAAGCCTGGCCTTGTGAAAGCCACGGGAAGGTAGCGGCGAATGAGCCAACCCGTCCGTCAACAAGTGCTACCTCCGGTGCCACCTCCTCCTCAGGCACGCAACGCTCCTCCGCCAAATCATCTCGGGCTTACGGAACTAGAAGGGCAGCCTTCAAAGTTCTGAGGAAATTTCAAAACGTCTCCCCTGACACAATGTCCGACAAGGACAAAAAGTCCCTTGAATGGGCAAAATCTTACACTGGGGAGCACCCGCTCCCTCTAAATCCTGCAGGTACAACTCAGAAACGACAGAGGTCGGCTGAGCAGAAGTACCAGGGCAGGCAGGACTGCAAAAAGCAGAAGACAACAACTAGCCCTTCAGGGATAACTCGGCCGTTTAATGAAATGGCCAAAGAGTGCTTTGTCTGGGCTGTAATTGATGCCAGCAAGGGAGATGGAATCATCTCCTCCGAAAACTGGCTCAAGATAAGGCAGGCTCTTTTCGTAGTCTGCTGTAAGCTGCAGAAGGCTAGCTCGGGTCCTCCACCTACGGTGAATGACGCGGGCTGGCACAAGGGAATCAGGCTGGTCGCGTGTGGAGACCAACGATCGGCCGATTTCTACAAGCAGGCTATCTCCGAGCTGGGGGAACTCTGGCCAGGCGCCAAGATTAAAGTGGTGTCCAAGGATGAGATCCCCAGTCGGCCAAGATGCAGGACATGGATTCCTGCTTTCCATTCGGATCCAGTGGAGGTCTTGGACATTATTCGGCTCTTCAACCCTGATCTTCCTACGGAGGATTGGAGGGTTGTGAAGATTGGTGAGCCGGTGGACAATCGGCGGGAAGCCCTCTTCGTCATCAACGATAAGGCGCTGCCGGCATTGGATGCTCGAAAGGGCATCATCAGGTACGGGGTCGAAAAACTGGCCCTACGTATCTATCGAAGCGACAGGCCAAAGAGCTCTGCTTCGGGAGATACGATACCTGCCAAGCCTGACCCAAAGACGGTGACCCAAACGACAGTGGAGCCACCTGAAAAAGGGTCTGATATCTCTCTGAGGGAGAAATCTGATGAGGAATCGGATTTGGAATCCCTCCTTGCCGATGGGGTTAGTGTCGGAACTGCCTCCGAGTTGGGTGGCTGCCTGGACCTCATGACTCTGGGCGCAGAGCAAGAGGCTGGGACGGCTTCTATGTCCGAGGGGGAGGACCTTGATCTAACCCTAATTAACTAGCTCATTAATGGTGAAGGTACTCCAAGTAAATCTTCACCATTCCATAGCAGCATCAGCTGCCCTGCTACTCCGCCTGTCTAAGACAGAGGAGGAGCTAATTCTCATCCAAGAACCATGGGTTGTTAACAACCGGGTTTGCGGGTTACGCACCAATGAATACAGACTGATAACACCTGACGGCTCTTGTAAGCCACGTGCCTGTATTCTTGTCAGGAAAACCATAAATGTCCTTGTATTACATCACTTCTGTGACAAGGATAACATGGCTGTTGCAGTGGAATGCGACCAAAGACCATGCTGGTTTGCTTCTTGCTATATGGCACATGATCATGGCACTAGCCCTCCCTGCGACATTGTCAGGGGGATCGTGGCTGAAGCCAGGAAAACAAGTGTGCCGCTGATACTGGGAGCTGACGCTAACGCTCATAACGAAGTATGGGGTAGCTCCAATACAAATGGTCGAGGCGAGGAACTTCTTGATTTCATCCTTGCCCACGACCTCTTCATCGCCAACACTGGCAGCGAACCGACCTTCCTTACCTCAAACCGAAGGGAGGTGCTTGACGTTACCTTGATTAGTGGGCGGCACTCGCAACTTCTCCGTGACTGGAGGGTTCTACAGGAGTGTTCTTACTCTGATCACAGGTACATATCGTACAACGTGGCTGGCCGCAGCTCTGCCGAGCAGGTAGCCTTTATTAACAGAAAGAGGACGGACTGGAAGCTATTTAATTCTCTAATTCGATCCTCACTGGAAATTGTTCCTAAGAGCATTGACTGCTATCATGAACTGGATAAGGCAGTTGACACCCTTACTAGTTCTCTCAACTTCGCGTCTAGGGAAGCTTGTAAGCCACCCACGGGCAGGGGAAATCCCAAGCCCCTCTGGTGGAATAAGGAGATCAGTACCTTGCGAAGAGAATGTAGGAGGGAGTTCAATTGCTCAAAAAGATCTAATGACTGGTCGATGTATAAAACGAAGCTTAAGGCTTTTAAGTATGCCGTACGTAAGGCAAAGAGGTCCTCATGGAGATCTTTCTGTGGTAACGTGGAGAGTCTCAGCGAGGCAAATCGCCTTCGTAAGGTCTTAAGCGCGACACCAAAAGCTATGGGGTGCATCATGAATCCTGAGGGCATTTGGACTAGTTCGAGCGCAGATACTCTCAAAGTACTGATAGACGCACACTTTCCGGGCAATCATTGGCCTCTAGAAGTGGCGTGTCAGACGGAGCAAAATAACAGTTCAATCCCGCCGTTCAGAATATCAAATTCTCAACTGAGGTGGGCCATTAACTCATTTGAGCCGTTTAAGTCCCCGGGCCCTGATGGCGTCCTTGCGGCTGACATTCAGCAGTCCATGGAAGTATCGCTACCTTGGCTCAGGGAGATTTATAACGCTTGTCTACGCTTCTCGTATGTTCCCACCAGCTGGCGGGAATCCAGAGTGGTGTTTATTCCTAAAGCAGGAAAAGTTACGCATGTTAAGCCGAAGGACTATCGTCCAATAAGTCTTAACTCCGTCCTGCTAAAGATTTTGGAAAGGATAATTGATTACCATATTAAAGGATCAATCGATCCTATGCTGATCTCGCAGTCGCAGCATGCTTATACCAAAGGTAAGTCTGTTGAGACCGCTCTTCACGTCCTTATTGAGCAAGTAGAGAAATCTCTTGCTCTAAAGGAATACACGCTTGCTGTCTTCCTGGACATCGAGGGGGCATTCAACAACGTTAATTCTAACGCAATTGTTGAGGCTCTCTCGGTGCTGCATGTGGATGAACGGTTGATTGCTTTTATTGTGCAGCTTCTCAAAAGTAGAGTTGTAATCTCTACGCTGGGTAATGCCAGCGTAAGACGAGGAGTCAGCACGGGCACACCTCAGGGTGGAGTTCTCTCTCCCCTGCTGTGGAACATCACGGTGAATACTCTTCTAAGGAAGCTGGACCGCGCCGGCTGCAAAGTGATTGCTTACGCAGACGACATAGCTGTTTCAGTGTCGGGAAAGTATTTATCTACGCTATCGGAGAGGTTAAACCACTCTCTTGACATAATTTCGCGTTGGAGTCGTGAGTGCGGCTTGAATGTGAATCCTAATAAAACGGAGCTAGTGCTGTTTACAAGGAGGTACAAAGTTCCTGATTTTGAGTTACCCAAATTAAATGGGGTCTCCATTAACTTGAGCCAGAAGGTCAAATACTTAGGGCTGATCCTTGACTCGAAGTTACTATGGACGTACAATGTGGCAGAAAGAGCTCGGAAGGCTTTCAACGCACTTTACTGTTGCAAAAGGGCCATAGGAGCGAGTTGGGGATTGCAGCCTCGTACTGTTGCTTGGCTTTACACTGCTGTGGTGGAACCAATTCTGTTGTTTGGGGTGGCGTTCTGGTGGCAGGGTGCTCTTAAGGCTACCTGCAAAGGGCAGCTTGAAAAAGTGCGAAGAATGGCTGCACTACAGGTAACGGGAGCGCTCCGCTCCACTCCTACTAAGGCACTGTTTGTGCTGCTACATTGGCTGCCAACCAACCTACTGATCTCACAGCAAGCTAATCTTGCTGCTGTGAGACTAAATTGTATCTCAGCATGGAATAGGACAGAGTTCGGTCATGCGAGGATCTTGGCCGAGGGAGTACCCGCACCAGCGGTTGTTGACTACATCGCCCCTCAATGCATACTGGATTTGGAGTTTACAACTCGCATTCCATGCAGGGAGGAATGGTGTGATGGTATCACCCTTGATAATGGGCTTATCCATGTGTACACTGACGGCTCAAAGCTAAACAATAGAGTTGGGAGTGGTGTATACTCAGATGAGCTGAATCTCAAGCTGTCCCTCCGTCTACCAGACCACTGTAGTGTCTTTCAGGCGGAGGTGGTGGCTATTTATCAGACAGTCGACTGGCTTCTGTGTAATCGAATATTCGGGGTCAATATTGGTATTTTCACAGATAGCCAAGCGGCTATTAAATCCCTTGCTGTTCCTTGTACAATGTCCAAGATTGTTGCTGAATGCCGTGCATCTCTTAGGGAGATGTCGAGACATTCGGTTGTTCAATTGATTTGGGTACCTGGACATAGGAGTTTTCAGGGCAACTGTGAGGCCGATGAGCTAGCAAGGCTTGGAACTTTGCTACCTGAGGTCTCTTGCTCCTTTTCAATAGGTATACCGATGACATCGGTCAAACTGGCCATAAGGCAAAAATATCTTGAGGACGCTAAGAAGTCCTGGGCAGATGAATCTTCCTGTGTGATAACAAGGCAGTCCTGGGTATCCATGGATGCGTATCGCACCAGGCAGCTTTTAGGTTTAACTCGAAGCGCCCTTCGTTGCACTGTGGGCGTTCTAACGGGCCACTGCCTCATAGGACGGCATGCACAACGTTTGGGCGTAGAGTTTAATGACTTCTGTCGGAGCTGTTGCTCTGAGGATGAGGAGGAAACCGTCCTTCACCTCATGTGCCAGTGTCCGGCTTTGGCAAGGAGAAGACTGGCGGCACTTGGTGCACCCTTTCTCTCAAACCTGACGGAACTGTCCCTGGTAGAGCTAAAGGGGATAGTCCGGTTTCTCAAAGGAAGCAAATGGTTTCCTGACTTTAGTGAGTAGAAGAGAGTCACTAAAATATTGTGGTATCACAACGGGCCTCTCCTGTGCCTATGTGTGCTGGTCGTCAGGCCTCTGAAGATCGGCAGCCACGTTAACCTAACCTAACCTAACTACTGTCTTAGAAGCAGTATAGCAGGACATTGATATGGCTGCCCAGCTATAATGTCACCAATAGTATATTCGCATTACTTTGCATTCATGCCATCACATTTGCATTACTTTGTATTCATGTCATCTTTAATTAGAGCAAAAAAACCTGTTTTAATTATAAATTTCAAAATATTTCACGTATCACTTGCGAAGTATGACTGACGCTTGACGTATGGGCCACTCGATTTGATTTTTGGGAAACGATTTGAATTGCATTATCTGGTCACCAGTTTGGCAGTAGTGCAGCAGTACTTTTTATTCATTGTAAATAGCGAACCGTAAATATATAAGAGATTCATCAACGTGTCGGAAAACTACAACAACTAGACAGCCTGTTCAGGAGTTTAGCAGTAGTACAGCAGCATGTATAATCATTGAGAAATAGAAAAGATAAATACTCATTAGAAAATGTATGAACACATGGAAAAGTTTTTACAACTGTATGCCAAAGTGCTGAACGCACGTTTGCTGGGTATGTACCTTATTGTTCTGATAACGAATACAGCCATGAAAATTACCGTAAATAGTTTTTTCTATAGTATTTTCCATGTTGTTTTTCCATTTTCCCCCCTATTTTCGAATCAGCAATATCAGCGTAAATTTTATGGCTCTGATCGATCTGAAAATTGGTGTACTTGTGTGCCGCAAATCGTTTTTTCTGTTTATTTTTACTAATGTTCGAAGAACATTAGTATTAAAATCGATTCGGCCAAAAATTCATATTTCCATATATACATATATATATATATATATATATATATATATATATATATATATATATATATATATATATATATATATATATATATATATATATATATATATATATATATCTATATATATATATATATATATATATATATATATATATATATATATATATATATATATATATATATATATATCATCAAAAAATTTCAGTGAGATAATCTCGAGAACGCGCCATCCGATTGAGCTGAAACTTTCAGGATACATTGGTGTATATGCAGAATAGGTCCACGTCTCTTTAAATGTCAATTATTGTTAACCCTTTGGCGCCGGCGGCCATTTTAGTGATATTTTTAATATACCTATTATTCCGTACACAAATAATTTTTGCAAAAATAAAGTTGACGAAATAAATTTCGAACGTGTTTTACATGTGAATCGGATAATGTTTTGGAATTTTTTAACCCCATGTGTGCGCTGGGTGCCTAAAAAGAGAACGGAAAAATTTGAAAATTTTTAAACTGCGATAACTTTTGACAGAGCTACTCAATCATTACGAAATTTTCAGAACATATTAGTATTATTTAGTTACAGACTTGTGTAGCTTTTAATGAGCGTGCTGGCAACCCTGCAGCCAGGGCAGGCACTGAAAATTAAAACCTCCAAATCATCGTCCCTCTTGAAAAAATGCCGCTTCTTAAAAAAAAAGCCACTTATATGTAAATCTTGGGCTCTATTTACATAGACACAAAATAACATTTGATATGGTATAACGGGCACGCCTGGTAACCCTTGCCCAATTTGCCTATATTTTTAGCATCAAAAACTTCTGTTCACGGAAACTCACGATCCGATGAACGGAATTATTTGAAATTTGCAGAATGTATTGGCCTTAATTAGGACCAGGTCTGATAGAAGTGATTTTGAAATGCGGGTGGTTCTGTGCCAGTGGTGCCATCTTGAAAAATCACTAAAAAAGATAACTGCTTTTAGCCCTATAAATTCTGATTGAATCGTTCAATTTTAACGAAATTCACACAGTAGCTGGACCTTACTTTAAGCCACGTTTGGTAGAAATTTGGTTGAAAAATTTTGTTGGAGCTGCCAGCTATGATGATTTTGGTGTCTTAAATTTGAAAAAATAAAAATTTGGAAGTGAGAACATTAAACCATCGAATATCCTAAATAATGTCCGTTTCTTACAATAAAACCAATCTTTATACAAATTTTATGCTTTATCTACACGTTAAAAGTAAAACTTTGGAAATTTTATGTCGGACAAGAACGGTAACCCTTTCCCAGTTAACCTAAATTTTTAGCATCAAAAGCTTCTGTTCACGGGAACTCATGAACCAATAATTAGATACAGCTGAAATTTACAAAATGTATTGGACTTAAGTAGGACCAGATCTGATAGAAGCGATTTTGAATTGTGCGCAACTTGGTGCCAGTGGTGCCATCTTGAAAAATTACAAAGAAAAAAAAACTGCTTTTTGCCCTATGAAATGTGAATTAGTTACCAAATTTTCATGAAATTAACATAGTAGCTGCACCTTACTCTAAGCTCTGTTTGAAAGAAATTTGGTTGAAAAATTCGATTGGTGCTGCCAGCTATGGTAATTTTTGTGTCTTTGGTTTTGAAAATTCGCTCAGGAAAATAAAACTTTTTGCCCTATAACTTCCAGTGCAGTCATGAAATCAATACGAATTTCATACAATCAATGGAACCTATTATAAACATTATTCAGGCCAAATTTGGTTGAAAAGCCACGATAGGGTTGCCAGCTATTGTTGGTTTTGTGTTTGTTTGCAATATCTTTATTAAGCGATTTTATCGTAGAATTTTCAATTGGTAATGACATTCTAGTGACAATCAACAGCAAATATTAAGCTTTCAATTATTTGGAAAAAACTCGCTGCAGGTAACCCTTAATTTCTTTATACTCCTATAACTGCGAATGTAATATAACAACGTGAAGCAGATGTGATATATTCTTGGCTTTGATACTGGCGAAAGGTTGCCAGCACGAGTCGGTTGTGCTACTTTTGTATCAATGACAGTTAGTATTCATACCGGAAACATTTACAATGAAAATAAATAACCGATGTTTCAATTCCCAAAGTTCTGCAAATTTTTCGGATCGCAGCCCCAAACACCAACTTCAGTTACAGTGCTGCAGGCACTGAGCAATTTCTTCATTGATGTTGTATGAGATACTGCTTTCAAAATTTTGTGAAATAAGCAACTGATAACGAATATAATTAACCCGTGTTTTGCTCTCATAAACGTTGAAATTCTTGCCAGTGGTAATATCTGAAACCTTCCACCATATGAGTTATAATGCATTCTTGAGACCGAAGTAAAACGTGGCATTTGAAACAGTTTGGCCGTAATAAGCAGCTCATGTGGTGGAATATGCACTCAAAACATGCACGATTCTTCTACTGTTCTTCGAACATTAGTGTTTCTAGCGGTTCAGGTGCGCTAGAGTTTTTTAGTTTAAAAACGAAAAAATACCTTACTTTCGAATCCATGAAAACAAGGTTTAAGAAAAAAAGGTACAGAAAAAAAGGTACGACAAAAAAGATACAGGGGAAAGAGTATGGGAAAAAAGGTAAAATTAATAAATAAAAACAGTGGCTAATGGCTATATTCGTAATCAGCAGGTCAAAATACATATATACAAAATATGGGGATATCCCGATTAATACAATGTATACAGTTACACATTAGCTCTGTGCGCGTACTACAATTAATTGCAATTAATTGCAATGAAGCAGTTTTTGTACTCCGTTTGATTGAAAACTGAAAATTTCCCCTATTTCATTAAATTTCAGTAGGGTCTGAGGTCTAAGTTACTGAAAAATACTGATAAGTGGCAAACGGTGTTGCGCGAGTAAATATTTGCAGATGTGCGAACATATTTTTGCGTAATATTGTTATGAAGGTGGAATATTTTTGTGGCGATAATTTATCACCGCTTAGGATGACTCAAGGTGGTCGGTCTCCAGCTGAATAGGGGGAAGAACATGTAGTATACGCAAATATAGACGTGCCGCAACTGTTCGGACAGGTGAAAGTGTGATCTGGTGACTGGGGTGAAAGTTCACCTGCGGGGTCCTGGATCCAACACTTCACTGGAACCTGGCGAACCGTGGTCTACAGAGTAGCGAACTGTCAGACTAGGGGAGACATCTTAGTTGCCTCGGCAGCAAGGTTCGCAGGCTCAGCGTACTGTGAAAGCCTACGGAACCCCCGGATGGTCGTGGGGGAGTCTGCCTCGCGATCCGAAGAGGGGGGACGAGGGTCGGAGCAATACGTTGTTCCCATGGGGGCGGGGTATAGCGGGAAGGAAAATGCTGGCAATTGCCTCGACTGTGGTCCGAGAACGCGAAACCTTAACCTGAAACTATCTAAAATAATCTATGGATCAAAATAAAGACTTAAACAAAATCAAACTTCCCGCCAGTACTACTGGAGGAAAGTCACCAGAAAATGACCCCTTCAAAAGGAGTTCAAAGGATCATCAATACCGGGAGGCGAAACGGCGCAGGGTCAGACGATCGAAAGATTGCGGACACTGAAGCTAGGTGGGGAACCCGCTCCGGGATCTACTGTGAGTCCGATGGACGTAGCGGTACCCCTTAGCAGAGCAGTTACTCAGCAGTCGGGCGGTGGGTCTGAAGAATCACTGGCCAGTCCAACGGAAGCGGTGGTTGAGTCGGCTTCTAGCAGAGCTGTGACCGAGAACGGAGGCGGTAAGCTGAAAGGCTCGCAGGTCACCGGGAAGGAAGCGGCGGCTAAGCCACTCGGCAGAGTTGTAACCAGGACTGGAGGTGGTGCCTTCAAGGATCTGCAGTCCACTGTGAAGGTGGCGGCAGCTGACCCCACCAAAGGGAGGAAGCGGAATGCCCAACGCTTCAGAAGGAGAGAAGCAAAACGAGCGGCCAGGAGTACGGTGACGCTGGAATTCAAAGGGAAACCCGAGGATGCCTAAGGGAAACCTACTGCAGCGGCTGCGAGTAAACGCCAACGCTCAGAGGAGATAGCCTCGTCGAGAGGTAAATCGACGAATAGGCCACGACAGGAGACGGCAGTTTGTTCCTTTAGGGACGTAGTGGCTAGTCATCTTAAGCTGGCCATCGTTGACAAGCAGGAGCCCCTGGAATGGAGACTCGAGGATGACGTGGCCAAGGTGATTCTTAAACGGATCACCGACGAACTCCTCAAGTTTGCCATGTCGACGGTAGAAGAGTCACCTCGCTTTGAAGGGTGCAACATTGTTCGCGGCCACATTGCGGTGACCTGTAGTGACGTCTTCTCGACGGAATGGCTTCCATTTACCGTCCTGAAAATTTCTGTAGACTATCCAGGTTTGGACGTAGTGGAGGAGACATCCGTGCCTGAGTTAATTACAGCGAAGGTTTTAGTGCTCCACTCGAACGCTTCGGAGTCTCTGTTAAAAAGACAGAACCCCGATCTGAAAGTTTCAGGCTGGAGATTATTCCAGGCTGTTAAACTAACAAACCAATCGGCGGAGCCTGATTCAACTGGTGCAGCATAGTTGGCGCTTGTGCTGGGAATTGATCGGGAGTCCGCTGATCAAGTACGGGCCAACAGCGGGTTGATTCACTTCGGTCTGAAGAGGACCACCTTGAAAGTTGGAACGGAAAAGGTGACTGAGGAAGCCGAAGTGCGGGTGGTCCAAGCAAATCTGCACCACAGTAGAGCGGCAACGGCCAATCTGTGTTGGCATCTTAGTCGGGGGCACGCTGACATCGCGCTGATACAAGAGCCGTTTCTGTACAAGAATGTGGTTTGTGGATTCGGCGCCAGCCTCAGTGTTTTCCAGCTAAAAGGAAGGGACAAGACAAGGGCTTATATTGTCGCCAAAAAAGAGGCGAAAGCAATCTTGATTCCGTAGCTTTGTGATGGGGATACAGCCACAGTGTGTTTGGAGAGGAGGATCGCTGGTAGCAGCACGCAGTGGTGCCTGCTGTCGGCGGTCTATCTACCATACGACGTGGATCCCATCACACCCGGACTGAGAAGATTGGCAGAAGCGGCTATGACAACTGATGCTGTTATCGGCTGAGACGCAAATGCTCACCACGAAATATGGGGAAGCACCAACATAAATGAGAGAGGCATGTGTTTGCTAGAATTTTAACATCAACCAACCTCAACATCCTCAAAATAGGTAACAAACCTACATTTAACACTAGGAACAGGGCTGAGGTTATTGATATTACCCTGGCAACTCCAAGCATAATGGAAAGTGTCCATAGCTGGCAGGTTTCTAATCTGCCATCGCTCTCGGGCCACCAGTGGCTATGCTGGAATATCGGTTGTTCTGTTATCTCACCTAAAAAAGTACGGAACCCGAGAACAGCACAATGGGAAGTTTACTCAAGGAAATCAAATAGACACCTCAGGGCACTAAACGATTTGGATCTGACGAGTCCAGGACGATTTAACGAGCTTGTGAACCGATTAACGGGAATCTTAGTGTCAGATTTGAAAGACGTGTGTCCGGAAAAGCCCGTAAGGAAAAACGCTATCTTATGGTGGAATGGTGAACTTACAGAGGCTAGAGGTTGCACACGAAGGGCGTTTAACAACGCAAGGTGGTCCGGAAACGTTGAAGACTGGGATTGATACAAGCAAGAGCTGTCGCTCTTCAAAAAGAAGATAAGACGAGCCAAGCGCGACTCATGGAGGGATTTCTGTGAGAACATTGAAGGATGTATAGAGGCTGCCAGAATCAAGAAGGTCCTAATCGTAACCTCCGGCGTTCCTACGCTTTTGTGAAGGGAAAACGGGGATTGGGTGGAGGACCCGAAAGAATGCCTGAACGTGCTACTGGAAATTCACTTTCCAGAATCAGCTTGCGCGGCACCGCGTAAAGACGTACTTCGAGGAACCCACCGGGCGTCTGAGCGGCTGATCAAGGAAGTAGTAGATGAGGTCAAGATTGAAGGGGCTATTGACACATTCCGACCTTACAAAGCTACAGGGATTGATGAGATATAACCCATCATGCTTCAAAAAGCAGATAAAAACATCATTCCCATTCTGCAGCGTATTTTTACCGCATGCCTCCGCCTCGGGGTAGTACTCGAACAATGGACAAAAGCTAGGGTGGTCTTCATTCCGAAACCTGGTAGGTTGAATCATCATTACATGAAGGACTTTAGCTTAACATCGTTTCTGCTCAAAACACTAGAGAGACTTGTTGATCTGCAAATCAAAAGCTCGATTGATGTCGCGAGACTCTGTGTTGATCAACACGCGTATCTAGCGGGCAAATCAGTAGATACGGCATTACACAAAGTTGTCGGTACAATAGAAAAACCCTTACGGCAACTACAAAGGTAAAATCTATAATTAGAGCAAATCGAGAGAATTACTACCTCAGATATTCCCTTTGGTGTCACCGATACCTAATGTCTACGAGCTTTTGGTTATAACGTGTCAAATGACCTTCTATCTCTATCTATACCATACACATGGCCAACTCTGTTCGCGGAGGAAAAGTCTGTCAAATTTGTTCAGGGTCCCAAACAGTGGGATAGTAGAAATGGAGTGGACATGCCCATAAGATTTACATTGAAGGGGATGGTAGTAATTTTTTAGCTACTCATTGTCAAATCGGGTCAAATCCAAGTAGTTCCCCTCCAATTTGACAATGAGTGCTAGACATTTTTAACATGCTTTGCGCGCGAGAGGATTGAAGGGGCTAATGGTGAAAAGTTATACCGTCCGTGTCCAGGGGTTGGTCCCAAAGTTTTTTTTTCATACTACTAACGCACTAACGCTTAGATTCAGGCAAATTGCTTCACTTTTCACTGCTGTTTTCATTTCCTTATATCTTTCTCTTCTGAGGCTTTGCCATTCAGACTGACGTGCGAACTCCTTCCAAGCTATGATTTTACTTAGATCTGTATGAGCTAGTTGTGCATCCAAAAGCTCTGAGTCAGAGTATCGCCTTATTAGGGAAATTACTATCTATTTCACATCCATGCCGACTATTTTTTCTTCTAGCCGACCTCAATGATTGCATCAGGCCTACATGGACGTCTAGCGAAAGCATCAGCATTTCCGTGTATGTTATCTTTTACTGCACTAAATTGAAGCTGTATGCTTGCCACCTTTCAATCCATCGTAAGTCTTGAATTGTAAGCAACCATCTCATAGGGGCATAATCGGTCCTCAGTACGAAGGTGTGGACTTACAGGTATTGATATACACTTGCCAAAAAAAGTATCCGTACATGCAAGACACCAAAGTTGTTGTTGTATTAAAAAGGAGACGTCCACTTAATCTGACTGTTTTCTTTTATAATAGCATCAAATCGACATTTTTTCATAATTACCAGTATGTTTCATAATAGTTACTATTTAAAAACACTTGAAGCTCCCCGTGCTATGCAGTGGCATGTGCAGATGCTTATGTATGTATTTAGATCTGATAATAGTTCTACTTTGATTTGTGATAGGTTTAGAAGTGAATGAAGTTATTTTAAAGTTTTTATGCACTAGAATACATGATGGTGCCTAAAATTAAGGAAATTAGCGCTGATGAAAGGAAAATTATGCTGAAACATAGGTGTCAAGGCAAAACTTTCCGCGAAATTGGTCAGATAATAGGCAGAACTTACTCTTCTGTCCAATATGTGGTGAAAACATTTGATATAACTGGTTCAATTGTGTCAAAGTCTCGTTGTGGTTGACCCTCCATACTGACTGAACCCGAAAAAAGAACCGTATTGCAGTCAGTTAAAAAGAATCCTCGAGTAACTGCTTCTCAAATTAGTAGAAATATAGAAGACTCTTTTGGCAAGGTTCTCCACGAGGATACCATACGAAAAATACTGAAGAAAGATGGATATCGCTCTCGTATAGCACGTAAGATACCATACATTTCGGAAGTGAACAGGAAGAAACGTGTGGATTTCGCAAATGAATTTATAAACAAGCCTCCAGAGTTTTTGAAGCATGTCCTGTTCTTCGACGAAAGCAAATTTTGCATATTTGGCATTAAAGGCAGAAAGTTAGTGTGGCGGAAGAGCGGTACTGCCCTCGAAAAAGAGAATCTGATACCTACTGTCAAACATAGTGGAGGTGGTGTTATGCTCTGGGGGTCTATGGCGGCAGAAGGAGTTGGCCAAATTGTGTTTATTGAATCAACTATGGATCAATACGCTTACCTTAATATTTTGAAGGCGAATATGAAACAAAGCGTTCAGCAGTTGGGACTTGGTGACGATTTCTGGTTCCAGCAGGATAATGATCCCAAACACACAGCACACAATGTGAAGCTTTGGTTGCTCTACAACACAAAACATCAGTTGCGTACGCAACCCCTATCCCCAGACCTTAATCCCATTGAACATTTGTGGGATTTGTTGGATCGCAGGATCCGTCAGCACAGCATAACTTCACAGGAAATGCTGAAAAATGTCATCGTCGATGAATGGGGCGAAATTACCTGGCAGGATACAGCCAAATTGGTCCACTCCATGCCACATCGACTGAGGGAGGTCCTCAAGCGAAAAAGCTATCCGACAAGTTATTAAGCCCTGATATATAATAAAAATATTTGAATATTTTAAATTCGTGCTTCGTAACGCAGTAGTTAATATCTGATTTGGAAGAAAACGAGCTAAAGTAAAAAAAAACCCTAGCGCATCAGAACCGCTAGAAACAATAATGTTCGAAGAACAGTAGAGAATTTGTGCAGATTTTGAGTGCGTATTCTACCACTACTTACTTTTCCTACTTCAAAGTAATACACCCTAAGTAATAGTAGAATCTAAGCTTATTTTAATTTCGGTGACTTCAATGAAATTTACAGCGATAGAAAGGTGTTTGGGGTTGTCATCCGAAAAATGTGCAGATCTTAGAATATTTAAACATTGTTTACTTATTTTCATTGCAAATGTTTGCGATGAAAATACTTAATGCAAGCATTTATTGGAACAAAAAGAACAAAAAGGCCTAGTGCTGGGAGCCCTTCGCTAGCACCGTAGCAAAAAATATGTCGCATCTGTCTTACGTTGAAGTCAACCTGCTGTACGAATTTCGTATTAACCCAATGACTGCATTGGAAGTTATAGGGATGCAAAGAAATTTAGGGTTACCATTCACAAAAGTTTTCAAATTTTTTAGATCTTAATATTTGGTGTTTATTTTCACTATAAGATCATTACGATTTGGAAATTCTATGATAAAATCGCTAACTAAAGGTATGGCAAAAAAATACAAAAACCACCAACCCTATCATTGTTTTGAAATTAATATTCTACTGAATATTGCCTACAATAAGTTTTATTTGCCATTTGAAAATCGTTATGATTCAATGACTGCACTGGAAGCTAAGGGCAAAGAGCTTTATTTTCCTCGGGAATTTTTCAAATTTAAGACACCAAAATTGCCATAGCTGGCCGCTCCAACCGAATTTTTCACCAAACAGGGCTTAAAATGAGGTTCAGCTACTGTGTGAATTTCGTCAAAATCGAATGACTGAATCAGAATTTATAGGTTCAAAAGCAGTTATTTTTCTTAGTGATTTTTCAAAATGGCACCACTGGTACAAAATTGCCCGCATTTCAAAATCACTTCTATCAGATTTGGTCCTACTTAAGAACAATACATTCTGTAAATTTCAATTAATTCTGATTATTAGATCGTGAGTTTCCGTGAACAGAAGTTTTTGGTGCTAAAAATATAGGTTAATTGGGAAAGGGTTAATAGGCGTGCCCGTTGTAAAATTTCAAATTTTTTACTTTGGCTATGTAGACAAAGCATAAAATTTATAAATGTGAGTGGCTTTTTTGCCAAGAAACGTCATTTTTCCGGAGAGTCGATGAGTTGAAGGTTTTCACTTTCAGCGCCTGCCCTAGTTATAGGGTTGCCAACATGCTCATCAAAAGCTATACAAATTTACAACTAATACGTTCGAAATTCATTCCACTACCTTAATTTTTGCAAAAATTATTTGTGTACGGAATAATAGGTATATTAAAAATATCACTAAAATGGCCGCCGGCGCCAAAGAGTTAAAGATAATTGGCATTCGGTGAAATTTGGACCTATTCTGCATATGCACCAATGTATCCTGAAAGTTTCAGCTCAATCGGATGGCGCGTTTCCGAGAAATAGTCACTGAATTTTTTTGATGATATATTCACACAGCTCTTGCTTAAGCTTTTGAAACGCTGCTTGGCACGGTTGGCTACAATTAAATGCCAGATTTTTCTTTTAGAAAATGCTGTACGAACCAACTGTACTACACCACCAAACCTAGAAAATTCCGAAGCTGATGCTTATTTTTGGGCTAATTTCTCACAATTTCAATTTTTGCAGGAACAATTTTTATTCCTCCAGCGGAAACCACTTGTCCAAGGTGTTTGACTTCACTGCAGAATTGGTTGTACTTTTAGGGACTTCGCTTCAGGTTAGTCGCTCGCAACCTATTAACACGTGCTCGAACTGCGCTAAACATCTGGCTTGCTAATTAAAGCCATTTTCAAAAGCAAATTCTTAATTGGATTTTTCTCCACGATACTTAGTTTTTCCTCAACTTGTTATTAACAGCCCCATATCTGAGATTTCAAATTTTTCCGGATGGATTTAAAATCAGTACAACTTAATAAAAAAAAATCCGATAAAAATCAGTACAATCAGATACAACTTGACTATGAAAATGGTACCAAATAGATCGAAACCAACAATTAAAGAAGCGGAGCATTTTATTTGTGAGAAATGCGTTATATCCGAAATGCGAAACCTGTCACAAAGATGTCCACAAATTGAAAAGAAAAATACAAACAGTAGTAATGAAAATACAAGGAGTAGCTTTTGCTTATAGAATTGTCTTTTCCAATAAGTAGGCCAAATTAAAATCGCAATCATCCGTATCAACATCCTGTGTGAGTATATGCTATGAAAACTGAATTTGTGATTACATACTTACCAACACGTGATCCTTAAGGCCTCACTTAAAGATCTTCAAACTTCTGTAGGTCCTGAACCCTCGAGTTAATACTAATGGGTCGGTAGTTTGACCTTAGACGGATTCGCACGTCGTTTTTGAAAAAAAAAACTGTACAGTGAAAAAAAAACTGTACAGTATAATACGTACATACTTAAGAAAGTACTATCAATAACAAAGTGAAAGTATCAAAGTTAAATAACTGGCGTGCAATGGGTGAGCTAATAAGCGCTTAGATCTAATTCAGACGACACAACAAGCGAAAACTTAAAATTAATAAATTATTTATGTAAAGACACAATTAAATTGATTCAAACCGATCAACTAGTGAATACCAATTTCTTTTGAAAACCCATAGAATCATAAATTGAACCTCTGGTACCACTCTTAAACTCAATTAAAACTTTATATAATCAAATTTAGGTGTAAAGCTACTACTGCTCTATTTACATTTGGTGCAGTGTGAAAAACATACCAACTACAAATGTTTTCACGAGAACTGTTTACATGCATTCAATTTAACCGCAAAAGACGACATTACAATCGCTACTAAATAAATGATAGTGTCAAGGAAACATGATATACAACATAATGTTTTTGTTTGTGGAATAAGTAAAGTTGAAGAATCGTACGTTATCTATAAAATATTTAGTGGTAAAAATAAAACATAGATAGGATAAATGGAGAATAAAGAAAGTAAGATAGAGTTAGTTGATGGGAAGTTAGTGGAAAACATGAAAAAAGCATGCAAAGAAAAAGAAGAAGTGATTTCATAACATAAATAAAAATTTATTGAAGTATTATCAAGCAGAAAACAAAACGAGAGAAATTGCTTCCCAGGCATCAACAGAGTGCTGGGATGAGAGATGCATAAATTTATAAAATTCGATAATCGGTAATCGGTAAAAACTAGTAGTAAATAATGCGTAATTTACTTTACATGGTTCTTATGTGATTCTTCAGCAGCCTTTGACAAACGGGAAAATATCTAGCGTTCGCCAAAGAGTTAGGTAAATTGTTGAAGTTTTTTCATAGCTAATCTAATAGGATATTTATGTTTTCTATTCGTTCTAGCGATATCAAGCCTGAAATTATCTTTAAATCTTGTGTGACAGCTGTGATAATCACAGTGTTATTGGAGATATCGAAGATTTTATATTTTATATATAATCTTAGCTTTTTTTCCATATATTTAATAGCCCTTACATTGAATTTATCTGTTTGTCTGTTTAGTATATCACTTGGAGTCATTCTATCAAGTCCATTAACTGCCTTAACTATCCTATTGAATTGAATTAATATTCATCTCTGAAGTTTGACTCCAATTCAATATACCGTAAGTAATCTTAGGCACCACAAAAGAGTTGTAGATCATATTTTTCAGGTCTAAATCCAAGTAATATTTAATTCTGAACAGCTTAACACAGAAAACCAACTTAGATTTCATATTACTTATGTGAGGGGACCAAGATAATCAACCATCAATAATTAGTCTTAAATATTTAGATCTAGTCACTCTTTGTATCTCCTCACCATGTATTCTGATGTTAAGGTAGATCTCATTTTTATTAATCTGCTTGAATACCATGTAACTAGATAGTAAGTCTGTTTCCCAAAAGCCAGGACCCATAAACAATTAAATCATTACTTATTTGTTGCTCCAGAGGTTCAGCAGAGTTGGCAGAGAATAGCAAAAGAGTATCATCAGCATAAATAACATATTTTCCAGACGAACCCGAAAAATATAAATTATAAATATCAAGTAAAAATAAAGTTGGCCCTAGAATTGATCCTTGAGTAACACCAATGTTAACTACTCGTTGTTTGCTTATTTCATCATTAAATCTAACCAGGATTTTTCGGTCTTTTAGGAAGCTATCAATTCCAAGTTCGCTTAGGTTTTCAAACAAAGTGAAATGATTAACTGCATCAAAGGCCTTCGCTAAATCAATGAACAGTGCAGCCACATATTTATTCAAATCAAGTTCACAATTGATAAATTGTAAAGCTTCTGTTATTGCTGATGTTGCGTTAATTTTTTCTAAAAAACAATATTGATGTGTATCAAATCCTACACTATTTTCGATATAAATTTAACTAACCTTTTATTGATCATTTTTTCGAAAATTTGGCTAAACAAACTTATTAAAGCAATTGGCCTGTAATAAGAAGGATCTAAATCGTCACCTGATTTATGAATAGGAATTATCATGGTATCTTTCAGCTCTGTAGGAATTTCACCTTTGCTAATGTGATTATTAATGATTGCAGAAATTTAAATCTATATAAATCTATTCGACTGATAAATCTATAAACCCGGATTATTGCTGCAATTTTGTAAAATTGTGACTAGAATCCTTTTTGCAGAAACAGAATAGATATAACTCTTGTACATCCTAATTTTTTTTTCCATGGCACACATTGTATGTGTCAGCGATATCAGCATATATTAAATTCATTAGCCCAATCAGGACGCTATATTAAGCTAGAGCAGCTTATTTTTCTTTAACTCTCCGCGGTCACTAGGCTTGCAAATTGCATCCTTGTTGATTTTTTCGCCATTTTGAAAATTTAATACAATTTTTTTCCATGATATTCTCGTTCTGAAAGGTTCAAATTAATATCCTGGATTTTTATGGGTCTTTCGGAAAGATACAGACAACATGGCAATCGCTTGAACATGGCTGGGGTGACCCCGTGTGTACACGTTGTTTTTAAAACATGTGACCTCGGAGGGTTAAAAAAATTAAAAACCACTGACAAAAACTTACGAAGAATAACACTTCGCGATAGTCTAAATTTTATGTAACACCGAATACTTTTTGCTAGCAAACAAGATGTTTGCACTGTGGCTGAAATTTAAAAGAAAATTACATCGTATGACTACACCTCCGCATTAATTTTAATTATATTAATTTATTTATCAATCTGAACAACAGAGACCAGTTGCACAAGCTTTGATATCACTGCTTGTCAATCAAAACAATCTCAAAATAAAAATTCACCGTTCACAAAACATTTAAAACGCTTTAGGCATATTTTGCATCGATCGTTTTCGGTGGTGCTGGTGTCTCGAACTCATTCAATTCAGCGTCGTAGTACTGAGCAGCCCGATACGGTCGTAGCTCCCATGGAATTTGATGTTCCATCGGCGTCAGTTGAACGCCCAAGTCCTCCAGTGTCGGC
The DNA here is from genome assembly GCA_947369275.1 of Nemotelus nigrinus. Lineage (NCBI taxonomy): Eukaryota > Metazoa > Arthropoda > Insecta > Diptera > Stratiomyidae > Nemotelus > Nemotelus nigrinus. The sequence continues at coordinate 83,920,447 of OX376373.1, forward strand.
ACACCCTTTTCGACAATGTCTGTCACACATTCAAGTTCTAATCGCTCCATATGAAGCCCACCGACCGGTGCACCTGGGCAAATCAGTTCAGTCAGTTTCGTTTTCAGGATGAAAGTTGGATCGTATCGCATGTCATAGCGCCAGTAGCCCCACCATTTCTCGTCCTTACGCATAACACGGTGGAACCAGTCGACCAGTTCGCTTAGAAGATAGCGTTTCGGACTGAAATGCCAGAAATTCAACAAAATTTACTTGAAACTTCGGACGTATGAATCCTTACCCAACAGCTTGGTAGACTTGCCCAGCAGTGTCCGGATCCTTGGCGCAGTTTAAAATGGCCTGCGCTACATCACTAACGAAAACCGGCTGCTTAATCGTACACTCTCCCTTCTTCCATACCGGGAAGGCTCTAAACTGGCGACGCCAAATATGGGAATAATAGCGAAGGAATCGATCCTCCTGGCCATAGATGTCAGCTGGGCGAATGATTGTGGCATCGGGAAATTCGTCTCGAACAGCCAACTCACCGTAGTATTTGCTCTTCAAGAACCTACTGCCTCCTTTTATTATATACGTCTCTGGATTTGGAGTTGCATTTAGTGCCGATAGATGAATGAGTCGATCCACGCCAGACTCCCGGCATATCCTGAACGGCAAATAGCATCATTAATTTCATCTCTAAAGACCCCAAAACTCACCTAGCTATTCGCCGTGCCACCTCCACATTAACCTCATCAAACTTAAAGTTTTTCGTCTCCATATCACGGCCTATCAGGTTAATGACAACATTCGAATACTTCACAGCATCTCGAATCGATTTCTCGTCCCGAGCGTCGAAGAAATGGAACAGAACCTGTCCCAAATCTCCACACACCTTCAGCCGAATGACATCGCTATGATCTCCGCGGTACGGTAGGATCATCTGTGTCCCGTTCTTACCAAGCTTGTTGCAAACATAGCGTCCAACGAACCCGGAGCACCCAAACACTGTTGCAACGATCCCATTGAAACTGCTTCGTCCGCCGGGACCCCGCTTGAATGTTGCTAGATTTGTTGATTTCAGAGGTCGTGGACCTTCAGTTGAATATTTCGCTCGTAAACACAGGATGCCGACTGCATTCGTTGGAACTTCTGCAGATAAAACGGCAAGAACTTGGATTAGAAGCTGCAAACATAACCTTTTATGCGAGTAATTATATAATCCAAGTTAACTGGAAAGATCTCCTCCGCCGATGTCAGCAAAACTTACTTGACATAAATGAAGAATTGAGTAGCATTAAAGAAGCCATGGCTGGAAACGATCCAGTTGTGCCGGAAAATCTTCAATACAATAATCAGCAGGCAAAAATTACCTTCGTTGCCGACCTGACACAACTGACAGATGACAGTTGGTTAATGTCAAGAAAGTTGTTAGTTATCGTTGTGTTGGCAAAATGTTCCTGATGAAACTGAGGTAGTAGAATTTTAAAGGAAATAGCACAATGGAAATTGATATTTTGAATATTTTGAAAGAGAATTTTATTTTTTATTGAGAGAGTTTCTAAATTCGTAAAAGTAACTACTTCATGGGGTGCTATCCATAGGGCTATAGAAATTAAGAAGAAGTGCATGAAATATTGTAATTAAGGATGAAACAATTGATACTCGAGATTTTCAAGAACCAAGCTGTTTTGATTCAATTGTTTTTTTTTATGAAAGTTGAAGCTGTAAAATCACAGAATTATGCAAATGTAAAGCTTTCAAAACGCTTACCAAACAAAATTTTTTAATATGTCTACTGGCTAGATGAAATTTGGAGAAGTTCATGAATATTGTTTTTGATGTAAAAAGCGTTGCTCTAATGTGCTAATTACACATCCAACGAAACAAGACGAAATTCTAAGTGTGCGAACACAAAAAGTAGCCAGATTCAGGAATCGATTAAGCACTAGCTAGAAAGAATCCGTACTTGACTTGATCCAATGAAATTCACGCAAACCAAATTTTCATTAAAACAAACGGATTGATATTTAGTCAATACGTGTTTATTAAGAGCGACACTATTCATTATAAAGAGCTTAAGGCAAATAGTGCAATAAATTGGCGTAAAGCTAATAATTTTTCTTCTTCAAAAAATGCGGGCACTAATTTGATAAATAAAATGACTAGTTAACGTTGTTGTCCTTGAACTATGCAGCGCAAAGGAATTGATCTAATGAATAAAATCTATGTTTTTCTCTTGTGATCCATTTGCTGTTGCGGAATCTCCTCCTGGAGCTGTTGAATGTGTTCGACAGGTTGAGGCCTGCCATCATCACCGATTCGACATGGCTGTATGACACCTTGCCGATGCAGCTTGTCCATCAAATTGACCAGTTGCATTGCTTGGTATTCCTTCTGTTCGTCTGTCATACCTTCCAATGGATTGGGTTTTGGCGGCTCGTAGCAACCGATGACCGGATTGATACCATACTGCAACTCCTTGTATTCTTCGGTGTCGCTGTCCTCGCTATCGGAAGAATATTCTGTTGTGTCATTGATTCGTCCGCCGAGAAGACCACGATTCGCCAGCAGGCCAGCTGCATTTCCGTAGCCGGTGTGTTTGATCATGCGGCCGACATTCTCCTTGCAGCACACGAACAGCAATTCCGCCGACAAGTCACGAATCTGGGTGTAGGGAGACGTGAGAAACCTGCAGAGATAGTTTCGCAGCTCATAACCTTCCTCGGGGCGCCTTTTTACATCACGCAGCGGGGGAAGTATCATAGAACGAATATAGTGGCGTAGAGTAGCGTTCGAGCGAACACATTTCACTAATAATGTTAAGATCGGTGACAGCATCTCATACTTTCCAGGACTTTCCTGAAAACACAATAATCAGAGAAAGCACAATGCTTGGTATCGTTTTCACTTACAGGCGGCGCATTCAACCTTTGCTTGAAAAACTGCAGGAGCACATCTGCTGCCATCACACATTTACCTTCGAAGAGTTTCATAGTTGCTTCTGGCAGTTGCTTAGCCCCACCGGGACCCACTAACAGCTCTGAGATGCACGGCGTCGGCACGTTTGTCAGCAAGTTTACAACATTCGAAACCAGCTCGATTTCTTTTTCCTCCTTTATCGAGCAGTAGTCCAGTAGCAACGAACGCATAATTGATGTCAACCGCCGGTACTCGATTTCATTCTCAGCTGGCCCTCCGCCCTCATCCAAACTAATTGTCACGTTGAACAAAACTTTCAAGATTTCGCAGATCAAATCGATTTGCTGCTCCGACTTATCGTCTCGCTTGATTTTCAAGCTCAGCCACTCCGTGAGGTACGTCAGTCCATTCAGTTCGTCGTAAACCTTCTTGCGTGTCTTCACATTTAGAGCCGTTATGAGAAACAAGAGCTTCATGTCGAAGTACTCAATTTCGTAAGGATATATCTGAGGACACTTCACACGATTCAGTATGCCGTCCACAGCGTAGTTTTTCGAGCAAAACTCCTGACACTTAGCAGTCTGGAACACCATGTTGCAGAGGCATTTCAAGGCCTCGATTATGTTATCTGAGTCTGGTTTCCCCGCGGTTGGTGCATTGTGCTCGTAAAGGTCAGCGATTTTTAGCAAGCAATCGAAGTCACTACGGTCAATTGTTGAGTTCAGCTGTTGTTTGTCGCGCGAAAGAATTCGAATGCACGACAGGCATTCCGAGTAGATGTATGTGCTCTTTTCAGAGCGTAGAATGTTGAAAACGCATTTCCATATAAGAGCCCACTGGCCGGATGACTGGAGTTGCGTAAGTTCGAAATCTTTAGCGTGCTGTTGTTGAGCAAATGTTAACAAATAACAAGGTTAAGTGGTTTTCTAACACTAAACAAACCTTTTCATTGAAATTTTTCAAAACTGATTTGATTTCTCCCACGTCCGTTCCTTGTAGGACATCTAGGCTTACGTGGTCCATTATCCAAGAAGTTTATCTACATTGAAAGTACTGCGCGCTGCAATTTAAATTAAGACAATTAGAGCTTTGAATAACTAAGAAGATACAATTTTTATGGCTGTGTTATATCACAGAAGCCTCTCAAAGTCTAGTCGAAAAACGAACAGCCTTCCGTACTATAAGGAAGGCTAATACAATTTAAAATGTGAAATGACACGCATTTCATTTCTATTCAATAATTCTTCTTGCCATGAGCGACAAGAAAATTTAAATGTTTACATTGAGGCGCCGGCTGCCAATCAGAATGATGACGCACCTAATATCAACTATTTATTATTTGTTGGGACATATTGTTTAGCACCACAGTACTTATTACTCATGTGAAAGATGATTTTGAAATTTGGCATTAGAGATAATGATCCGAGACAGTTCCGCTCTAGTTGTACTGCCAACAATCGAAAAGCTGTAGACATTCTGGCGCCAGCACGAATACAATATATTTTGAATATATGGCACGTTGCAGATACTCATAGTAAGAAATTAATCAACGAAAAACACTTTTTCAAATTAAATCCACAACACACATATAATTAACGATTCCCGCGAGGAAAACAAATAACACGCCCTGAAAGCGAAATCTCCTTCAATTGGATTGATGTTTTCGTTGGCCTAAATGTATCGACTCTTTGAGAAAAGTTATTTGCTTTCATTGATCAGAATCTAACTTTTGGTTAAATGGAAATCACCTTGAGACACAATTTCTCCAAGTTCCGAACACCAGATATATGAAACTCAACGAATAATTTGCAATCCAACCAGCCACTTGCACAGATATACACAAAATTTAATTAGAACCTCAAATGTCATCAGTTTACCAATACGCAAATGTCATATGTTCAACCCGGGGGCAGTTTGCGGCGAAATACTGGCTACGTTCGATTTTGATACTTCAGATCAAGTGTTTTTGTACCAAAATTATTTTCCTATATTAAAAATTATTAAAAATAAATGGTAGAAAAGCTAAATAAAATACTATTGTTTCTTTTACATTATTTCATTACTGACGATGTGAAGTTGCTGCCAGCTTATAATAAATAATTATTTAGATATTCGTGGATTGATATTTGGATTGTATTATTCATACTTTTTGTGACGTGAAGCACCAACTTGGTCATAATTTTGGTAAAACTCGACTTGATGGTCCCCAGTTGGAAAGTTTTACCACCAGAAGGCGAATAGATAGTAGCAGGGACCAAAAATTGACGCAAAACACATAAAAACAAACAAAAAATACACGAGAAGAGCACTCATTAAAGAAAAACAAGCAAACTACACTCTCAAAAACTAACACGCACCCAAAAAAAAAAATACAAATATATGTACTAGCCAGACATATGTATATCGATAAAACCGTCTAAAGGCAATGGGAAACACGTAGCTGACTTTACCCAAATGTTCTTCATATCCAGAGTATCGAAAACAAATGTCACCACTACAACCCCTGCTCAATCGTGAAATATATTCCTATGTGCGCATTTACGAGACTCAACCTGATTCGAATTTTTTTTTACAAGACAGTGATGAAGCGAAAGGGATTTTGAGGGTTTCGAAAATTTTATATAATTTCCAAAATGCTAGCAAGTCTGTTAAAATATACGAGTAGCAGAACGCACCAATTAATTAAGTTGAGCCGTGTAAAAGACGACATATTCCCATCATATGTCATCCTCATTACCCCAGTCAACCAGTGCAGTTCCTGGTGCAGTCAACCTTAAATCACACAAGCCAAACAAAGGCAACAACATTTCTCTATTGCTGTTTCGTTTCATTCTCGCACATCAACTCACTGAGATAGTATATAATGGAGTCGACATTCACTGTATCACTTTCCACCAATAGCCCCCACGACCGACGGCAAATCGACAATCCAAAGGCGTATGCAATTTCAATTTTTCATTTTTTCGTAGGGGTCGAGAAAAACATGTGGCATATGAAAATGCAAAGTACTTGAAGTCGCAATCTATGTGTATGTAAAATTTCTAGCGAAATATAATTATTATTACAATAAAATGCAAAAATACAAAAATACCTTAGTGTTTGACATTGAATATATAATTCAGTTTACGCACATGCCTATGAAAAATTAAACTATGAATTTCGAAATTATGGCTTTAGTGAAATTAATACATTTATAATAATAACGATGAATATAACTTACTGGGGAAGAGCAAAACCATATGCTGTTCGATAATAATGTAAGCTTATACTTTTAGTAAAATTAAAAAGTGTTCTGTCTTTGGTGAATGAGTTGATTAACTTTAAATATGATGTATTATAATGTGTTTGTAACATGAACTCATTGAAAAATGTGAAATGTAAAGCATTAATTTATTAAAAAATATGAAATTTTCTATAAAGTCCATTATATATGGAAATGTACAATTTGGTTTTCTTTTGAGATTTTGCTATTTTCTTGTTCCTTCCTTAATTTTGCAGTATATACCATCTTCAATTATTGTGTCCACAATTCAAGTTCTATAATCCATTTTCTCTTGAATAAGATAAGAATCTGTAAATCATATATTGAAATAAAGCTGTCGATCACAGCCGGTAAAAGATATTATACGTGGAATTTAATATAAAACACGAAAACATAATTAGGCATTTTAAGAGGAGTTTTAAAATTAAACCTCAAAATTGGAAATGGACAAGAGCCTCCCTCTTTCTTTTTCAACCGGACTTGGGACACGGCTTTGGCGAAATTATGGCTTTCGTTCAACTTCGTAGCAGAAAATAAATAAATAAACCTATGCATGAGTATTATTCCAAAAGAACACTAAATCCAAAATCATGATCTACTGACCAATTCAGAAAAACCATTTTGAATGGAACCTTAGCTTTCGAAAGAACCTTCGCATGCCGAAATAAATTAAATTACAACTCACTATGGTCACAAATTCCTTGGCGCTCATATTTGTACTGCCACCCTCACCCGCCATATTTACAATATGTTTCTAAAAATAAAAATATGTAAGCAATTTTTAAAATTATATAAAGCAAGCTTACATTTTTTATGAAAAAGCTGCCACAATCCATTTTTTCAACTCTACAGATTACCTATTAAAAATACAATTATGGGTTATGAAACTTTAACTGCAATGAAATTAATGCATTTTATAATAATAATGATGTGCATGACTTACGAGGGAAGGATCAACGCTGATGCTATTCGTTACTGATGTAAGCTCGAGGCTTGTACTATAATTCTGTGAAAATTTAAAATATGGTGCTATGTGTGAATAAGATAATATATTTTGAATATCACAATTTATAATATTTAATATATATATATATATATATATATATATATATATATATATATATATATATATATATATATATACATTTGTATACATATAAACATATATATATATATATATATATATATATATATATATATACATATATATATATATATATATATATATATATATATATATATATATATATATATATATATATATATATATATATATATATATATATATATATAATTTATATATATATATATACATTTGTATATATATAAACATATATGTATATATATATATATATATATATATATATATATATATATATATATATATATATATATATATATATATATATATATATATATATGTATATAATGTATATATATATACATTTGTATATATATAAACATATATGTATATATATATATATATATATATATATATATATATATATATATATATATATATATATATATATATATATATATATATGTATATAATGTATATATATATATATACATTTGTATATATATAAACATATATGTATATATATATATATATATATATATATATATATATATATATATATATATATATATAAATATTTATATATATACAAACCTTACCGTGTCCATCCAATTATCCACATTTTCCACACACGAGTTAACCATCATAGGATTATTCTGAAAGTGGAATATATTGTGTTTCAACTCTATGCGAACGTTTAAATTGCCTACAAATGAATTAATTGGATGCTCTTTATTAACTACCGGAATCGCAAGGGCAGTAAGTCTTGTTGCCCGGCCGGTTTTAATTAAATGCTGCTCAGCGAAATGTTTCGAATAAATACGAGTAAGTTTCGTTATTGCAACTTCCGGCATATTTTTAGCAGTTTTTCATACAATTTTTTCCAATTCGTTTTCAGGAAATCTAAAAAAAATAAACCCATATTACTATTCCATAAACTGCCCCCAAGCTTACAATGAACGCCACTACTTTGACTATTCAAAACACTAAATGTCATGATGGCAAACAAAATGTAAACAATTATTTTATGGCTTTTAAAATCACATATTTTTTTAATGAAACACCAATTGCATTGTAATATTTTTTGCAAATTACGACAGTAGACTGTTGTTAATGTTTTATTTTGACCACTTACTTGTGAAATGAAAGCCCAGGCTGTCGATTCTTCATCCTATTCGCACAGGTCCGCACTATGCACTTCATTTTGCTTTCCTGCTTTCGCACTAAATTGTCACAAAAAAGAACTATACGCTTTCGCTTGAGCTTTGTAATTCACACGCGTTTCAGCTATTTGTACTGTATCAATTAAGTTTATTACTTCAAAAAAGGCAAATTACTTTTGCACTTGCACGGCACTCGCGACGCGTTTGATTGTCAGGTTGACACTGTTGTAGTCCTGCAGGGGAAATTGACATTATAATAGAAAAATTTTGATACCTTCCCCTCCACTGTGTTTCGTATGGGCATGTCAACTCCATTTATATACTATCTCTGTGCATCAACTGTATTCTATTCTTATTCCACATCCATTCAAATTTTCGCCCATCTTCGCTTCGTTCTATAGCCCTAACCAAAGATGAGTCTGCGGCCGTAATTGTCACTCAAAACCGACCGGTTTTAGAGCAAAAAAGGCACTTTTTGACGTACGCAAACATGAGTGAATTTAAGTGCCCATACAACGCATAAGCGAACGTATGTCAAGTCGTATCTCATTACCACTTTACGTACGGACAGCTCATAGTAAAAATTGAGCAAAAGGTTGCTTAAGGAGCATGCCACTTTTCTGGCTGTTCGGTAAGTTATGTTTGGGTGCAACATATGCTTTGCGTGGTTTACCTCGGCGCATACGTCAACGTACGGGCGCAGACTCATCACTAGTTGGACCTTATCTGTCATTCATTCGTTGCGACACGATCGGCCCCATCCATATTGAAAAAATCGAATAGGCTAGGACTTGACAACTTTTTCTCGGGGAAAATTCAACAGACTTTTCTTTCTTCAGCAAAAAATACAACCATAATCTCAAGACTTTTCTAAGAAATATTTCTAGTTGATCATTGTTTTTCCTAATTATTCAAACCAAACCTGAAACCGTAAGTTATCCTCGCTTGTTATCGATTCCGAGCAGTATTTCGAAGTGAAGTTGAAAATTTTTCGTATGCCGTCGAACGAATGGATTGTGATTTGTGTATCGGTCTGTCAATTTGTTATTTCGTATAGTTAATAGAGGTATAAGACTTTAGAGTGGCGGTATCCGTGTAAACGCCTGTAGGTGTGTGTCTCGAGCATTCTTCTCCCCCTCGCCTTCACCTCTCAAGCTTTATGGGGTGCTGTCAAGTACCCAGGAGTCAAAGTCAAATCGTACACACAAACAAACCAAACAATTTTCAAGTGTGCTATTGATTTTGAGATGAAATTAGCTTGAACAAGCTGTGTTTTCAAATCAAATTTAGTGACGCGAGTGCTGAGAAGTGTAGAAAGTTATTAGAAGTATAAGATACGGTTAAAAGTGGCAGTGACACCTTCAGTTTTTATCAAAACACCGGCAACAAAATGTGAAGTGAAGTGTTGTTCAAAAAATACGGGCTCCTGCCTGCCTGGGTGAACTTTCTACAGGTAAGTACTCACCATTTACCTAATGGTAAAGTCTGTAGTCCAAATTAAGTACATTTGAGTACTTGGCGTGGCTGAAAACCAGTAATTTTAGTGCAATTGTCTGATACCGATTCAAGTGCTCGTCTGCTGGCCCACGTATCTGACACCTGGGTACCTGACAGTTTCTCTTGGATTCCAAAATGGCGGAAATGCCAATGAAGTAGGCTTAGAAGCTCATTCACAGGGGCAAATGATTTTAGTTTGAAGAATTCAAAAAAAATGTCGGTCGACCTAAATAAAATTCGAACAGAAAAAAATCTACGATTATTAGTAGCGTACATTTACAAGAAAAAAATTATAATTTTTGGAAAAATTTGTGCTGTTTACTATTATAACATATGCTAAAATAAGAAACTTATTAAAATGGTATGATTTCGACTATCATAAATTCAGGTTAATTTTAGAAGAATGAATTCATGTAAATAAAAAGAGCCTAGAAAAATCTGCGTTTTGCCTTAATTCCGCCTAAGCCGGTCCCAAGCCCGGTTAAAAAGGAAGAGGGAGGTAGTAGAAAATTTGGCACCTCATTTGCATACAAAGGTTCAGATTTATCATTGTAAGCAACCGTAATGAAATGATAATAATTTTCTCATGAACCTGCGCACAGTAGTTAAATAGCGTTAATGCAATTAATGAAAATGTTGCAGGATAATAATATATAGTTCTTCAACAATAAGATTCGTTTCGTTCTACTTTTTAGAAGCAAATATTTTAATGACTAACTTTTACTTGAGAAGCCATAGATTTCAATTTATTGAAAAATATTAATACTGAAGAACAATAACCGGCCACAATGTAGAGTGCAGATTACCTTCAAATTTTATATATACGCCTATTGTTCCTTGAATTTTAATATTTTCCTCTTTTTTCAAATATGCGCGCCAAGTTACTGCCCCCAAAACGAGCAACTGATCTACACCCCGAAAGATATTTCGTTGTATTGAAATAATTTGTGGATATGGGTGACCTCGAGACAGAATGCTTCTTTACCACCACTCTTAATGTCTTATACCTCTATGGTATAGTTACGTGTTTGTAAGTGGTATGTAAGAACATATCGAAAGAAGAAACCCCGACGGAATCGAAAAAATCATTCGGTGTGTCGTCCAGGCTGCAACGTTATCGCAAATTGTGCGACCGATGTGACATCTTGTCTGACAGTGCTCGGGATCAGTCAACCAGTCCTCAACAAATATATACCAACTTCGATTCGACAATCACAGAAACCGTGCTAGCTGCTACAGTACATAAATCCAATCTTAAATCTCCGCGACTAAGAAAAATCTATAAATAAAACAAAAACGTTCTTTTTGTCTTCGCCGTCGTAAGTATTATGATTCTCTTCTGGCTGTAAATTGTCCGCAAGCCGAATATACCTGACTTCATGCCCTCGAAAGTGAGTTTGCTGGGCCGTGATCGTCCGGAACGACAAAATTTTATCGAATTATTTCAGTCGTGCAGTTTGTTTTGCATAATAAATCTTAAATCTCAGGATAGTTTCGCAGCAACTAGGAGAAATTGTGAAGTTCATTACAAAGTGTGACCCGCTGGAGCTAACGTTTGTTCATATTGACATTTTTTTTTTGGTATCCTGTACACTTCGGTGCACCAACACGCTCCGTCGAAAAATATCGACTTAGAACTTGTCATTGATTTGTTGCTTTTCTTGACTGACCATCGCGGAAATTTTTAATGAACTCGGAAATACAAGAAAGCTCGGACGGCGAAACTTCAAGGTGAGATGAAATATATTTATTATGTTGAGAAAATGTGAAATTTTCACTGAGCAATGTTTATTTGGATGAGGAAATGTCGCAGTTTACTTTGAATACACTAAAAAAAAATCAAAGTGCGCAATATTATAGGCAAAACAAAGACTTGAAACTCTGTTGTTATTCGCAATTTAAAAATAGGCTAAAACCGCAGAAAATTACAAAGCAAATTTTCTGACAATTCGCGCTTCATAGTTCACCAGCTGTTTTTCCGTCATCAGTTTTCATTTAGTATATTTTCCAAGGCATTAAAATTCATATTAAATAATTTCGATACAGGTGTGAGCATCACCTTGCATAGGTTTCTGTTGTTCAAAGAATCTACTGATTTGTCCAATAAAAGCGCAGATACAAGAATAAGGAGCACATACAAATTAATTTCACACATACTTTATAGGCAATGGTACGATTAACATTAAAAATATGAATACCCTGACCTACTGAGCAGCTTCTCATTGGGCCTTTTCACACTTGTATTCTTGATGCACTCCTCAAACCGGTTTTCTGGGCAAGAGACGGAAGAATCAAGGGGAATTCTCTACTTTTTGTAGAGAATTCCCCTTGATTCTTCCGTCTCTTGCTCAGAAAACCAGTTTGAGGAGTGCATCAAGAATACACGTGTGAAAAGGCCCATTAATTGCTCTTCTAAATTATTGAGCAGCTGCACAATGATAATTAGAAGAAGCAATATCTGAATCAAACGGTTGATGAGGCAGAACTTCCCAGATTTATCCCAAGTATTTATCAACAATTCCAGCAATATGTAACCTAGCATTTTAACAAATCCGTTCCACCTAACATCTCTCTGGTCCCATCAAATACAGAGCATTGTTTTGCTCACGTGAATAATTCGTATTGCCATTGATTGACCTGCATCATCAGACAACAACAAACCTTAATACGCTTTAGATTGCGCATAATATTTCTAATTTTCATTGTATCTGACCTACTTTACATCACCCACTTCTATTCGATGCAGAACATCTTTCTTTTTATCCGAAGCAATAATTCTCAAATGTTTTTGGTCTATCCGGTCCTTTCCTTTGATGTGCTGCCCCATCGCTCAGGTTTTGAATCACTCCCATTCCGTATGGGCGTTTGCCACCAGTAGATCCATCAAATTTTATTGATTATGCTCTTTACAGTTGCGTACTGTCACGTTTCACGTGGATTTTTATTCAATAGACATTTTTCACAAAAAAGTAGTTTGCACTTCAAGCTAATATCAACTACTTCCTTTGGCAAGATATGTGCTGCCAAGTGTGTGTTCAAGATGCATGCTATAACTGCTCTGAAAACAGAGCATAGCATCGCTTTGGCAACTGCCAAATTTCGCTGTAGCAAAAAAGGGCAGCCGTGGGCTTTGGCTAGTCAAGAGATGCTTTTTTGGGTCAGCCCAACTCACTACGAAGATGCATTTTCGATTCTTTTAGCATTAGAACTAGTAACAAAATATTCAACATTTTTTACTCTTCCGTTACTTTTAACGCCATATCTGTGAAAATGGGATTAGGCGAAAGCAAAACGCCAAAAATTGATAGGTCCTCTGAATTTGCAGACATCAGCTCAAGTTGGTGAAAGAATTACCGAAAAAAACGAGCTAGTTGTTTCTTTTAACCCCGCCTTTAAAACTCATACTGAGCTAACTTCTGTAAATCCAGATTACACAAATCAGCGTACCCGACCGTTTGCGTTTCACCCTAAAAACTCGAGCTGAGTTGACATGTGTAAAAGCCTACCTAAAAGTCGAGTTGAGTTGGTGTTTATAAGCCTTTACATTTTATGATAGCACTATTTTTATACTTATTGCTCTTATCCTTCGTCACCAAAACAGGAAAACTGCTTTTATTTTCCATTCCTAATCAAAATGACGTCTGGGTAATATGATAGCGTCATGCACGCATGCATTTCACCTTAGCTACTTTCTTGCTATCCTCCTGACTGGGAGCAGCAAATATCTACTATCAAATCAGCTAAAACTGAAATCTTGGACAGTCCGACTATCCAATAGCACATCAGAAAGCAACTGTTTCGTGCCATTAGACAGCCAGAGCAGTTATAGCTACTATAGCAACAATCTTGAACACTCCAAATTTAACACTTTGTAAATGGTATGGTGATATCTGTTTTATGACAGAAATTAATGCCTATTACCAAAGTTTGTTTCTTCATTCTGAGAAACCTTCTTGAACTAAATTTTTTTTTAAACTCTTAAGCTTCTGTATTTTTTTTATTTAATTGTATTTTATATTTTCATCTTAAATTTCACGCGTAATGACTTTTGGCTAAAATTTAGCCTGAAGTTTCGCTAGAGTATAGCTAGAATTTCGCTGGAGAAATAATTTGTGTTTCATAAAGGTTATTAATTATGATCACAGTTCCCTTCTTGACTATAAATTAGCATAGACAACGTATATCGTCTCTAGCGCTTAGCAAAGGAGAGAATATTTGATACGGGAAGCTGGATCGTTTTGCGGAATAAGCCTCCGAAAGCAGAATCAAATAGAATTGTTTTTGTAGGATGATTAAAATTGTAATCTTTTTAACTTTTATGATTTAATGATATCGCTGGATATAAGTCGAGGATGTTAAAATTTATGGTAAAGGTGTAGTTTTAGGGTCCATCCGCGGAGGGGGTGGGGGGTTACTTTGTTTGATTCAGGGGGGTGTTCATATAACATCCCCATAAAATTTTGGCGGCGGTCACCCCCTGAGAAAAAGTTACCGCCCCCTAAAGTACGCGTATTTGAGGGAAAAAGGAGTTAAATGAAATGGGGTGGGAGACCCGGAGGGGGTGGGGGGCTAGTTTGCTTGATTTAGGAGGGTGTTCATATAACATCCCCATAAAAAAATTTCAGCGGTCACCCCCTGAGAAAAAATTACAGCCCCCTCAAGTACGCGCATTTTCAACTTTTTTGCACATTATACTGCTATTATAATTAAAAACTTAAAACTCATAACGACTGCTATAAAGAAAGGAATTTATTTAATATTTAAATTTAATTTACAATAAAGTATGCAACATTACAATTCGCACACCCTAAAATTTAGCATCTGGCGACGATTATGGTGAATCGACCGAGGAAGAATCTTTGGGTGGTTTAGTGCCGTGTGGAGTAGTGTCGTGCAGGGTCTAAAATATGACAGATGCATAATGTGCAAGATCGTATGTAAAAAAGTTGAAAATACGCGTACTTTAGGGGACTGTAAATCTGTCTCAGGGGGTGACCACCGAAATTTTTTTATGGGGATGTTATATGAACACCCTCCTAAATCAAGCAAAATAGCCCCCACACCCCTCCGGGTCTCCCACCCCATTTCATTTAACTCCTTTTTCCCTCAAATACGCGAACTTTAGGGGGCTGTAACTTTTTCTCAGGGGGTGACCGCCGCCAAAATTTTATGGGGATGTTATATGAACACCCCCCTGAATCAAACAAAGTAACCCCCCACCCCCTCCGCGGATGGACCCTAAAACTACACCTTTACCAAATTTATCACAACTAACGTAAATAAAAATTAATGATCTCCCACTGCAAGTCAAGTATGTACTATGAGCTCCTGTCTGATGAGAAACAGTGCATACTTTCGAAACCACTTAGTTGAAAAATTTTCAATTAATCATCCCACAAAAACGATTAACGATAGGCTAAAAATAAAAAATGTTCGGCATTTGCTCCGCGCAAATTAGCTCTTCTATCGGCATAAATCTATCTAGCAGTGCTAAATAATTGTTCACGAGCTACACTAGAGGGGGGAGCCGATAAATATTTAAACCTAGTTTCTGTAAATGAATGTAAGGGCATGAAGCCCAGCACTGAAAAATTTCAGCGATCCTCATAACCAAAGGCTTGTGCAAACAGCACCTAAGATGTTCTTCCAATGGTCGATATTCTTTGACGTTTGTCTGTTCAGGCGTTAATGTCATTTCGTCATGGCTATTCCATAGATAATTTGTTGGGGAATTATTTTCCAAAGGTGGAAATAACGATAATTTCTCCAGCTGCCGTTTTAGATATTTTCGAATAACATTTACGTAAAAATGTCAAAACTTCAGCTTTTCCGTTAGCAATTTCATTGTCAGTAAGGTATTTACTTTTAAATCGAGGATCGAATAAAGTAGCAACTGACAAGTGAAGAGTAATTCTGATGTAAGCAAATCTCTTACTGACAGGCTCACATAGGCATTTTTTCACCTGAATAATATATTAGAGTCGTCATATTTCAGAGCGAGTTTTGTGCTGATCATAGCAAGCACTGAAATAATTAGGGACACTGACGGACACAGAAACACAGAAATAATTAGGGACATTGAATCTGCAGAAACACCAATCGACGCTTGGTAAACACATTTTAAGACATTTACCAAATTGCTCATTAGCTCCCATTCAGTCGCAAATTTTGACGTAAGATCATGCATTTATTACTGCAGAATCTTGGCTTCCTAAAACAGTAAGCTCAAGTCTCTCAAAAAGAAAGTAGAACAAATAGACTGAAATACGCAGTCTCTGAAAAAATACTAGGTGCGTTTTTTCGCTCCGATACAGAACAGAATAGAACTATGCCGCAAAAACAACGATCTGGTACAAAACAGCAGTACATTCGCTAAGATTTCTATAGGTTGCTGCATTCGCTATGGTAGCACAAAACAGCTGAAAATAAAGGGAGAAAATAACGAGTATGAACTACCACAATCGAAAGGAAATAGAAAAAGAACTAACAGAAAATTACTTCTTTTAACTTTCTACATATTTTGTGAGATCGAAAAAAATCTCATACAACAGGAGATTCTCTCGTCAAACCATGTTTACTAAAGGCCGCCGAAGTTCTGTTGGGAGTCGAAGCTAAGAACAAGTTCAACCAAATAACGGTATCTGATAGCATCATTAAACGTCGAGTTGATGAAATGGCTGCTAACGTCGACAATCAGCTTCTGCTTAAAACTAAGGAATCTCTATAGTTTGCATTGCAGTGCGATGAGACAACTGATGTAGCAAAATGTTAGCTTCTCGTGTTTACGCGGTTTATAGATACTGAAGATATTGCAATAAAGAAAAATTTTCTACTCTCGGCGACTGTCAAAACGACAACGAAGGTATCTAACATAATTTAAGTTATTGGCGAATACTTCGATAAACATGAAATCCCATGGGCTGCTTGCGGGGCTATGTACAGATGATGCGCCGGCAATTATTGGACATCATTTGAGATGTGCTACTTTAATCACAAAGAGCCCCACCGCGATTACAGCGCATTGTACTTTAAACCTAGCGATCAAAGTCGTCAATTTTATTAAAGGATGCGCTTTAAACAAACGACTGTTTAAAAGGATTGTGCGAAGATATGTGTTCCGATTACGAACTATTGCAATTCTACACGGATGCAACATTTCTTTCAAAGGGAAGCATGCTGATGAGATTGTTTGATCTATGCGACGAGGTAGGAGCATTTTTAGAAGAAAGGAAAAGCCAAATTATTCCAATTTTCCGTTGCGGAATGAATTTCCTGGACTTAATATATGTTCCAGATTTTTTTGAATATCAAAACGAACCGAATCTTTAATTTTTATTTAAAAAATGAGCCCACTAATATTAAGGGGTTATATGCAGTTAAAATCGATTTTTTATTTTTTGCATTTTCAAAATGTATATTTAACTGATAATATTCCCTGAAAATTTCAAATCGATTTTCTGAGATATACACATATTTGCAATCACATCTCGGAATGTTAGAAAGTAGGCGGAGTACAGACCGAAGCGCATGGGAGTACGCGAGAGGAAAGAATGGCTCGTAGACAGCATCAAATCGAAGTATTAGAAGCTGGTGAGGCTACAAAGGGTACACCTTATAGCCTTAGAATAGATGACTCCATGTAACTAAAATTTGATCTATGTGTAAACTTTTTCCGAAACTCTAAACGCGTTTTTCTCAAAACGATGTTTCCAAGTCGGTGACCAAGATTTCTAAAAAACGGCTCAACCAAACGGTTTGAAATTTTAACACAACTTTTTCAGATATATTCCTCAGGTATTAATCGAAGGAATAAGATTTCGGATAATTATTTCTGTTTTTTTTTAAACAATTTTAAATGGCAATTTTGGTCAAAAATTCGATTTTTTTCTTTACGAAGCTGCCATTTTGTCAAAAATCTAAATTTCGAATATTCCTTCGATCAATACCTAGTTTTATCTATCTACTAAAAGAATCTGTTTGGTTTTTTTAACTTCAGATGAATTATACCGGAGAAATCGTGGTCACCGCCGAACACCTTTTTTTTTTGAAGACCTTCAGGAGATCGTCTGCAGGAGCTCACCAGATCAATATTTTTACAAATTATTAGTGCCATTATGAACTTAGATGTTGGCACTAAATGCATATCCACTTTCTGCTTTTGTAAAGTAAAATACCTTTTCACAAAAAATTTATAAAAAAAACGTATTTTTCCGGCCTTCTAACTGTATATAACCCCTTAAAGGGCGAAGATAGAATCCAGGCTTTTGATAAAAAATTCGAAGTAAATAATTTTTCATCGTTTGTGCTCGTGGCATAATTACTGACAACAGGAAGGGAAGTAACCGAAGACCTAAGAAAGGACATCATTCAAGATTTGCAAAGCCTCGTTGGAGAATTTTCAAACTATTTGATGAGATCGTCCAATTCGCCACGGGGGGCATATGGTGGAAAAGTTTAGGAGCCAGTGTGGTAGAGTGATGGTTGGATACCTTTCAGGTATATTCTGCCAGACGTGAAATAGCGATGCCGAAAATGCAGTCCCGAAAATGACTTACGGAGCCAGACTTCGAAATGGAAAATGAGATTCCTTGGTAAGCTGATAGGGATCATCTACTTCTACAAGATGCTCCATATGCAACATCGGGATTACTTACTAGGAAGATTAGAAAGTCTCGTGTGTGACGTCTGGACGGCGCCACAAATATCAAACCCATATTTTTGACAAGTACCATCCTTTAAAAGGCTACATACAGTTTCATGAACATTTGTCAAGTAGCTTGTGGTTTAGAGCCTCCGAAAGTGCATCATCTCGGTGTTTTGCAAGACTAATTTCGTATTATAATTAAACATTATTATTAAAGAGGAAAATCGGCATAAGAAAATAAAGAGAATATTAATTAGAATTGATTGAGATTGATTGAGAAGCTTATGGCAACTCTGCGTCATCAAACACTACTGAAAAAAGACACACTACGTTCAAGTAGGCCATGAAAGGTGGCTATGTCTGAAATAATCAACAAATGGAACTTCTCGTGGCCGGTGATTGAAAATAAAATTGCGTGAGTTGGCGACATCGTAAACATCTCATTAGGACATGTTTTCAATATTTTACATCATTTGAAAGCTGTGCGCGGTTCCGGCGCCGTGTGTTCACTGGTGCTCAAAACAAGACCGAACACAATTTGGCAATTTTCCGTCGTAACGTAAAGGAATGTTTTCGCAGATTCGTGGCCGCAGGCGAAAGTTGAATGCATCACTACACACCCGAAACATCGCAACAATCAAATCAATGGATTCCGAAGGATGAAAATGCACTGAAGCACCCAACATCACAACAATCGGCTAGAAAGGCAATGGCAAATGTATTTCGTGAAGTGTACACAACAATTCTCATCAACTGTCTTGAAGATTTCATGCTCAATTATGACTTAGTATTACAGTTTATCCGCTTTAATATTATATTGAACTATTAGAAAGTAAAAAAAAAAATATTTTTTATCAAGGCAAAGCGCCAGATCACAAGGCAGCAAAAACTATGGCCGAAACAACCTACGAAATCATTCCAAACCCCCTTTTTCTCCGGATATGGCCCCGTGTGACTATTATCTATTCGCTGAAAGGTGCTTTTACTCAAACGATGAAGTTGTGGCTGAGACAGAAGCCTATTTGGAGGGCTTTGAAGCTGGCTACTATTAAAAAGGCATCAAGCTGATTGAAAAACATCCTAAGTAATAATCTGAGGTTTTGGAAAAATTCTTCTCTGAAACACACCAGGCTGACATTTGGACAAAGTATCACTAGGTTTATGGCATGCACTTTCTATTATTCCAGTTCAACAAATTATCTCAGAATAACTAAAGATGAAGTATTATACTGTCATAGTTTAAGATATACACGGACCGATAATGAAGTATAGAGAGAAATGAAATAGTATGGAGTATAAAGGTAGAAAGATGCATGCGCCTAAAAAAAACGTCTAAATAGCTTACTGTTTTCTGCAAACATTTTTCAATTCTCAAAATTCTTCACTTAGAACCCGTTTTTATTTTTAAAACAAAAATTCAACTCGTACTACATTGTAAAGAATCCAACGAACTTTTGATCTTGCTGTCACAAAATTACCATAAAATTAAAACCATTTAACCTGATTTTTCTCCATCAATATTTGGACTTATCTCAATTTACCTCTCTACAGTCCCAAAGCCATAACTGAAATAATCAACAGTCCTCTCCCCCTCTCGCTGGCAACGTCCTCATTTCAATATTTCTGTATTTATCATTACGAAAAACGTTGGTTTGCTTATGGCTTTTGTTAAATTTCCAGTTCCTATTTACATTATTCGAGGTGTCTAGTCTTTCTGTTTCGCGATTACTCATGTACACATGGTGGCTTCCTAACTTGCCTGTTTGCTTCTAGTTCAGTTTATTACAGAGTTCGGTTCAATGAAGAAGTCTTTGGACCGAAAGTATAGTGCTAAACATAAATTAAAGTTGTATTCGAATTATCGTCCCTACCGGGTGAATATTCTGCACAATTGTCTACATAAATCAGTGGAAATTGTAAAGTGAAAAGTTTCATTTGATATTTTAAAATTTTGTGAAAATCCAGTGATTTCGATTTTTCCCATCGATTTATTCAGCGTAGCGGCATCAGACAATGCGTTATTACTAGTGAGTATTGCGTTCAGTTCGCAGCCAAAGGATTTATTTTTAGAATGTCTTATTTATGCATGATTTGGCACAAGCACGCATTGTGGCCGCGAGCTGTTTCAAGAGAAACACTTTCGGTTTTAACCGTTTCGGATCTGTGTACACTTGACCATTTCCATTATGTGTGTATGGTGACCAACCTGGCGAACTAGGAACTGCTTCTCTCGTTTTATTGTTTTCCGCGTCCAGTTGTATTTACACATCGATTATTTTGAGGAAATTCGATGGAACGTCTCGTTCCGCCGCATAGTTTGGTTGCTACTTTGACTCAGCAGCGGTGTGGCTTTGTTGTATGACAACGAAGTGCGCGTACTCAGCGGAAGATTCATTCGACATGATGCGGCAAATTTCGACAAAATACATCCTCGTGTACAATGATCTTTCTTCGATTTATTTTTAACACAATAAACAAAGAGAACGAAACGGTTTCCGCATGCAGACGTTACAAACATATGGTAGCGCGTAGTTTGTTGCCCTTTCGTGGATAAAGGATGATGAAAGAAGGGGATGAAATAGAGACGGGAATTTTGGCAAAAGTTCCAAGGTGTGAACATGTTTGTACGCCGTAGACATGGCGTTAAATCCACTGGGGGAAAACTATGTGTGTCTGTTAGTCGTTGCAAGGCCTCTGCAGAAGTGAAAATTCCTACAACGATCCACCTAAACATTGCTCGCAGCGAATAACATTCGTAATATCAAAAATGATTCTTAAAACAACAAACAATTGTAGACCTACTGAAGAATCGTCGTCTAATAGCACATCAGGTGACGTCACCGAAACCATCATTTCACCAGTGCCTGCACTGGAACCAACAGTAACTCCCGATTTGTTTAACCTTGAACTTGCCGAAGACGAAAAGCTAGAATCCTCTTCGGAAGCAGAAGTTGAAGAAGAAGAAGCGGCATCATCATCCGATCGACCAGACACACCCGCACAAAACCTCAGCAACGAGTCCATAGGCGAGGAGACATTTCTCCTCCGAAATCCTTCAACGCGCGACTCAACAACACAAACGTCCCCGAAAAATCAGGCGTCAACTTCGACCGAAGAGGGTACATCAACATCACCGATCAGCAGTGCTGTGGACACGGACGCGATGAAACGCGCGGCAGTCCGTAAACTGATTGAGCGATATTTTTATCAGTTGCTAGAGGGCTGTGGTAATCCGAAATGTAGTAATAAGTTCTGTGCATCGAGCGGCGAAGTTGAACAGATGACGCCAAACCAGGCGGCTGCACGTGCCATACAACTATTCTCGCAAGATGCTAAGCTCTGTGATGCTCAACCAGCTAAAATAGCTAAAACGACACAAGTAGATTTATCTAGTGATAAGGAAACTACAGCCGAAGCTACGCCAAGGTAATATGTTGTTGATTGTATTTTTGTAGTTTGCCATGGATATTCCTTTCTTGCACTAATCCCGCAAGTAGGAGAAAGACAGCTTTTAAAATATTGGCACCCATTCAACTAGCTAGAGCAAAGCAAAGATGGCTTTTCAGTTGCATCGGGAATCGTTCAGCGTACGCAGCAAGAAGTCCACTAACAATTTTTCCCTTTCTGCCTATTTCAGTCCACATCTCTCGCATCACACAAAGACTGCGTCATCGTCCAGTGCATCGGCCACAGACTACGATGATTCATCGACGTCGTCCAGGAGCACACCGACAAGTAGTAGTGATCGCACGACGCCCTGCATTGTTCACCCGTCGAGTTCTAGTGTGTACACAACAACAAAAATGAGCAACTGTACAAAGCTCAAGGAACGAGCCACACATCTAGACGAAAGCAAGATACTAGAATTGTTAGAAATTTGTAAAGAGGACCAGAATTATGCTCAGCTCAATCGGAGCATTGGCGAGGTTTTCCTGTGCACCGAGGCGTTGTCGAAGAGCTTTCGGCGCCAGCCGTCAGCCACTATCGATGAGATGCTGGAGAAGGCTCCGTCGGATTTAAAGAGTATGAAAAAGGAGGACCTGCGGACGTTAGAGGGTGATCTGGATAAGGACGAGGACAGTAGTGCGGACAAAGAAGAAACGCTACCAATCCACCACACGACAGTTGACCTGCCCAGTTTGAGGCGCACCATAGCGCACCTGTTTCAGGAAGTATCAACAATATTTGAGAAATTAAACACTGCACTCAAGCCGATGGCCACCGTGCTGAGCATGGATATCCGGCTGAACAAGAAAAAGGAAGAAATCGAGAAAAGTCTCCACGTAATCGTGCTGGTTTTCGAACTAATGTCAGCAGGTATACCAACGAATTAACCTGAATATTATTTGGATCTTAAATGTCTTAATTTTCAGCTCCATCCGAGTTTCTCGAAGAGGCTCTGCCTGATGTCTGCAAAGCGGCTGCCTACCTTCCAATATGGGCGCAGGCTCGCCTGGCGTGGATTTGGGCCGAACATTGTAAAGTGAATTTACGTAATCTTCTACAAACACTGCAGCAGTTGATAAGCTTAAAAGTGATTAGTGAAAATTTTACTCGAGACTCAACTATTCAGGAAAATGAAGTGATCACGTGTACAACTAAAGTCCTTAAGGTGCGCTATAGTGTCTATGTCGATAAGCAAATGTTTCAAACTGATCAATTATTTCTTTGGTAGATTGTCTACTACGCTAATATTCTAGCTGGTAAATTAGAATCTCCTAAATTTCGGGAGGAAGATCCTTTAGATACGTCACTCGCGTCGATACCGGAAGATGATTCATTTTTCAGTTACTCCAGCAGCAAACAACCAAAGCCCGTAGGAGTTGAAGACAAACTTGCGGTGGAGTTAGGCTTGAGTGTATTAGACTGTCGGATACCGCTATTGCCATTTGAAGAGTTTTACAACGAACCGTTGAGCGATGCCATCGAAATGGATAGTGACTACTTGAATTACAAAAACTTGACGTCGGACACATTACGGGAAGGTAATAAAGTTGCGCTTAGCAAATTGACTTCGCCATCATCCTAACACGCTCTGTTTTGCAGGAAAAAAATTTAGTTTTATGCTTTATTCCTTTATCTTGACACCGGCTACGAAAATCGTAGCACTATATTACGACAGTAGGATTAGAATGTACAGTGAAAGACGTATAAGTATATTTCAGACGCAATTAGGTGGCCAGACACCTAATCCGTACTTAAAATTGAAAGTAAGGCGCGAACAAATCATCGATGATGCTTTGGTCGAGGTAAGACCATCTCCCAAATCATTGAATCGGATGTAGCACTAAGTGGTTTTTGTGTTTCAGCTTGAAATGGTGGCTATGGGAAATCCAAAGGATTTAAAAAAGCAACTGGTGGTGGAGTTCGTTGGAGAACAAGGAATCGATGAGGGCGGTGTTTCGAAAGAATTTTTCCAACTGATAGTCGAGCAAATTTTCAATCCTGACTATGGAATGTTCATATATCAAGAGGACACAAAGACTGTTTGGTAAGATCGAATAAACTCTAGCAAGTAATTTTTCTTAAATTTTCTCATTCCGAACAGGTTTAATTCAACATCATTTGAAAACGAGGCCCAATTTACATTAATAGGAATCGTTCTAGGTTTAGCTATTTACAATAATATCATTTTGGCTGTGAATTTCCCAATGGTTGTCTATCGAAAGTTGCTCGGTGTGAGAGGATCTTTTTACGATCTTGCTGATTGGAATCCTGTTCTTTTTAAGAGTTTACAATCGATGCTTGACTACGATGAACCCGACATGGAAGAAGTTTTTATGCAAACGTTTAAAATTAGCTACACAGACGTGTTTGGTAACACACTTGACCACGAGCTTAAGCCTAACGGTGGCGACATTTTCGTGACGCAAGACAACAAACAAGAATTCGTTGACCTTTATACTGATTTCTTACTGAACCAGAGCATAGAAAAACAATTTAGAGCATTTAAACGGGGCTTTCAAATGGTCACGGACGAGTCGCCGCTGCTGCTACTGTTCCGGCCTGAGGAAATCGAATTATTAGTCTGTGGAAGCAAAGTAAGATGTCCAGGCTGAATATTTTTCGGCAGTTTATTCTAATACCGTATTTCTTCGCAGAACTTTGACTTCATCGAATTGGAAAAATCGACTGAATACGAAGGTGGTTTTACGGAAAAATCCCAAACAATCATCGATTTTTGGAATATAGTCCACGGACTTCCCGACGAATCAAAGCGGAAACTGCTCGAATTTACGACAGGCTCAGATCGAGTACCTGTGGGTGGACTGAGTCGTCTAAAACTAGTAATAGCACGAAACGGACCAGACAGTAGCCGATTACCAACAAGTCATACATGTTTCAATGTTCTCCTGCTACCTGAATATGCGACGCGCGAAAAACTCGAAGATCGTTTGCTGAAAGCAATCAACTATTCGAAAGGTTTCGGTATGCTGTAGTGGATCGACTACGCATTGCATTATCGCTACTACTTCCATCTTTGTTTTTGCTCGCCTTCGCGCTCACGTTCATTTGTCTTGTTTTTAATTTAAACTGAACTATCGCGATAGGAAAAAATCTACGAAATCAGTACATTTAAAATGTGAGGAAATCTAAGTAACGAACAAATTATTGGGTGAATTGAACTACATACCAGTGTTGCAGAATAAAAACTTATTTACCTGATTTATGGAAAAGAAACGAGCGATGAAAATCATGAGAAAAATAAAAACTAATGATCAAGAATAAATTCCATTTGTATAAAAACATTCTTTATACGTATAAATACACTAGCAGGAAACGATGTAATCAAATAAAAATACAATGTATTAAATGTAAAAATATATAATGTCTTTAATTTTTTTTTTCTCTTCCATTTTCTCCATCTCTAAATGTGCATTATGAGGATAAATATGCAATATGAATATCGTGTGCAAATAATTTGTCATAGTGCTTCCCGGATAACCGGTGTATTAAGAGATATCACTATCTTTATCAATTATATCGTGTTTTTAAATGAGCTCCTCAGACTTCAAATACATAAATATAGATTATGGAAGTGAAAAAATTTTCATTTGAACATACTCATGCGCGTATGCTGTTGATTTCTTGCTACAAATTGGGAACGGAGCAAAAACACGCACTTCACTCTCAAGATTTTTTCATTTACGCACAGCCGAATTTATTATTATACTTATTCCCGAATAGTGCGAAACATAAAAAACAGGTTAGTAAGGATGAGAATGTAAGCCAAATATGCATGCTATTAACTATTTTCACCAAAAGGCGAAAAGTGGACGCACTATAATGGCGCTGATGGTAAATTCAATAGTTCCATGCGAGCGTTTTACTGGCACGTATTATTAAAAGTAATGTACAGAATGAATTTCATAAAAATGAGAAAAAATGTTTCTGCAATTTGATTTTAATTTTTTTTTAATTTTCATGCTCTCTTAAGTTTCCTCTAAAGCAACAAAGTTTGGGACACTTTGTATACCTTCTGGAAGATCGTTGTATAGAAAAATTTGCAGACGCGATAAGGTGATTTGGAACTTAGTACGTTCTAGTTGGAGGAGGTTTAAAATGTTGGTCAGATTTCGTGACGCAAGTATGTGTTTCTCTGGTCATTGATAATGAGATAAAAGATTTTGCTGTCTACTAATTTCCACAAAGCTTTTATCTTCGCTATGACGACAATTTGTAACATGTGCATATTTTTAGTGATGGTATAAAGTTGATAAGTTTTTGATTTAGGTTAAGTCAATTTAGATGTAAGACTTAAATGTGAACTTTTTTGATCGCTTTGCTAAGCGTTCTACTCAACTTATTCATGTTTATGCAAGACGTCTGACTCTAATTTCATATATCATATCGGAAAGATTGGCTATTAATAGAAATAGTTAATTATGTATGCCTCATTTCTGTTGTTCTATTTAAAAACCAAGCAGTTTGCTTTGCCTACATTAATTTTTAGTTTGTTACCAAGAAGACAAAATGTAGGACTTTTCTAAGTCAGCGTTAGCCATTCAATCTAATCCTTCTGTCTCCACTGGCATTACGGAGCACTAGTATCATCTGCGTAAACAATATGTTTCGAACTTAACTGAAGGCTGTTTATACTTTGTACAGACACAAATTAAAGGGTTAGCTTTAGGACTGTGCCTTGGGGTATGCCAATGTTTATATATCTTTTTTATCGCTAAGCTTTTTTTTAAACTGAGTACAGATTGAGCGATTGTATGGGTACTTTTTTATTAAGTTATTTACCGTACTTTTAGAATTTAGTTCATCCAATATATCAACTGAATCGAAATATTCTTGTTAGATGATAGGGTAGTAGATTTTGTAAGTACCACTGTGAGATTTGAAGTATTGAAAAGAGCTTTATATTTTATTTTTATTGTACATTCTTGGCATAATACACACTTTTCCATCTACGCTGGAGTGTGGTAGATAAGTTTGTTTACATGTTTTTTTATGCGCCTCTTAAACATAGAAAAACAAACTCACAAACATTCCAAGTCGTAATCAAAATCGGATAATATCAACATGCCGCTGAGAAAGATGATGCTGTTAGTAGCAAATGTTTAGATCAATATATCTCAAAAACGGCTATGCTTACAGGAAAAAGTTATAAAATCTTTTTTGTTGGAAATGTTTTAAGCTACAAATTCGTCATACATTGCTTTTCTGAAGACGCGACCGTTGCTGAGATATATAGGAAAGGTCACTTTTGGTGACCTTTGACCTCGTATAAAAAGTAACGCAGCACTCGGATCGATGGGGACTTTTGACATTTTGTTCAATACGCCAGTACCAAGGTTCACACCAAAATTCAGCTTCCCCCTAATTTTTCCGAAGTACCATGTTAAATTTCCCCGGACTATAACGGAGAAGCGGACGGTGAAAGATGCCTTAACGTTAACATTCGAAGTAGCTAAAAGTGTCTCCTGTAATGCAGTAACACTCCGAAAACTAACACAAGACGAGCGCAGATGCGAGCGCGTTGATGTGAACAGGAAGCCGCAGACAAATGGTACGTCTAAAGACTGAAATTGCGGCGAACGTGGCCATCTATAGCAAGACTACCGGCAGCAACCAAGGCCGAGCTATTGTCCAGCGTGTGCAGCTTGAACGAAGCTAAAACTGCAAAAGGCTGGAAGCAAATCTCTTCTCAGGAGGCGGGAAACATATAACAGCCAGCTTCGAGGGGTAGAAGTTGGCTAGGAGGATCGACGCCCCCAGCAACATCATCACCGTCTCCAGGCTACACTGCGGAGAAACAGATTTATCTCTGAACGGGTAAGTCGACGATGAGCAGACTGTCATTACAATCGACACTGGCGCAATAAAATCGATACTAATCGTACCAATAAATGCTTACATTAAGTATTCACATCGCGTACATTTACAATGAAAATATGTAAACAATGGTTAAAATTTCCAAGTTCTGAACATTTTTCGGATGGCAACCCCAAACACCCTTTTATCGCTGTATCTTCCGATGAATTCATTTTTATTTTCATTTTATTTACTATTATTACTTAGGGTGTATTAGTCTTAAGTAGGAAAAGTAGCTAGTGGTAGAATACACACTCAATATCTGCACAAATCCTCTACTGTTCTTCGAACATTACAATGTTTCTAGCGGTTCTGATGCGCAAGAGATTTTTTTTTATTTCTACTAGCTACCCATAAACTAACACTATCTTATTATTACTAATTTTCGAAGAAAATTAGTATTGAACTCTCTTCGCGAAAATTCGTCATATATATGTATATATATATATATATATATATATATATATATATATATATATATATATATATATATATATATATATATATATATATATATATATATATATATATATATATATATATATATATATATATATATATATATATATATATTAGAGTGTCCCTTATTTTTCAAAGTTTTAAGTTTCTAACGCATAGGTCTTAGTTTTGTTCATTTAAAATTTTGTTCAAATAAATTTTTACCTTATTTGGAGTACGATAACCCGTGCCGACTTGCATCGAATCATGTTCACACATGTTGGGCGGCAGTAGCGGTGCGTATTCACGGCATTTTTGTTCTCAATGATTCTTGCGATTAACACATTAACACGTATTGTTTTACATTTAAAAGATGGCAGTGGAATTAAGAAGCAATAAAAAATGTGTTTTCTTAGTTGGTGACGTAAATTATCAAATAACAGGTGCAAAGTTACCGTCTAATCGTCAAGTTCTTGCAGTACTTTTTTTTTTAACATTCGCGAAGTTAAATTGACTGTTAGTGAAAGCGCTAATCTCGTCATCCGGGAGTGTATTATATTTTGGGGAAAACGCTAGGATCCCTACAAGAGCTGTACCTAACTGTGTAAAAAAACTTGTGGATCTTCACCATGCTTGGAGGGAGTTGCAAAAAAATTCTAAAAAAATACAAGATATTTACAAGCGCCGTGAGGAGGACTTTAAGAACAATTTGGATAATTTATTTGATATAGCACACGCTGATGCTTTGGAATGGATAAAAATTGAATGAGATAAAATATTTTTACAAAAACAAAGAGAACCAGGGCGTCCAGGGTTTTTAGCGGGTGTAGACAATAAGCTAGCCGAAAAAGAAGAAAGGGCAAGACAAAGGAAATTAAATGAAGAGAACAAAATATGTAAGCAAATGTGTTTCGGAGGTTTATCATCATCTGTTACTACGCAAGATTCTATTCAAACGCAAGGACATCACGATCAACTTACCAACTCTGATGAAAGCCTTGAGGAACCCTTGGCATCCACCTCTCAAATGGTAAGTTCTGAAACTACTACAAAAAGAGGAAGGAAAGACTTTATCACGCCTAAGTTAGTTGCAGCTTTAGATAGATGCCAATTAAGCATAAGAGATTCTATCTATATACTTCAAACAAACATATCAGGCTGTAGTAGAAGCACTAGATCTTAGCTGTGATGATTTTCCGATGAACAAATCGTCAGTTCAACGTATTCGCACACAGAGTGGAAAAGATAGAGCGGAATCTATAAAATCAGATTTTCAGAATAATATGCCTGAAATGGTGACCGTTCACTGGGATGGGAAATTATTACCTGGACTTGACGTGAGAAGTTCTAAACAAGAACGCCTGCCAATTCTAATTTCATTTGGAGAAAAGGAACAGCTTCTGGCTGTACCCAAACTGGAGAGCTCTTCCGGCCAGGATCAAGCTAAAGCTGTGTTGAACGCACTTTATGGCTGGAACCTCGACGACAAAGTACAAATAATGTGCTGTGACACAACTGCGTCTAATACAGGGCGATTGAAAGGAGCTTGTGTACTTTTGGAACAAAAACTAGACAGGGAATTACTACTCTTTGCTTGCCGCCATCACGTTTACGAACTGGTTTTAAAATGTGTGTTCAAAACAAAAATCCACCAAGTTACATGTAGCCCTGATATCCCACTGTTCAAAAAGTTTAGAGATAACTGGAAAACTATTATTCTTGCTGCCATTGAAATATATACCGATATCGTCTCACGACATTTTTGTAATACAACAATAGAAGATTTGTTGACATTTTATAATCAAGAACTGCAAAAAACCATTGGACGTGACGATTATCGGGAACTGATTGAACTATCTGTTATTTTCTTAGGAGGAGACAGTGAAAAAAAAATTAAAATTAGACCTCCTGGAGCGATGCATCAAGCAAGGTGGATGGCTAGAGCTATTTACTCTTTAAAGATATGTTTGTTGCTATCCCAGTTCAAAATTAGCGCCAACGATAAGCGAGCACTTCAAGACGTCTGTTTATTCATTGAGGTTTTATATGTAAAACCTGGCGGTGAAGGCACCAAATCAAGATTTGTGCTTTTTAAAGAGGCTTAAGGAATATGAATCTGTTGACAAATTGATCTCCAAAGCAGCCCTAAACAAGTTTAGTCAACATCTTTCCGTTTTATCACTCTTTGATGATGAAGTTAATGAACAAACCAAAACGAACATTGTAGTGAACTTCCAAAGAGAGAGTTTGTATGATTCTGGAAAGAGATACATTCCATCTGAAGGAGATATGTCTGATTATTTGTATAGTAAATAGGAATACAATAAATAGTACTATTTTTTATACTGTTTTCAATAAATTGTTAATAATACTGCCTTATTTATTGTTGCAGGAAAATCATTAAGTGATTTTGTGTCCGTCAAGAGCACAAATTTATTTTCTCGATTAAAAATTGATAAGAATTTCCTCCAGAGACCCGTTTCTACAAGGGATGAAGATGTTGGCTATTCAGAGGCGAAAAGGAAAGTGCTTTCTTTAATGCTGGAGTTACAATCAATGCAACCAACATTTGTTGCACAACAAAATGAGTTTGAACCCATGAGAACGTATGAGAGCAGTTACAATGATGCAACACAACTTTGTTTCGCAGCAGAGTTTGCTCATACCTCAAACTTGGCATGGCAACAAAATTCCCAATTCCACCTGTTCCTATGAGCGTTCGGGAAATCGGAACTGTCATATGTAAATGACAATCAGAATTTGTATTTTTTTGTCTCATTTTTGCTTTTTATTACACTCCGCAGCTTTTAGAGGATAAAATATTCACTGATATCTCTTTCCGAGACTTTAAAGGATCCAAATTATCGAACAGCAATTTCTTTAATATAGCCAGTGACAGATGACAGTAAATGTTGTGTTGCATTGATTGTAAAGCCTGAGTTACAATCAATGCAACCAACATTTGTTGCACAACAAAATGAGTTTGAACCCATGAGAACGTATGAGAGCAGTTACAATGATGCAACACAACTTTGTTGCGCAGCAGAGTTTGCTCATATCTCAAACTTGGCATGGCAACAACATTTTTGAAAATATCCAATTCCACGTGTTCCTATGAGAGTCCGGGAAATGGGAAATGTCATATGCAAATGACAATCAAAATTTGTTTTTCTTTTGCTCATTTTTGCTCTGCAATATACGCTGCACCTTTTAAAGGATCAAATACTCACTGATATCACTTTCCGAGACTGTAAAGGATACAAATTATCGAACAGCAATTTCTTTAACATAGCCAGTGACAGATGACAGTAAATGTTGTGTTGCATTGATTGTAACTCGTTCCACCAACAAAACTTGGCAGCAAATGTTGGTTGCATTGATTGTAACTCAAGCATAAGGGCAGTTAATAATACGGCTGAAAGAGCTGTAAAACTTATGCAAGATTTTCATGGTTTGATCACTGCAAAAGAAGAGCAAAATCAATTTTTGCTACGCTGTGTTCAGGAGCATAGAAATCTGTATCCAGACTGTAAAAAAGATACCCTCAAAAAAAAATATCCTGCCTGATCTGTAATTTTAACTTCTTTTAATAAATATTTCATAAAAATTTTAATATTTCAATTGATTTAGCTATATAATGGAAAAGGTTAAAAACAGCAATTTTCAAAATTTTCAGAGTTCTGTCGGCACGGGTTAACGTTGACGTAGGAAGATGAAAAATGAAAGAAATAGGAGGCATGCATTTCGATATCTAGAAAAAATTTTTTCACCCATATAAGGGACACCCTAATATATATATATATATATATATATATATATATATATATATATATATATATATATATATAAATATATATATATATGTATACATATGTATATATATATATATATACATATATATAAATATATATATATATATATATATATATATATATATATATATATATATATATATATATAAGCAAAATGATCAAGGGAGATAATCTCTGGAGTGGCCGATTCGATTCAGCTAAAATTTCCAGAGAACATAGATGTATATAACAGGTAGAATTCAGATATCTTAAACTTTTTGGCGGCGGCGGGCATTTTAGTGAATTTTCAGGTACTCCTATATTTCCAAGCTGTGTAAATTTTTATCAGAAAAAAGTATTGGGAATGAAAACTTATTATGTTTGTAGTTTGTCTAAGATAAAGAATTGAAAATTTTGAGCCTGGTGTAGGCGCTGAGTGCCTAAAAGTAGGCAAGGATTTTTTTTTCAAATTTCGATTTGTCATAACTTCTAAGAAAAACAATGGATTATCGTGAAATTTGCAGAGCGTACTGATGTAGACAAGAACTTCAAGATTGTGCAGGCAACTCTGTAGTTACAGCAGGCTCCTGAATAAAATCCTTCAAATCATCGAGTCTCCTGAAAATTTTTTGATTTTTGAAAATAAATTCAAATTGTTAATAAGCTTGTCCTTTTGTCCACCAATTCAAATAAAAATTTCCAAAATTCCGCGGGAAACAAGAACGGCAATCCGTGATCAAATTACCTCTATTTTCAGCACTTAAAACTTCTGTTTACGAGAACTGACGATCGGATAATGTGATCAATATTAAATTTACAGGACATCTTGAAATTAGCTAGGACCAGGTCTGAAATTCACGCAGTAGGTGAACCTTACTCTAAAATAGATTTCATAGAAATTTGATTGAAAAATTAGTATACGGTCGCCAGTTATGGCAATTTTTGTCTCCTAAATATTGAAAACTTGCTCAGGAAAATAAAGGTTTTTTCCCTATAACTTCCGATGCAGTAGCGAAATCAAAACAAAATTCATGTGATAAGTGGATCTTGTTGCATTTCTAGTTCTGTAGAAATTTCGTTTAAAAATTGTGAAAGGGCTGCCAGCTATGATGAATTATCGACATTTCTCTATCGAGCGATGTTGTCATAAAATTTCCAAATGGGAATGATCCTGCAATGACAATTAACAACAAATATTTACCTTTCAAAAATTTAAAAAGTTTGGACGGTGGTAACCATAAAATTATATTCACTCCTATAACTTACAGCGCAGCCATTCAATCGAAACGAAATTCATAGGGTGGGTTTAATACAACGTGAAGCAGCTATGGTGCTAGCACATGATTGCCAGCACCAAACAATTTCGTAAATATTGCACCAACAGATACTTCCATTTTGTATTCATAAGCAAAACATTTACAATAAAATAAGCAACCGATGTTTAAATTTTCCGAGTTTTGGAAATTTTCGGATGGCAACCTTAGACATAGTTTAATCGCTGAAACTTTCGATGATATCCTTGGATGAAAACGAAATTCAAAGGATAGGTTGATTAAGCATGAGCATGTTATAGCCCGTTCACACTTGGCTCTAAATCAGGCGATTTCGATCAGCTGATCGCTTTAGAGCTAAATCAACTTAAATCTACCTGATTACCCATACATTTTTTTCGGTTTCCGACCGAGTTAATCAAGTAGATTTAGAGTTAGTTAATCAAGTACAAATCAGGTACTATTGTGAATTTTGTCCCCGGCGAATTTTTCTCAGAGCGCGGCGAATTCCATCCGTGAGAGGGAGAGTAGATTTCAACGAAATGTCATTCGAATTTCGTTCAAATATAGCAAAAATTAGACAAAAAAGGAAAATGTGAGTTGTACAAAATGAAAAGAAAATGCTCTTGCATGTTTCTGCACCATTTTGAACAACTTTCATGCAAAAAAAATTGTACACACAAATTCGAATGACAGTTCGCTCTCTAAATCTCCTCATTCTAAATCACTTCGGGTAGTGTGAACGCTTACGTGATTAACTTTGACAGCTTCTAAATCTACTTGATTTAGAGTCGAGTGTGAACGGCATATTATGGTAGATTTCTTGCTGCTGTGCTGGACAAATGTTGCCAGCACTGAACATTTTCATCATTTGTGTTATAGGAAAAGCTGTCAGAAAATGATACTTGTTCCTTTGAGTAAGAAATGGTTGATATGATACTACAAAGAAGTGAATAACGTCTTCACACATTTTAAATCCATCAGAGATAATTTCTTCGAAAATTAGTTTTCTAGTGGTTTTGATGCGCTAGACTATTTTTATTCTCCATTTATCCCATTTATGTTTTCATTTTAACATTCAAAATTTTTAGCGAAATGTGTTGAGAGTTTAATTTGGAATTCCCTTCCATTACTCTATTTCCTTTCGGGGGATAAGCGGCTTACAGCTGCTAGAAAGAAGAAGCGTTGCAATGAAAATGACCCCAATGTTGTTGTTGAAGTAAAAATATTTAAAAATACTCTTCCCAAACTTAAATTTTACGAAAGATACCTTTGCTCCTAATTCATTATGACATTTGAAATCAAATTTGCATCATATGTGTCGTGTTATTTTAGCGATTAGACAAAACCTTGTTTTAATTACTTCTTAAGAATGGTTGACGAAATTTCTACGTCCATCAAATCCTCGTTCTTAACAATCAACAAACAAAATTTCAACGAAATAATTGATAATGAAAATTTACTTTTAGCAAAATTTTATTTCGACGAGTGCCAATTGTGTCGGGACTATTTGGAAGATTACTTGAAACTGGGGGAAAAACTGTCGACTGAAAACATTCCACCAGTAAAAATAGCTTTAATTGACGGAGAAACGCACAATGAACTTATGGTCAAATACCTTGTTAATCATGATGCACACTATATTTTATTCAAAAATGGATTTCCTGCGTTCTTTTCTGGAAGGCCAAAAATTGATGACGTTCTGGGATGGATTCGATCGAAACTGAGATCACCGATAAAGAACGTGGAGACCATCCAAGATGTGCAGGAGTTTCTAACTGAAAATGACGTATTGGTTCTAGGATTTTTCAAAGACTTTGAATCAGTAGAACTAAAAGTCTATTGCAACGTAGCCTACTTTTTGGAAAATAAAGTCTTTGGAGTTTGTTCTAATGACGGTCTACGAAACATATTGAAAGCGGAAAATAATTCTATTATGATTCTGAAAAACACCGAAGAGCATGAGGTGTACTTCAAAGGTTGTATGTGTGAAAAAGAGCTAGCGTCGTTTGTCCAGTTGTACTCAACCCCAATAATCGCCAAATATAAAAAGCATAAGCTAAGAGTCGAACTATTAAGGGCGAATAAGTTGCATCTGTTTATCTTCATGGCGGCAGCCTCGGGACACAAAATGAAGTATTTCGATCTTTTGAAAGAAATTGCGCTGGAATATAGGGACCGGATATTATTCGTCATTGCTGATTCGGACGAGGAAGATATTTACGACATGTATGAATGTTTCGGTCTGAATTTGTGGGAGACTCCTAGGATTCGGTTAATACAGTGGGAGGATAATGGTAGCCATGGAGCTAAGTACAAACCGGATACTAATGAAATCTCAGCCGACAATATAAGAAACTTCTTGAACAGCTATTTTGCGGGAAACCTAAAAAGATACTATCCAAGTGAACCGGTTTGTAAAGAAAAGAACAGCAGCTATATTCTGGAGTTGGTTGGTGAAAATTTTGATGAGGTTGTTTTCGATGAGGCTAAAATGGTCGTAGTGTTTTTCTATCATCCCGATGTGGTGGATTGCATCTGGACTTATAACGTTTATTCTGAGGCTGCAATGCTCTATGAGCGTCAAGAAGACATAATAATTGCCAGCATTAATATAAAGGCAAATGAATTGGAGCATACAGTTATAACTGAATTTCCAACAATAAGATTGTACACGCCGGATGATAATGAAATGATCGAATTCAAATTGACACCAACTTATGAAAATATCATGCTGTTTATTGATTCCGAAGGAGACTATAATGAACCAGAACCGGAGAATGAATACGATACGAGCTTCTGTATACGAGTTTGTTCTTATCACCACTGAATGGTGTTGTAGTTGTAGTGGAATAGTACAAGAATTACATTTGAAAGAAAATCGTCGTTAGATTAAGAAAATTGGTTATGAACTAAATTTTAAAGAACAGTAAAACTTAAAAAAAAACAAAAAGTAATTTTAAAATACATACATGTTGGTGCTGCATAAAGTAAGATAGACAGTCCGTACAGTATGCACCGTCCGCACGCTAACTAGTTAGTCCTAGTACTTTTCAAACAATTAGCTTATTGGTATAAGAGGTTGTCATTACAATAAAATACTATTTTTCCACTGAAAACGCGTTTCGTGCATTCGATATTCTCTGCGTTTATGAAATAAAACTACGACTTAACACACACTAACACAAAGCATTGTTTTATTTGAACTCTAGTAAGTCGCGTACACACTTAAATTATCGCACTAGTAACAATATCACTTGCGTTACAATTAACTTGCTTTTTAATTATCCCGCCAGGAAATGCTCAATTCGCTTTGTCAATAGATTCGATTCGCAAGATTTGCTTTATAAGACTAGATCCACACCAAATGGTTTTTCGGCAAACCAATTGAAGCCATTTGCAAATCGAATTGCTTTTCCTTCGCTTTCTTCTCTGCTTGTGGATTGGAGTTTAGTCGTCGCAGCAGCTCCAAAACGTGTCCCGTTGATGTTTTGGAGTCTTTTGGTTGCATTCTAGATTGCAATCTGACATGCTTACCTCGAATGCAAATTTCCTCCTTGTTCCGCTGCATTTTACGTCACCTTGAGAGAGTTTTCCATTAAATACCTGTAACTGTATTCCTCCTTGTTCCAGCTAGGTGTACGTGGTCTCATCTGCTTCTGTTCAATGACAATGCTCCCATTCCGGTAGAAGTGCAAATGGTACTTCATCACTCCTCGATTTAATTTCCCGCTCTTCCAAATCCAGGCTGGAACCATGAGCGCCCAGAAGTCCATTCCCAGCATGCACACGTCGGCTGATTCTGAAATACCAAATCTCCGAGCTGTATCTGCCGAATGGTTTCACCAAGAACAGGTGAAAAAGAACGTACCACCCACCGTTACTTAGCCTCCAGGACCTCACCATATCCGCTCTTAGGGTTGATCTAGTAACTTCAGTGTCGATGGTCATGGCCATCTTAAGGCATGGGCACACTGGGTAGGTGCCCCGGGTCCCGCGATTCATAGGACCTCTTATTGTTAGATCATCAACCGATAAATATATTTATTTTGTGAAAATTAAACAATAATTACCTGACTATACTTAATAATTATCTATCTGCTTTTATAGGAATCTCATGAATCAGGGACCTAACACTGGCAACTCTATTTGCTTACTAGTAGCTTTTAAGCTTTTATATAGGTCCGTTCCCGTGCCACGATTAAAGCCTGAATTACATTGGCTTGCAGTGCAGTGCAGTGCAGTACACTGAAATTTAGAACTCATGTAAATGCATGTGGCAATTCACATTAACTGCAGTGCAGTGCAGTGCAGCGGACTGCACTGCATCGTTTAGGCTAATTTCTAAAACGCTGCAGACTGCATCAGCTGACATTCGTTTGAGAGTAGTTGACCGGGCAAAAACGATTTAAATTGAGGCGGAAATTCCGTTGACAGGCATTAAATTGTAAATGGACGAAAAACAGATGCAGAAAATCTAGATATCAAACCTCCACAAATTAATTTGACTCTCATTGTCAGAGCACTGCACTGCTTTCAATGTGCTTTGCAATGCGTGCACTGCTTCGGCGCCGCGCTGGACTGCACTGCACTGCGCTGCACTGCATTTTAATGTAATTCAGGCTTAATTGCGATTAATCGCGATTAATTGCAATGAAGCCGTTCCCGTACTCCGTTTTACTGAAAATTGAAAATTTCCCCTCTTTCAGTAAAATTCAGTAGGGTCTGAGCTACTGAAAAATACTGAAAAGTGTCAAACGGAGTAAATATTTTCAAATGTGCGCGGCAAGCAACATATTTTTTCCGTAATGTTGCTATGAAGGTCGAATATTTTTGTGGCGATAATTTATTACCTCTTAGGATCGCTTTATAATCACTATTGTTCTCCTAAAAACCGAAAACTGACACTTTCGGTTGTCAATTTTCAGGATATACAATGAGAGCGTTCCCGTACTTTTCATGAAATTCCCCACCACATGATTCAGGAAAATTCAGTAACATTCAGTTACTGAAAGTTCGGGAACAGACCTATTATCAATCTTACGTGTTTTTTCTTTGGCTTTAACACAAATGCACATTTTGGGTTGTTGGAGTTAGGGCATCACTGGAATAAACATTATTAAATCAATCTATGTACCCCTTTACTAATTTTAATTTCTGCTGTTCCTATTTGAAAAACACGGTCGGGACAAAGGTAGTAGAAATGGAGTGGACATGCCCATAAGATTTACATTGAAAGGGATGGTAGTAATTTTTTGTCTGCTCATTGTCAAATCGGGTCAAATCCAAGTAGTTCCCCTCCAATTTGACAATAAGAGCGAAATGGCGGAAAGGCAGCTTTAACATGCTTAGTGCGCGAAAGGATTGAAGGGGCTAATGGTGGAAAGTTATACCGTCCGTGTCCAGGGGCTGGGTCGGGACGGCATTTCTAATTGGGACTAAAAGTCAAATCATTTCACTAAAAGGTCCAACTAGTGATTAGTCTGCGTCCGTACTTGCGCAAATGCGCCGAGGTAAACCACGCAAAGCATATGTTGCACCCAAACATAACTTTCTGAACAGCCAGAAAAGTGGCATGCTCATTAAGCAACCTTTTGCTCTATTTTTGCTATGAGCTGTCCGTACGTAAAGTGGTGATGAGATACGACTAGACATACGTTCGCTTATGCGCTGTATGCACTTATGTTCACTCTCGTTTACGTATGTCAAAAAATGCCTTTTTTGCTCTAAAACCGGTCGGTTTTGACAGAAGATTATGTTCGCAGACTCATCTTTGGCTAGGGCTAAAGATTGAACTTGCAAAAAGTGTGTTTTATCTCGTGTTTGCGATTGCTTTCAGTGTAATAAAATTCAATAATAAGTATTGATTACTATATATATTGAATACTATCATGAATCTTAGTTTTTAAATTTTATTTTATTTAGGTTAAGCACAACATTAGATTTTAAGCTTGTTTTTCCTATATTACTATACTATGCATCTCGCAAGAAAACTTTCTGAAAAAAAGCTAATTTAAAATCAAATTTAGATGTAAAGACTATGTCTAAACACTAACCTTAAGATATTGTGCCACACAACACATAAACTAATTCAATAAAGTTATTATTATTATTATTATTATTATTATTATTATTATTATTATTATTATTATTATTATTATTATTATTATTATTATTATTATATTGAATACTATATCTAGTGGCTCAGAAAAAAGTAAAAAAAACTGCACATTAGAAATAACTAATTAATAAATTACCACAATTACCATCATATTTTGCACCAGGAGCTTCTGTGAGTAGTAACCAGATAATAAACCATCCATATAATGAATCATATCAAGAACAGATTGCGGAAAAACAGGGAACTTCACAATCTACTTGTTCTTCGCTAAGTCCTACCACTTCACAAAAATATATTGAACCATATTGTACAGAAGGAGTCCATCCCTACATAAAAAATTGAATAACTTCATCAACCACTGTTTTAATGGAGCAACAGCACTTACCCGACCCAGAAAATATTTCATATGACCTTGCCAATTATTTAAACGAAATTTATCTGGAAATAAACCGCGAAATTTGGATTCGTAAAGGGCTCACATATTCTCAAAATAAAGATTGTAACTTTTCCAGTGTCCAGAGCCTACAAAGACAAAAACTATGGCAAATCAGTAATAAGTTTTTCAATAAACCATTATGTAATCGTAAATTAAAGAACAATGAAAGTGTTGAAAGAAAATGGTCGCTGAATTCGCCTTCGAGAAAATCTGTATTTTGTTTTTCATCCTGCTTATTTAACTCTTTTATTGTAAACCTATGCTTTCCCGGTGGATGCATTAGTCGGAAGCACATTAGTTACATCGTTTTACATCACGAAAATAGCCCTGCACATGGGCAGTCTATGACGACTTATCTTCCACGAAGTAAAGTAGTTGGTAGACTAGGTACAGACTTATCGAAAAGAAGTAGATTGCTGGAAAAGTTCGCTTAAACGGGTTGTCGCAGTTGCAAAATTTTTGGCATCGAGAGAGGTTAGTTTTGGTATTCAATAGCTTTAGTTATTAGTCTTTTAATTAGCGCAAAGCTATGTTTCAATACTTGGTTCCATAATAAGACAAAAAAAAAATACTATTTGTATATTAGATAATGCTATTTTTGGCGTTCAATTGTTAGGGTGCTGTCAATATACTAGTTAATATACTGCTTGGCACTAGTGGCTCCAGTTTTCTCCGTCAGCTGGTGTAAACTTTTGGCGATGGTGACGAAATCTTTCACGAACCGGCAATAATACGTCGCCAATCCCAGAAAACTCCGAAGCTTATCATTGGGCATTGACCAATTTTTCACGGCTTCAATTTTTGAAGGATCAGTTTTTATTCCTCCTGTAGAAACCACATAACCAAGGTATATCACTTCACTGTAGAAGAGGTTGGACTTTTTGGGACTTAGCTTCATGTTGCCCGCTCGCAACCTTTCGAATACGTCCTCCAGGTTCTTCCAGGTATTCTTTTAATGTTCTGCCGATAACAATGACGTCATCCAGGTACACTAGACATGTCCTCCAGCTTAGCCCACGCAGTACACGCTCCATGAGTCGTTCAAAAGTTGCAGGAGCATTACAGAGTCCAAACGGCATCACAACTAGGGCATTAATCCCGAGATTGAAATGGCGATCCCGAAATTCGGGATTAGAATTTTCGGGATCCCGAAATAATCCCGAGATTTCGGGATTTTATAAAAAAAACTATATTAGGGGAATTTGAACAGATATATTGGCTTATTCGTACTCAATTAAAACTTTATTTCAATTATATACACATAAAACCAGAAGCTAAGTTCATTATAATGTTAAATTTATGCACATATGTACATGGGTACTAGCAAATAAGACGTTAATCTATAATTGCATATAAATTAATCTTATGATCTAATTTCTTCTTATCTTTTTGTCCAATAAAGCTCTTTATTTGGTCATGATAGTTATAAAATTAGTTAAAAACGAATTGAAATTTAATCAGCATAACGGATGTTACGATAATATAATAAAAATACATTATTCTTTTTAGTTGTTTACATATCAATTACAAAATAATATTGCCTTCCAATGAAACAAGTGATAAGTAATAATATCGATTGGTTCAAACTGCTGATTCATTTTGAAAGTATGCTCTTAACAAATATAATTCGTCAGGAGCTTCAAAATTTAAACTAGACCTGATTTTGCTGCATATATATCCAGCTGCTGAAAAAGATATTTCGGGTACACTTTTTGGTGGGATATTAAACATGTAATCATACGCCAGCTGTAATTCATTATTACAACTGGCTTCAGCCTCCGTTTTCATAAAACAATATTTCTTTTAGTATTAAGTTCTGCTTTCTAATTCTCAAAATGGGTTGAATTTCATCAATCCCGAAATCTCGGGAGTCCCGATAAAAAATTCGGGATCCCGAAAATGTTCAAAATGTGTCGGGATTCCGAGATCCCGAAATCTCGGGATTGCATGCCCTAATCACAACAAATTGCCAGAGCCCAGTTCCCACAGAAAAGGCTGTTTTTTGGTTTGTTTGGCGTGAATGCAACAACATATTTTGTGTTCTTTTATCCATATTTGGTTCTGTTTTGGAAGATCGCTATCCTTATTTGGTATTCTGAGCACTAACAACTGCTTGAAAGGTGGTACAACATCCATAACTTTTCACACACACACACACACGAATGACACATTTCAAATTTGATGAGATACACTGAAAGACCTAATGGTTACCGCTGCTGTGAAAAGGAGTCGATGTCCTAGAATTTGCTTTGATAATTCTTCATGTGCAAGAATATTGGATGCGAAAGATGGCCCCATATGTTATTTTCACCATCTTTTTTATGATTTTTGTGGGGCAGTGAAAAAGCAATGATTTTTCAAGAGCAATTATTGGAAAGCACGGAAGCTTAACTCGTGCAAGAAAACACGATCAAACAACACTGAAAGATCGCTAAATTATACCATCCGACTGTAAAAGTAAATGTCCGAGACAGTACCATTCGCCAGTGTCGTGAATTATGAAGCTGATTCCTTTCATTATTTATTCACATGTAATATCGTAGTCCGTACCTTCGAATGCAATTTAATTTTATTTATTATTCAAGTAAAACTGATTTTATTGAATAAGAAATAGAAAAATATTTCTTGAAGAAAATAATTGATGACCAAATAATTTAATGTTTGCAAGAAATCAACTCTTAAGTGCTCCTTTACGAGTATGTATGTTGTTTGATTTTTAAGAATCACCCTCGTAATGGGCCATATACTTGATGTGTTTCAAATAATATATATTAAATCGTTAAGTTCATAATTTTTTTCCTAAAATAAGACATTACAAGTTACATCACCTTACCAAAGAGTAGTATTGAGACATCGTTTCGTTTATTTCAGGTACTAAAAACGTACTAATTTCTATTACATAACATTGCAGACATAACATTCCTGATTTTTTTGCTTTTTGACCAAAAAAAAAAACAAATTTCACAAAATTAATAATCGTCATAAAAACAGAATACCCGAGTAAATTGTCACCACGTTTCTGAACCGAGCAGAGTACAGTACGCTACCTACGCACACGTACGCCAATCAGTGGTCAAAAAAGGGTCCACGGAATCAGACGGCGAATAGACCGAAGATAGAAACGAAGCCCCCACGTGCCGAATACAGGAGCTAAGATACTTTATTTGCGTACAAAATAGATTGAGCATTGAGTGATCGGTTTTCGGTGGGAGCGGTCGTGCGATTCGTCTACGGTCAGACCTGACAGTTTGGAGATGGTAGTTTCCATAATGTAGTGTAGTGTAACTTTTGTTTCTTCAATTAGAAATTAGTGTAGTGCGTAT
Organism: Nemotelus nigrinus; assembly: GCA_947369275.1. Taxonomy (NCBI): domain Eukaryota; kingdom Metazoa; phylum Arthropoda; class Insecta; order Diptera; family Stratiomyidae; genus Nemotelus; species Nemotelus nigrinus. Next base: position 83,963,696 of record OX376373.1, read on the forward strand.
ATAGCATCTGACGTTGAAAACCACACCGAATAGAAATCAGGAAATAATGTGAGTAACTGTAATCATTTGTCTATTTTGGCTTTGCTGATTTCCGGGTAAATGGTGGGAATATGTTGGGCGTGTGTACAAACATAAATGTCTATGGATGCGTAATTGATACTTAAGTTGAATACTAGACGGATAATCTGAGAAAAATGCGGCGAAAGGCTTTTCAGGTCCATTTGTGGCTCACAGCTTAAATTATGTGAGTACTTTTTAGGAGGATAACGCTTAAAAGCTCCAGGAAAAGGGAAAATAATTTTCTTGGAACAAATAAAATATCTCAGCTTGTGGCTATATCTATTATTTCCAAAAAAAAAACAATAAAAAGTATTCCAATCAGCACAAAAAAATTTAAGTTCACTATAACCACCAAATATCACTTCACAGCTTATATGATGTTCTCTCAAAAATGTCCTTTACTTCAAACAACTTTTTTTTTTCATTCAAAAATTTATTAAAAATTTAGTTGGATATCCTGTTTCAGTACCGGTTTGAGCCGATCTGGCATTGAGTGCACCGACTTTTTTGCGTACTCTGGTGAAACAGCCTCCCATTCCTATTAAAGTGCCCTTTTAATGTTGTCCTTACTGCTTATCGGATGTTTTCTGATTTTTTGCTCCGATACAGAACAGAATAGAACTATGCCGCAAATATAACGATCTAGTACAAAACAGCAGTGCTTTCGCTAAAATGTCTATAGGTTGCTCTATTCGCTGTGGTAGCTCAAAACAGCTGAAAATAAAGGGAGAAAATAATGAGTATAAACTACGAAAATCGATAGAAAATAGAAAAAGAACTAACAGAAAATTACCTCTTCAAACTTTCTACACATTATGAGGGCTTTTTCTAATATCCTCACTACCAAAACATTCAACATAACCTTGAAAAACCCAAAGCCGCCTCATGGCAAAAAAGACAACTTATATACATATTCGAGCCGAACCTAATCCAGTTTCGAGCGAGGGACCGCTCACCGAGCTTTTTTAGTGGTAAAGTGAGTTGTGGAATTAATCATTTCACACTCGTATTCACATTGATTGTAAATTTGTGATGAAGCTCTTTACCAGCTTCAATCCCTTAACCCAACAAGAGTTGTCGTGGGATTACTTTACTCAGCACTCGAGAAATTTTTTTGAGTATATGGTTTAGTTTTATTTTCATAGTCTGTGGTACTATAATAATGTTCTGTTATGGGAAATACTGCTGTAGGAGCCCGATCAACTATTTCAGGGTTTTTTGGGCAGAGTTTTACCGGTTCGAGAAAGCCGAATTATGGCTTTTCTTAATTCAACTGAAGCTTGAGGGGCTCTTGAGGCTATATTACTACCGTTATCTTTTAAACTTCGGCTATGCGCAACAAGTGATGCCAAAATACATTCTAGGGATTCTCCACACCCTTCAAATTATAAAAGAGAAGTTAGCTCCAGTTCTTGCAGGCAATGCAACTCATTTTAATGGATATTATACTTGTTCATAAATTTCAAACCAATTTTATATACTTTTTTGTTCCAACTATGTACAATTTAATAATAGCATTATAATTTTACATATTTCTTTTATTTGTGTATGAAAAATCAAAAATATATAAAAAAGTTTTTCGTTAATTTCATTCTTCTGTTACTTTTTTTTATTTGAAGTCTAAAAATATATTCACTCCATTTTGACTTTGATACACTGTATGAAAGTCAGTAAACTGATGACTTGCATTTTAATTTTCTTCAAATGCCGATTTTTCATGCACCGCAAGAAAAACCGGCTAATTTTCGTTTTATATAGTAATTTTCGTTTCAAGATGCCTTAAAACAGCGGAAGCAGAATAATGCTGTATATTTTCAAAGGCTGAAAAATTCAACGATATAAATTACTTTAAATTACTTTCAACAAGGATTCTATGAATTGTATATGTACGTTTGCAAAACTATTGGCAGTAACTGCCCGTTTATTTATTTTAAAGTTGCTATATGCGGTCTTTGCAATTTAACCAAATAATAAGCTAGTAAAAGTCTTTTAGCCGTATTTTCGTATTCTTTACTTTAGTGTTAGATGCTTATAAAATCCCCTTTTTTTTAGTTGATGCCTACAAAGAGATATGGCTATCTTCTGATGTGGCCAGGCAGACGAAAGGATTAGAAAGAGTAGGAAAGTTGGTAGAGCCATGACAGGCATACTAACTGGACACAACCGCCTAGGTTTTGCGCTGGGTGACATTTGCTCAACGTTAGAAGTATGCATATGTACGTGCTTTGCGTATACATATGCACGTGCTTTGTTCCAGCGCTTTGGCTATGATGCGGTGCACGAGGAGAAGATAGCCTCTATTCTTCTTTCGTTGATCTTCGATGTTGTGGAGAGATCCGAAGTAGGGATGTTCGATATATATCGATATTTAAGAAATATCGATATTTGACTCCCGATATATCGAATCAACCCGATATAATCGAATCCTCAGATATCGATTATTATAATATCGATATATTATCCGATACAAGAATATCGTATTGTGCTTGCAAACGAGTTGGTCAACAGTTTTTCGTGTCGCGACGCGAGCTAACCGCTGGTGAAGCAAAAGAAGAGAACGATAAGAAGCAAACCATTCAAACCAGTCTGTTTGCTTTTGTATTGTTTTCTAATTAATTGGATCGTGTCCACCTCGTAAATTGACAAAACTTAGGTTTATGTTTTTTTAGAGATTGTGAAGGCTTCTCGGTGATTGGGTGGTTTCAGTTTACTCAGGTAATTGAAAGTACTTTAAATAATCAATTTAAATTAATTAACTTTTAAAAAAAAACTTGGTCTTACAATAGAGATAGTGAGCCGTGTGTATGCGAATTTTAGAAGTTACAACCAAAAGCTCGTAGAACTTAGGTAGCGGAGAAACCAAAGGGAATATCTGAATTAGTAAATCTCTCGATTTATTCTATTTATAGATTTTATATTTGCACCCGCGATTTAAGGAACTTCATTTTGAAGACCAACCGGCTTGTTCGAATGCCATACTTAAAATCAAAGAACTATTGAAATAGATCAGCAAGATGAATTATGTGTAGCTGCGGATCAGACTCGGATGGCTCAGACAAAACTCAGTCCGAATTTAGTCTCTGGAGCGATCATCATCATCATTTAGTTCAACAAAATTGGAAAACACATAACACTGATGAAAGCATCTCAGACGAATTATCTCTGTACATGAGGGCTCCAGTTAGCAGATTAAATGAAAGCTCTTTGGCATTAATTTTCTACAGACAACGATTTCGAAGCCGATATGGCTAAGTCTTCATTGTGGGTGGGGGTTAGGAAACGTTAAGTTCAGAAATGAATACATTCATTATGAGTCTAAGAATAAATATATTTTTTCACATGTTAAGATATTGCAAGACTGTAGATATGACCTTATCCTTGTCCCAAAATATTTGAAATTTTCCTTTATAATATTTTGTTGTATCATAAAATCTATTTACTTTCTTTATTCCCCTTTAACTGATAATTCGAGATGAGCCAGTCCATTATAAAATAAATATTTTTATTTTCATGAGCAAAATTTGACCGCTGCGAAGAGAAGTCAAAGCAATGATAGATGATGTGGTCAAATATTTCCCTTTGTTCTCTTTGTTTCAAACCAGAGTTCAAAGCAAATTTCAAATTTAACTAATACTATTTTTCATTTATTCTATTTGGATGAATATTGCTAAGTTAAGGAATGTGGAATTTAACCCAAGGATATTTTCTGCTTTTTTATCCAGTAGTAGTAGTAAGCTTCATATTTTGCCAACCTGTGTACTTTTCGAAAATTTTCGAGAAATTTCATAATTTATGTGCTCATTCTTTGGAATAATGACATACTTTATCTGAACGAGCATTTCAATTTTATTGTGGCAAATATTCACGAGAAAAGTGTACATAGAAACAATATCAACCCCGTATATTTAGTGAGTAATACCACCTAACTAAACCAACCAAAGGCCCAACGCAATAAAGAAAATAAATTATCCAATATATATATTACTTTTGATTCGATTTCGATATATCGAAAAATCGATATTTACATTTCGATATATCGCAAACTATCGATATAGAGTTTCGATATATCATATCGAAAAAAATATCGATATATATTTTAAATGAACATCTCTAATCCGAAGTTAGTTGAGTAAAGCCCGTTAGGGACTCAAATTATCCTCATATATTAATCTAAAAACATTTGCAACTTCGAGAAATATTCATTGAACTTAAAAATTAAATGTTTTGTATTCGAAAGCGTTAAAAACGTTAAACAATGAAAATTTTATTATAAATAACGCAAAATCATATGATAGAATACTCGTTCCTGCCCTTCCTATTGGATAATATGAAAAAGAAATCCATCATTTTGTTTTTATTTCAATTGCTGTAGTGAGGCAAAAAAATCTTCATAAGGTCCCCAAACCATGAGCTATGTTTTATTGCATCTTATTTAAGGGTATACTTAACGTCATTGCAGTCTCATAGCTTTCTTCCTTAAAATCTAACAAGTCGTGCATTTTAAGTTTTTTTTTTATTATTCATGCATTTAGTGTGAAAATTTTTTTTTTTTATTTATTCATAAATAACTACGTGTGAATGAAAATGAATGATGGTATATGACTTAAAAAATAAATAAATGAATGATATAGTGTTGATGGTAAATATGAGAATGATGATTAAGTTGGCTGTAGGCATTTTGATGAAGATGTTGAGAACCATGAGTAAATTGTAAAATGGTATGTTTTAAAGTGACCAACAGTAATTGATATTGCCCAATCTGGTAACTATATCTGAAAAATCAAAAAAATATAGATATTGAAAATATCATGAAAATATCCGCTAAGAAAGAACGACTTGTTCCAATGCTACTAATTGATAAAATCTAGCAAACTCTTCAATACGGCATGCAGTCTAATTCCTCCACCCCAGCTTTTCATCATAAAACGTATTAAATTGTAAATTAAGTGAATAATGCATACAGAATCAATTTTTCTACATTAGTTTTACGCTAGTGCAATACTGCCCCTTTCAGGGTTAAGACATTTTTCAGACATACTCGAAATTTATCTGTTTTCCATGCTTTAGAAAAATAGATAATGAATAAATTATGATTATAGAAAATGGGTAGCATGATAGTATGATAGCTATAATTTACTTAAAATTGAAAATCATAGCAATGAATTTAGGAAATAGAAACAAACAAATAATATTTTATATCATACAAAACACTTCCCCTCCACTCTAACCAAACAAATTCAATGTCAACATTTGATCACATCGTCTTTATTTCGAAAAATAGTTTGTATTTTTTCGGGAAAATACAAAATAATGCTCTTTTAATGCGATACAGAAAAATAGCGTTTTAGATTCAAAATTGTACAAAATGTCATCGGTAAAATATCTTAGTTAATAAATACACGTAATATTTATCTTGCAGTTGTTTAATTAGTTAAGTTTAGGCTCTTCAATGTATGTAGGCATATTAGGTTCTTTAGTTTCTTTGAGTTAATTACACGGATTGGATCCGAAAACATCAATTTCTACCAAGTCTATACAAAAAAGCAGGCAAACTTAAAATCATCTTACATTTCGGCCAATATATAGTACTTTTACTGAGATACAATCGATTAAATTCTAAATATCATTTACTGGATCGGTATAGGGACTTTACCATGCTATCTACTTTCGTTAGACTCTAATATTTGAGTTTCGTGCGTAAATTTGACTTTGAGTTAACTTTTGGCTTAGCAAATAAACTATAATATCATAAAATAATTTACGAAAATCTACAGATACTGTTATAAGTTTTGATCGTAGTAAGAGCTGCGATTCGAGGCATAGCCTGATGCAGCAGGATCACATTGAGAGCTTGCTAAGTTTGTGTCACCTTGGGCTTGTTGATCGGCTGAAGACGATGTTGCGGCGCCTCCTTCAACATTGACAGGATGAGTACTTATCGATCTAGCGATCTTTTGTTTTTGCCTTTCGATACGTTCCTTTTCCCGCTCCTGACGAAGTTTTTCGAAATCATCCGCACCTTCTTCTTCGGGTGCTGAAGTTTGTGTCTGTTGTGCGTCTTTTTGTTGTTTGCTGTCGACATCCTCGATAGGGAATATTTGAACTGAAATTATAATAAAGTGGATGAAATTTAGGTTATCGAATGGTAAAATGTACACTATGGAATCTAGTTGACATTTTTCAAACCATACATATAATTACGCACTTGTTATTAATATTTCTTGCTTTTTCAATTATTACGTTTATTTTACATTACATTATTACACATTACATCCGTTTTTAGTTACTAGTTTACACAAACTTACCAAAACAAAGAAAGATTGAAAGAGTAAGTAATCAGTATAAAATCAAAATCAAAGTAATGAAGGAAAATATTAGTTCTGGTACACTAAAGGTTGAATTTGGTGCATACATACATAATAACATCTTTTAGAAACTGTTCTCAGAAGATTTAACAAGAAGATTATTCCATTGATGTTGGTTAAGACTGTCTTCGTCGCCAAACTTTGCAAGTCGAAAGGCAAAGAGTTAAAATTTTGATCGAAAAAAGATGGTTTTTTATATAAATATATATTCTGAAAAACTGAATATTGTCAAAATTCCCTACAAAAATTGTGAGCATTCCGCGATTATCGTTGATAAACCATGTATTGTTTTGATGGCCATAGCACGTTTTCGCGTCAAACTGATTTGACATCGTTAAATTTATCACTTCGATGTTTTTTTTTGAAAATTAAATGTAATATGTCAATGGCCCACAAACCATCGCGTAGCTGAATTCGATACTAAGCTGATGAAACTTTTCAGTATTTATGGGAAAAACGAGAAAATACAAATGTAACAGCTTTCATGTCATACTTTGCCCCAGATTTGTCTCAAGTACTTGCTTAGAGCTAAGCTAACTCAAAGCTCTGTGCTATTCTTTATTTGTACCTGGATTTGAACCAGGAACCCCACGCAATAAAAACTATTGATCTACACACTTAACATCAGCTATCTTCTCTTCCAAACAGCATTAAATTTGATATAATGTTCAAATAAAAAATTGAATAAATCTAAAATGTAAGTAATAAAATAGCCATCTGTACACCGTAACCTCCATCGAACTATAGAGGCATCTCACTACTTTGTACGTCCTATAAAATTATGATCATAGTTTCGAAAAATAAATCAAGCAGCTACGACAGTTGATGAAAGAACAAAGAGGCTTTAGAGCTAGACAATCTACAATTTACCAAATATTTACGATGAAGCAGGTACTAAAAAAAATCTGAGAATTCAATATCAACATGCTTGCCTCGCCACCTAGCAGAGCTTTCATTTCACGTCTCGTCTACAAAACTACTGAACATCGGAAAATTAGGGTACGCCTCTAACCCGCTGCACTTAAAAAAAACTTACACCAGATGACTAAGATTAGCGGGAGATCTAGTCATTCTGCTTAGCAGTCATTTCTCACCTTACTCAATTGGTTCAGACATACTTTTGGCCGCTAGACGTTATTGTCGCAAATTTCATAGCTTTGCGACAAAATTTTAAGCCCAGAGTTCCAAGGATCATCGAACATTAAGAATAATCTTACCATATTTTATTAAAATTTACTCGGACTAAGGACCGAGACTTAACGATATTAGTTTGCCGTCTTCTTTGGCTCGCGAAGATATAGTTTGCCTGACAGAATGTTGCCTTACGGAAAGACCCTGATCGTCTAGCTACAGAAAAATCCGATGCTGGAGGTGTCTTAATCGGCATAAAAAGATCACTTCAAGAGACAGTCTGCTCAGTTTTCATCTCTCCTTGAATGTGTTGTTCTTCAAATCTCCTTAAATCTATCTAATCTCTTGATTGTTGTCACCGTTTACTTTCCTTGAAACTGTCCCGCTTTGGCGTATGCATGTTTTTTTTTCTGAACTCTCCACTTATCGATACAGCCGCTTTCCAAACGCTCTTTTTTGTGTATAGGGACTTCAATGTGACTAATGTATTATGTGGATTCACCGATTGGATTCTTTCTGTGTTTTGGTCTTATATGCACGGCCGTATAAGTGTAGTTACTACCAATTCATGCTCTTCAAATCCCTTTCGCCTCATATCTAGAATTCCGCAAACACCATTATTGGTGCCTTAATATTGGGTTTGGGTATGAAATGACTATGCGGGGCACTGCTTTATTAGAGGTTCGATGCGTGAAATCTCCCCGATCCTCACATTGCCTTCGGACGTTCGAGCGTCCTTCCTCGACTTCGGGGGAAGGTACGAAGTAATGTTCTTGAGCAGAAGTGACTGGGAGGATCCAGATACCTGTACGAGGGGATTCTCCGAGATCTTCTTCACAGACGGCTTGAAAACAGATGCTAGATCTGGAGCTAGTGTCCATCTGCATTCATCGAATCACAGGTAGGACTCTTCTCTCGGAGAGCATGATTCTGTTTTTTCACGATCAGAAATTTTCACGATCTTGAGAGCTGCCTGTTGGGCAATTCAAAAAGTGGAGGAAAAAACTTATTGTTAATTGTAGTTTCAGTCAAGCTGTGTTGGTGGCACTGCGTAAACCCCTGAATACTTCGGAAATCGCCCAAGAGTGCATCTGCACTTGCCATTCTTTGGACGTGGGTAGATAATGCTCACAAAGATAGATGGACGACTGCTGATATGGCCAGGCACACGAAGGTTTTCCTTTCAGAGCCCAACCATGTGAGTGCAAGATTCTTGCTCAATAAGAGCAGGAAAGTATGCAGAGCCATGAAAGGCATTCTGACTGGACACAACTGCCTAAGAAGACATATGTACCGAATAGGTGTTGCATAGGACTCTGCGTTTGCGCGTCTCAGATATCAATGCTTTGGCTGGGATGCAGTACGTATGAAGAGAAGAGCCTCTTTTATCATTGATCCTAGATTTTGTTAAACAGTCTGGGAAGCTATGGTAGGCTGAGGGTATGAGTAAAACCTATTAACACAATATTGGGATGAAGGAATAAGTTCGTAGCATTTTATGTTTGCTTCTATCCTTGTACGATTTGACTACTGTTTGGCAAGGTGTGAAAAAACTGTGCTAATTTTTGTAGTCATTTGAATAGTTTAATCTTTTTAAGGCATAGAAATGGAATATCCAGAGGTGTAAAAATCAGCATTTTCGATAACTGCTATCTTCGCTTTTCATCGACGTCAACATTTGCGATCATATGCAAATCTACAGCATGGAAATGGCTCGCGAAGTTAAAAAGGGATGACTTTGACCTCGACGGCTCGTCTCGCAGCGGAAGATCTTTGGAACTCGACGAAGATCGTCTCAAAGCACTTTCGGTCACCAAACAAGTCGTGAATTAGTCACACAAATGAACTGCGACCACAAAACGATTCTCAATAATCTTCATTCAATATAATATCCCAAAAAAATGGGATCCTAAGTGCCCCCGAGCTGATCGAAAACAGCAAAGAAAATCGCCTTCAAATTGCTTGTTAACATCTTGCCCTCCACCGAGCAACAGGTGGACACAAACCAAGGTTTTTTTGTACCGAATTGTCACGAGAGATGATGCCTATACGTCAATATGAAACAAAAACAAAAGCGTGCGTCGCTCCAGGAGATACGCCGAAGTCGAGAGTTAAGCAAGATCTCCACTCAAATAAGACCATGAACTGCGTTTGGTGCGACTGGTAGATGCTCGTAAGGTGCATTACGGTCAAGAAGGAACTTAATTTTGCCCAACAGCGTCGCTTAAATGAGGCAACTCAACTGTTAAATGAGGCAACTCAACAATGAAAACGAAATTCATATGATAAGTGGATCTTGCTGCATTACTAATTCGGTAGGAATTTCGTTGAAAAATCATGAAAAGGTTGCCAGCTGTGATGAATTTTGTAATTTATTGACATTTCTTTATCGAGCGACGTTGTCATAAAATTTCCAAATGGGAATGATTCTGTAGTGACAGTTAACAACAAATATTTAGGTTTCGAAAATTTGAAAAGGGTGGTTACCATAAAATTCTATTCAATCCTATAGCTTCCAGCGCAGCCATTCAATCGAAACGAAATTTACAGTGTGGATTTAACTCAACGTGAAGCAGCTATGGCGCTAACAGATGATTGCCAGCACCAGACAATTTCGCAAATATTTCACAAACAGATGCTTCCATTTTATATTCATAAGCAAAGCATTTACAAAAAAAATAAGCAACCGATATTTAAATTTTCCGAGTTTTGGAAATTTTGAATTTTGAATTTTGGTGTACGGGGTCAAAGTTACTTTTTATACGGGGTCACGTCTACTGAAAATCAATGTATAACGAATTTGTAGCTGAAAAAATTTTCAACTAAAAATATATACCTTTTTCTTGTAACCATAACCGTTTTTGAGATATATTGATCTAAACATTTGTAACTAACAGTAACCACTTTCCCAACGGCATGTTGATATTATCCGATTTTGATTACGACTTGGAATATTTGTGAGTTTGTTTTTCTATGTTCAAGTTTCTCTACAAGGTTGGACTTCAAAACTCATTAAATGATTTTTATCCAACTATTGTGACGACCAATGTAATGTCCTGTTTTCCCTCTACCATTCCGTACACAGTTGACGGCGGTGTTTTGGTTCGTTGTTCTCTTGCAAAATCAAATCATTATTTTCCGATCAAAACATCTTTTTTGTTACCTTCAGAAGCCCATGCTGGTGAATTTCCAATAACTATTGAACATTCAAATTCTCAGTAAATAAGTATAGGCAAACGAATCAATTTTTCGAAAAGCATTTCTAAACATAAATTTTTACGGGATGCTTAGCTGTTGGCTGGACCAAACACATTCCACAGTAAGAACGCCGTAGAGAGCTCCAGGCCCGAAAAGTTGCTTCGTCTGTACACGACATTCGACCAATCACGATTGATATTCTAGGCGGCTCAGTCCCTGCGTTTTTCAATATGGGTTTCGGAGAGAAGGGATTCAAGCTAGTGGTTCGAAACTGCATTCCTTTCTCGCACAGTCGCTGTCTACCTTTTTGGGCAACCGAGCTTTAACTACGCGCAGGTATAGAGTGGGGTTTGTCTCAAACATCTTCACTATCGCTTCATTCACCTCACTCGAGTTTGCTTTAGTTATCTCATGAGTTGGCAAGTCATCGACGTTTCCGCACTCCGAATATCGTTTCAAACACTTTGCTACAAAACTTTGATATTTTTTTAACAACTTTTGGATGCAAACAAAAAAAAAAGACTGCTTCGAAACGCTTGGTGCAAGCGGAACTCATTTTGTCGAAGTGTGCTTTTCACGACAATGCTAGAGAAATAGTTCGGAGATAGGATGACGGATTGTAAAAAATGATGGACTAGATTTTTAAATTTTGCGAATAATTGAAGACACTCTCTTGTTGAACAGACTGTAAATAAGTAAATTCTGCATACTCCCATCTCCAACCTACCTGATTCCACGCTTCCTGGTTTAGTTTCAAGAACTTTCTCAGGGACGCATGGTGCACTGCCTTCGCCTGCCAACACTGGTGTAGTAACAGTTTGATTTCTACCAGGTGCTGAGGTACTCAGTAGTGCATCCACTCCACCAGGTGGGAAAATAAATGGTTGTCGATTAATATCATCTGCTGCCGACTGTGTGCGAATATATGCAGGTCTTCCTCCACTTATCGGAACATCCACTGGTGCCGAAGCTGGAGGCAGCCCGGTATGATTAAACACCTCGTAAACTGTCGGTCGATTGATATTCTCTCCTGCTCGCGAAGTTATTGTCAATTGTTCGTCGACTTCTTCAATAACCTGGTCTGTGATTCGCATACTCCCTTGCGCTGGCGGAATTTTTGTGTTCACTATACTGTTCGAACTAGCTGATCCTGGAAGACGAACAGTGAGAGTAACTGTAATTGAACAAAGAAAATCACGTCTAAGCTAAAACGACTCGCTACTGATATACAAAGCGGAGAAACACACCATCTGGCGTAGAAACGCCTTGCTTTGATTCGTCTCGGCTGAGAAAGCGCTTCAGAGCTGAAGCCACAGTGTTTACCCTGGACATTGTTCCTGATACACTGGCCATGCTGGGCGTTTTGCTTCCTGCCGTAAAATGGATGCCACTCGCATTGTCGTCCGCCTGTTGAAAAATTAGCAAAGAAGTCGTATGTTAGTCTTTTGGTTGTTGTACCTATCTATTAGTAAGTTATGGAACATGGTGAAGCAATGGTGAACATGTACAATGATATTGATTTTATGTTATATTAGGCAACTCAGGTTAATGGGATTTAATCTTCAAATTTGAAGACCACAATCTTCAAAGCAAGTTCTCATAGCCAATGAGAATATCCAGATATTTCAACTGAATTGAGGAAGAAGTTTTGATGCCTCAAATAGTTTGTCCGCCTTAACATTCTAGTCAATATGTTAAAATCAAGCAGGAAATTAGAGAGCCATCGAAACCATGTTTGACTATCGGAATCGAAAAAATTCATTTGATTTCCACATCTTATCCGTTACGCAGCAAAGGCTTACAGGTAGCGTTTTAAAATTAACGTCGGAAGCATGTTACTGTACATCGCTTTAAATATTATTATTTGCAAAAGTATTGAAAGATTGCAGCTGTTAATATAGTAAGCTGAAATTGAGCAACAATATTGAGTAGCCCGAGTGATTTAATCTGCATCAGAGTTTTCGCAAGCAAAACGATAATTGCACACAAAATCGATGGACTTACTTTCTTTTGAATTTGAGTATTTGGTTTTAGTTCTTGCTTTTGAGGACAAGGTGTGTTGGTCGTCACATTCAATGGAATACCATTGGCTGTTGCAATATTGTTATCATTTATTTGATCCGAAACCTTGAAAAATGTTTAGAGAAACCATTACCAATTTTTCCGTTTTTTTTATCTATTGGTATGCCGAAACTTATTTTAAAGCCAATTTTCACAAAAGAAGTAATAGTAGTAAGCAAGCTTATCGAAAAAAACGTAGCACACACACATTAAAAAGCTTAGCCAATTTGAGTGGCTATGTGTGTGGTATTTTGCGTATAATCTGTTTAGGAATTGCAGTAGTTTAGTGTCTCATTAGTTTTAGCAGGATTTCGCTGTATTTCAAAGGGCTTCTGTATTTAGTGTATTTTCGTTCTTTGTTTTAATGTGATTAAGATATTTAAAAGGGTCTTGAGTGTCGAGTGACAATAATTTTATATAAGGTTGTGTGAAGATGTGTCTGTGTGAAGATGTGTTGTGTATAGTGAATTATTGTTAGTTCAAAGGGGAACTTAGAATCAATTTTGTTTGTGGTCAGTAGGTATACCAATTAATCGTAGTATAAAGCTTCTAATTCTAATGTTACTTAACAAAACTACACCAAGACTTCAAAATTCAGCTCACACAGTGACCCCAAGCTTAAATACGACTATTATTCTCCATCTTAATTTAGATTTTATATTAAAAGCCAATTGATGTCATGCATGCAATGTTTATCCCATCGTCCAACCGATTAAAAACAGATATTGCGACGGCCACTTGAATCTGTTTTCTATCATACTTATCAAACAGGCAAACAAACATAAGTTGTTTGATTCTAACCTCCTCTCCGATATCTGGAAATTTATAACTAGTGGAAATGTTTTGCGCTGATTTACCGACCATTTCATCGACTTTCACGCTTGACATGTTCGTCGTCATAGCTGCTTTCGCTGTCACTTCGATTTTAGCTGTTGAGGGCTGAGGATGTTCCTCACGGAATTTTTCCGTACCGATTGTATAGGGTAGACCGTTGGGGAATACTTCGTCCCAGTATTGATCTTTGATGAGTTCAGGATGTTCGTGATGCATTTCATCGACTATTAAGTAAGAAACTTGTAAGTTTCGATCGACCATCCAATTCACCTACGATAGACAGGTGAGAGAGAGAGAGCAATAAATGTTACAAAAATAAGGCCGCTTACCTCAAAATCGTCATCATCTTCGCCAAACGGATTTATTAGCGACTCAGCCACTTTAAGCCACCCCATGTAGAAGAAAAACTGTAACGTTGTGAATATCGGAAAATACAGGTCGATGTGATTTAGATATCCTGGTGCAACTTCTTTATCATCGGTCCATTGTGTCCCCATGATCGATGTCAAAAAGAAGGAATACACTGCAAGCGTCACCACTTGCGTGTATACCAAAGGAACACTGATCGTATCATAGGATATCAACAGACCACATTGTCCTCGAAATTTGTTCAGTTCATCGATGATTGTTTTCACCGCAAAATCATCTCGTATTCTACCTTCCTTTCGGGCTCTCGTTACAATACTTGCAGCCCAGACTATCGGGAGCCAATGCTTCGAATGCCTTGGAAATTGCACGTTCAGTGAATGCATAATTTTCCTTTCACTTTCCACTAAAAGACCAGCCTCGACCAGGTGATCTAGTGACGGGAAACGTCGTTTCACACGCGGTGAAATATTGATTAAGGCCATTGTTATACAAAGGCACACATATCGCATTATTGTACGACGCATGACACGACCACGTTCATCCTGACATATAGTAGTAAAAGATAGTAAACTTAAATATGTAGTAATTAATATCTATTCAATTCTTAATTATGTGCTGATGAAAACTAGTTGCAAGTAATTAAAGTTCTATATGATGATAATCAGTTTATGTCAAAAAGTCTGATTATCATTTTAATGAAGATAAATACCGGTCAACAAATAAAAAGCTTAGCGCAGCAACTATAAATTGACTACTAATGAACTAAAAAAAGTTTTGGGTTTGGTCGATATTGCGATAAATCAAATTTAGAGCAAGCATGTTATGGACGTTTCTAAATTTAGACTTTTCCTTATAATGACAAACTTAATAAAGAATTTTCGAACAGAATGCACATTACTAAAGTATATGCAAAGTAAATTTATTATGTATCCCACGTATGATAAATTATGCATTAATATCATACTAACCTGACCATGAACGTTTGCACTAACGAACACTGCAATTGAATCTGGCCATGGAATGCTTGTATATTGATTCCACCAACGTGTCATCACTATTGATACATAGAAACCTAATACGAATGATAATGGAATCAAATTACTATAAGTAGCGCAATAATGAGCAATTCCTTCAAAAAATCTGAAACAATTGAGAAATTCATAAAACAAATTAAATATTTGTTGCATAAAATGTATTCGTTTCTGTTTTCACGTTTACCTCTTTTGTTCTGGATTCAGGGCTAGTCGATATACTATGTTTAAGATGTAGTAGAGCAAGAGAAAGGCAGTTAGATCTAACCAAACTAATTTGTAAATGCTTCCACGCCATCTAGAAAATAAAAAAGAAATGGTGTTTACTTTATATAGGTTTACTTACATAAAATTAGATGCTTATAGACTGAATTGCTATCGAAAATGCCATAACGTCCTCATGAAAATTAAAAAATTACCGGGTGAATCCTAAAACAATTGACTGTTAATCGAATATTCTTGCCGAAAGACACACATAGGTACATTAAGGGGCTGTTGTGATAGCACGGATATACTCTGCCTTAACCACCTTACTCTGGGAACTATTTGTTTCCTTTGATGAAACGCACAATACCCCTTAATTCAATAAACGATAGATCGGACCTGTGTGGTGAGATAAATATGTTTTTCGTAGATTTACGATTTGTTAATCGGCCGTTCGAAAATTCGGAACGCTCACCGCAAAATTGTTATTTTGGGATGCGCCAATTTAGCCTTATCAAGATATTAATTCTCTAATTCTCGAAGCAGTTGTCGCTTTAACCGCCGCGTAGCAATCGCTCCAAACTACTTGAGTGTCAATTGAAATAAATGACAAAGTCGCTTGTAGAAATCAGTCTGGCTGGTCGCTGAGTTGTTTGGCATACCGAAAACAGACTGTGCTTTATTCTATAATTGTTCTCATATATATACCTTCTGTAAAAAAAAGTACCCGGAATTTGGTATTTAAAAAAACCGCGTAAAAGGAATTGTCAAAGTTTGTTTTTTCTTGTGTTGGTACATAGTTCTTTTGACACCAAGCCAAATTTTAGCGCCATCTGTCAACTAGTTTATTTACAACAACTGGCAGAATCAGTAGACCTCAAAAGTGCTCTGCGAATTTTATCATGGAAAAAATAATTGTACAAAGACATTGTTTGAAATGTTGTGTTGCGAACGGAATTTCTTGTGCCGAATCGTTGAAAATGTTAAATAAAGCCTATGATGATACTTCTAAACACAGTCATATGAGTGGTATAAATTGTTCAAAGACAGTCGTGAAGTGGTGGAAGATTTGCCGCGATCAGGTTGGCCTTTAACGTCAGCAACCGACGATAACCTCGATCAAATCAAGAATTTAGTGCTTGAAAATCGTCTTTTGAGTGTTAGAGAGATTGCTGGTGAGTTAAACATCAGTCACATGAGCATTCATTCAATTTTGACTCAAGTTTTCGGCATGAAACGCATTGGTGCAAGGTTGGTTCCGAAAAACCTCAATTTTTTGCAAAAAGAGCATCGAAAGCAAGTTTCTTTGGACATGGTTTCTCGCGCTATTAATGACCAAAACTTCATGAAACGCATCATTACTGGCAATGAGACATGGGTTTAGGAGTACGACTCATTAACGTGCCAACAGACGACCGAATAGCGCTTGAAAAACGAGCCGAAACCGAAAAACCGCGCCAAACCCGCTCAAAAATGAAAGTGATGCAGATTGATTAACTTTTCGGAGCACACTTTTGCACCTACCCTGGAGTCTGGTAGATAAATTTGTTAACATGTTTTTTTCATGGGCCTCTTAAACATAGAAAAATAAACTCACAAGTCTGCAAGTCTGCAAGACTGCAAGTCGTAATCAAAATCGGATAATATCAACATGCCGTTGAGAAAGAGGATGCTGTTAGTAGCAAATGTTTAGATCAATATATTTCAAAAACGGTTATGGTTACAAGATAAAATTTCACATCTTTTTTGTTGGAAATTGTCTAAGCTACAAATTTGTCATATATTGTATTTCTGAAGACGTGACTGTTACTGAGATATTTAGGAAAGGTCACTTTTGGTGACCTCTGACCTCGTATAAAAAGTAACGCAGCACTCGGATCGATAGGGACTTTTGACATTTTGTTTAACATGTCAGTACCAAGATTCACACCAAAATTCAGCTTTCCCCTAATTTTTCCGAAGCACCATGTTCAATTTCCTCGGACTATTAGGCGCTTTGAGACGTTTACGTGAGAATATTCGTCGTAAACGGCCAGATTTGTGGAATGATAAGTCATGGATTTTGCATGACGATAATGCACCTTCGCACAGAACATTGATTGTGAACAAATTTAAAGCCAAAAACTCCATAAATACCATCGAACAACCACCGTTTTCCCCTGATTTGGCTCCCTGTGATTTTTAAACCCTAATTACCGCTCCGTGGACCACGTTTTGACTCCATTGAATATATCAAACAAAATTCGCTGCGCGAACTGAAAGCGACACCATCTTTGGCCTACGTAAAGTGTATGGAAGAATAGGTTCACCGATATCTTAGTTAACAAATTCGGATGATTAAATAAAAATGAATGTGTTTTTTGAGAAATTCCGGGTACTTTTTTTTACAGAAGGTATATCATATAAAGCGATCAGTGTATGGACTGGTTTCGAATTTCAAATTAAAATTAATTAATTATTTTTCATGCGGGTTTACGTTTTAATCGCTTAGAGGGGTTTTCGCTGTTGTCGACAAGTGTAAGTGATTGTTGACGTTTGTCAGTTTGACATGTCAGCTATCAATCGTACACAACACCCTCTCCCTTTGGGAAAAAAATGTCTTTCCAATAGTAAATGTTTTTTGTTGTTTTTTTTTTTTGTAACTCTAGTTCATTAGCTCGTGATGTAATTATATCTTAAATATACATTTTTAAATACATCCTTTTTTTATTTTGCTAATGTAATTCTTACTTAAATATAATATTTAATATAAATAAAAACGATTTGTATTAAAAAACAGGTCGTTTTAAAAAAACAGTTCTTTAAAAAAAACGATTCGTTTGAGAAAAACGAAAAACGATTCGTATATATATATATATATATATATATATATATATATATATATATATATATATATATATATATATATATATATATATATATATATATATATATATATATATATATATATATATATATATATATATATATATATATATATATATATATATATATATATATATATCATCAAAAAAATTGCAATGACTATTTCTCGGGAACGCGAGATCCGTTTGAGCTGAAATTTTCAGGATACATTGGTGTATATGCAGAATAGGTCCAGGTCTCACCAAATGTTAATTATCTTTAACCTTATGTGTGCGCTAGGTGCCTAACATAAGATTGGAAAAAATCGAAATTTTTTGAATTGCTATAACTTTTGACAAGGCTATTAGATCATTATGAAACGTTACGTTGTAGACCTATGTAATTTTTTAAGAACGTGTTGGTAATCCTGCAGCTACGGCAGGCGCTGACAGTGCAAACCTTGAGATCCTCAACTCTCCTGAAAAACTTTCGTTTCTTAAAAAATAAGCAACTCATAGATAAATCTTGTGTTTTGTTTGCAAAGCCAAGGTGAAACTTTTCAAATTCCATATCGAACAAGAACGGTAACTTTCCTCCAATTCACTTATATTTTAAGCCTCAGAAACTTCTGTTCACGGGAACTCACGACCCAATGGTCATATACATCTGAAATTTACAGAATGTATTGGCTTTAAGAAGGACCAAGTCTGATAGATGCGATTTTGAAATGTGGGCAGCTCTGCGCCAGTGGTGCGCTTGAAAAATCACAAAGAAAAAAAAACTGCTTCTTGCCCTATGAATTCTGATTCAGTCATCAGATTTTCATGAAATTCACACAGTATCTGAAGTCACGTTTGGTAGAAATTTGGTTGAAAAATTAGGATGGAGCTGATTATGGTGTCTTGGATTTTGAAAATTCGCTCAGCTTCCCAAACATCTTTCTATCTCTGTAGCTTTCGATCAAGGCATCGGATAAAAATGAGGTTCACAGGGTAGCTTGATTTTGACATGTGGCAGTTGTGGGAGACTTTTAGTTTCAGTGCTGGTAAAGTGTTACAAGCACTGAGCATTTTTTTTATTTCTGTTACAGGAGATGCTGCTGCAACTGATAATGAACATAAGTAACAAGTGTTTGACTTTCCTAAATTTTGAAATCCATCCAAGTGGTAACCCAGAAAACTTTTCCACCCTAGTAGGTTAAATGCATTGGTGAGATCAAAGCGCTATATTGCCCTCGAAACAGGTTGGAGCACATGTGGTCGAATATGCCTTCAAAACCTGCACGATTCCTCTACTGTTCATAGAACATTTGCCGTGTTCCATTTTTACTAATTAGTACTTGCAAGTACTTGGGAGTAGAGCACAAAAGGAACGCCATCTTCGTTCATACGAGCAGATTCTAACCTGTCAAATTATATGCAGTTTTCAAATGTAAAACAGTTGAAAATAAAGGGAGAAAACAACGAGTATAAACTACCACAATCGATAAAGAATATAAAAGGAACTAGCAGAAAATTACATCTTTTAACTTTCCACACATTATGAGGGCTATGTCTAATTTCCTAACTACCAAAACATTCAACATAACCATGAAAAAATCAAAACCACCTAGTGACAGCTAACACTACCAATGACAACTAACATAGCCACCTCACGCCAAAAAAAGGCGTAACTACTCATGAACTACTCGCGAACGAGAGCGCGAGTAGTTGGAAGTAGCCAGAAGTACTTGCGAGTACTAAATAGTAATAATGGAACACGGGCATTAGTATTTCTGGCGGTTCTGATGCGCTAGAGTTTTTTAAAAGTCTCTTTGGTAAATTCGCTTCCAGTCTGAGTGGATTGATATAATTTACTTTTTTGTTCGGTTAATCATAATCAATTTTCCCCTCTTTCACAGTGGAAACAATATAATTTCCAGCATATTCAGCTTCCGAGACGTAGACTTCATTGCGAAGAATAAATGAAATGAGCCTAAGACCGACAGAGAAAACTGTAGGAATATTCTAATGTTTTCAGTTTTTATTCGCTGCCTTTGAGAATATTCGTCAGATTTAATTGCTTGATCGGTTAGTTTCTGCTTCGTTATTTTTTATTGAAATATTTTAGCATAATTGCATCTTTCCACAATTCTTCTATGGGGTGTTTTTCTTGCCCCGAGATCCGAGAAATTGTGTTGCTGAATTTCCCAGAATCACAAAATGCAGACCACGTTAAGCAATAAAGAATCTATTTATAATTTAATTTGAATTTCGGTATCATAAATACATACTTATTCAAAAGTACTACTCACTTTTATGCGGGCAAAAATATTCAACTTCATGACGTAGGAGATAATATCACATTATCTCATTGAAAATTTATGAATGTGTACTTAAATATATTGTGCACATGTAAATAGAGGAAACATGAGTAATCATAGAGAGCAAGCATAGCATGTGCTATTAAATATCGTATTTGTGCACGAACAGAGTTTTTGTACGCGACAGATATAACATTTTCCCAAAAAAAAAGATTGCTAGCAGTGAGGGGCAAACTCCCATAGGGTGGAAATCGAATTATAGCATCGCTTAAAAGTTGCGTAAGTTGACTTTAACAAGAAATCTGCAGAACTCAAAATATTTTCGTAAATAATAAAGAAAAAGTTGAACATAATTTGTTTCTAAAAAAAAAACTTAAAGGCAAAACAACAAATCGTTGGTGTAAATATCTTAATATATCAACAATTTCTTTAAATTTTCTCCAGCCAACAAAATCTTGCTATGACTGATTCAAAAAAATCCATCCTAGTGTATACCTACAATCCATTAAACAGGCAGTTCCACTCGAATGAAAACGAAAATTAGAACCATTAGATGGCTACCTAGTCTGATCTAGTCAGTTTATCTGTATAGCGTCGTGGCTCTGCAATAGAATTCAGCATGTCCACCTAAATCAACGTATTCTAGTCTGCGGCTGATGTAATTGTACTTTTCAAGGTTACTCATCAATTTAGAATGTAATTTAATCTGCTAGCGTGCGCAAAAAAATAAAGGGGAGAAAAATTGATGGAGACTGAATGTGTCGATTAAATTCAGAATGACTAAAGAGTTATGCACGAGAAGTACTGGGGTAATGGATATATAATTGTTTTCCTGATTTTTGATGAACCATGATCGAACCACAGCTACAGACAACCCAACAGCTGTTTGTTTAGCGAAGCGTATTTAGATCGTATTATAAAACATTGTAATACAGAAGAGCATTTATAGTTTTAATAGACGCTATTATTTTTTGTTGTTTTTATAACAAGTTCTTGTGGTAACCTTATGTTTAGAATCTGGAAAATACATCTCAGATAAACAAAATAAACACTACCTTAATATGTACAGTGTACCAATAATGAATAATAAATAAACAGCGGCTATTTGAAACTCAAGTGATAAAAACAATAAATTGTTGCAAGAAATTTGAACAAGTTTTAATGCAGATTTATTCCTTAAACATTTTTATTTCATTTAAGGCTGGTGCAGAGTTAATCGTGAAGTTAAATTTTGACATTTCTCCATTATCTGGTCATTATTTCTAACGAAAATTTTAGTAATGGAGAAAAGCAGAGACACTGCTCATTCCTGACGGATAAAATGTCAAGAATTTTAATTTTTGATGTTTTCGATGTCTTTCCAATAGGAATGGAAAGATATTTGCCCAATTCAATTTTCAAATTCAAATACCAAATGTCACTTTTTACCTCGAAAGAATGAACTGCACATACTAAATTGGCGTGAAATGATTGGAGTGTGGCGACTTCACCACACACTGACAGCGTATACTAACCACCTATCTGTTGCCGACAACACTTAGGTGAGAAGAATGTATCTTCGTCCCCGCGACAAAGTCTCACTTATCCTTCGTTCGTCGTCCTGAGATGATCAATTCTCAACGTGTTTTTATATAGTGTAAATAAAGCGTATTGTTAAGTTTGATAACTGTGTTTCACTAACATGTACACGCTAAAAAATAATTATTCTACTCTTAATATATTTTGCAGCTAATATATTTATATTAAAAACATTTCTTAAAATTATTATTATGACCTAGCAATAACATTATATTGTCCGCACATAGCATTCTTAAAATTTTATATATTGACATGCGTGTGGTGAATTTGTCCGTTACAATATTATATTAGTAGGCCAATATGAAATAGTAAAATGGCAATAAATTATATTAGCATCTTACAATACTATTGGTATACCAATAATTAATATTAACACACCAATATATTATAGTAACATGGCAATAAGTTATATTAACGTCTTATAATAGTATATTGGTATACCAATAATTAATATTAACACGCCATATGCTTTATTAGCTGTATTAGCTTGTCGATATGATTTTTTCATAGTCCCAAGAGGTCCCCCATCTAAATACTAACCACGCCCAACTGCTTAACTTCGACGATCGGACAAGATTAGGTTATCCCAGTGTGCTATTGCCGTATTTAATATTAACATCCTAACTAACAATACTAGCAATGTACTTTGTTGTATGACCAACAATTTCACCACCCTTGTTTAATACATTCATATTTGGCATAGTAATATATTTATGTTAAGATGTTAAAACATTTATATTTAAAGATGTTCTTAACATAAAAAGTTAACAGCTTAATATATAATGTTAAATTCCAAATATAATATTGTAACTTCCTAACATAAAATATTGAGCTGTTAAAATTATGTATTAGGGACAATGCTGTTAATACAAAAATATTAAGATGTTAATATATTGATTTCGGTCATTTCTCAGCGTGTAGGATCTTTGAAATCCTACAAGTGGTGACCCCGACGTGATGCAGTTACAGCATTACTCAGTTTAGTGAAATAATTTGGTCAAGCGAAGCGATCAAGTTCCTGACGCTACTTTCGACGCTAAGATTTTCAAAGACTTCTTTTAGTGAAAGACATTGTGAAGTGACTTGTTAGCGCCGCCATTTTGGACGATTTACATTAAACAATCGATTGACAATCATTACATAATAAAGTGAAAACTAAAAAAGACATTTTGAATAAATATGGCTACGGCAGATTGGTCTGACGAAAGTCCCAACAAAACGCGAGTTCCTACTACGCCGCCTCCGCCAGTCACACCAAGGCCTGTGGTTGAATCATCGCACAACTTGTTCGTTGAAACATCACGCATAACGAAATTTCCCGCGTTCTACAGGCCGGATCCGGAGTTTTGGTTTGAGCAGGTGGAAGCCGCTTTTCATACCGCCAAAGTTACGCAGGATGAGACGAAATTTAAATACGAAATCCATTATGCGGAACCGGACATATTGCCCCATGTGATTTCAATCGCAAGAAACTCTCGGGCGGAAAACAAATACCAAGCGGTAAAAGATAGAATCTTGTCAGCGTTTGCCGAATTTATAAAGTCACGCCTTCGACGACTGTTTTCAGGTCAAAACTTGGAAGGCAAGAAGCTGTCACATTACCTCTAGGACCTTCGAAATACAGGAGAAGATCAAGTAACGAACGCTATGCTCCAAACGTTAATACTAGAACAGCTGCCAGAAAATATTCGCGTCGTTCTTGCCATCTCGAGCGAACCAGATGTGGATAAGCTGACAAAGATGGCTAATTTAATGTTGGAGCTGCAGCATCTACCTGGAGTTTCAGCGGTTCAGCAACATCGAGAACCAGAAATGAGGAACGAAGTTCTATCGTAGATTCTGGACCGTCTTGAGCGTTTACAATTGCGAACGCGTAGTCGATCACGCTCTTAATCTCGTGGTCGAACAAACAAATTAAGATCACGGTCGCGTGGACCATTTTGCTTTTTCCATACTCGTTTTGGGAAACTTGCAAGGAATTGCAAAGCACCTTGCAATTGGGAAAACTAAATTCGTCGTCCCGCGTTTCGGCAACCGAGAACGGCTCACTCCACCAACGCCTACTTACTATTACCGATAAAAAAAACTGGACTACATTTCTTGGTAGACACAGGTGCTGATGTGTCAGTTCTTTTGAAGACAAAACATCACCAAGTACCTTCCAAATGCAATTTGTATGCCTGCCAACAACACTCCGATCGGTACGTACGGTCAGAAATTTGTAGTTCTCGATCTCGGCCTTCGACGATCATTTCCGTGGAGTTTCACCATCGCAGATGTGCGAAAGCCTATCATAGAAGCAGATTTATTTCGCCACTTTGGATTGTTAGTTGATCTACGAAGAAAGTTAATCGTGTATGCGAAAACGAATATTGAGTCCGTCGCCGATGTTTCGAATAACACAGGCTCTGGAATATCAACCATAGCATCAAGTGCATCTTACCGAAACTTGCTAAGGAAATACTATGGTGTTAGTTATCCCAGTAATACCAAAATGGTCATGAGCTACGGTGTGTACCATCACATCTTAACGAAAACAACCGGTTGCTGAACGAGCGAGAAGATTACGACCGGAGAAATTGCGCGAAGCAAAAGCAGAATTCGAGTTTATGCTTGAGCTCGACATCTGTCAACCTTCCAGCTGCCGATGGGCAAGCCCAATCTTTTGGCTAAAAAAAAGTCGGATAATGGAGACCATGTGGCGATTACCGACGTCTCAATGCCATTACTATTTCGGACAAATATCCAATCGTTCATTTGAACGACTTTTCGCACAATCTAAGTGGATGTAAAATATTTACGACATTAGATTTGACACGAGCATACAATCAAATTAGCTGTCAATACAATCAAAATAGCTGTCATCACTCTGTTCGTACTTTTTAAGTTCAATGTGATGACATTTGGACTATGCAATACATTGACTCAGCACTACGAGGATTGCAGTTTTGCTACGCATACTTCGATGACGTCTTGATCGCACCGAAGCCATACGACGAACAGCAGGAGTATTTATAAACTGTTTTCAAACGACTTCAAGAATACAGATTGTCGATCAACGTTTCGAAATGTGTTTAAGGAGCACCATCAGTGGAGTATCTTGGATACCTCATTGATGAGAATGGCATCAGTCCTTTTCCTGCACGCGTGAAAACCATCGTTGAGTTCACGAAATCAGCAAAAATTGCAGATTTGCGAAGATTTCTGGGTGCCATAAACTTCTATCGAAAGTCGTTACAGAATGCAGCCGAAATCCTGATGCAGAAGAAGCATTCAAGAAGTGCAAGGAACAGATTGCATATGCAACATTGTTGCGACATCCCATCGAAAATGCCCAACTGGCGCTTAAATACGACGCACAGTGGTCTATTTCGCGAAAAAGGTGAACTTTATTCATGGGAACCACTAGATGTATGAAATTGAGTGTTTCTTGGGTTTTCAAACATGGGAAATCCATTTTTGGGGTTGTATCGGCTCCAACTTTTAGCAAAAAGTTTCCAAAAAGGGTAAAAATTTGGAAAATTTCACTTTGAGGAAAGATTTTTTTTTTATTAATAAACGAGTGTGACTTATCATTTCCATAGTATTTTTGCTGGCTGAACACGAAACCGCTGTCCAAATCCTCCTCTCGTGCCTCAATGTTGAGGAAAATATCATTTTTAGAATTTATCCTTGCTGACGCAATTTTTATCAATATTGCGACGTGATAGCCAAATTTCGGATCACATTCGTGACAACAGGCGAAAATGCTGTGGAAATGATTATTCAAATTCGTTTGACACAAATGATTTCGGACAGTATTATTAATTTGACTTGCAGTCCTACCCACAAAGTTTAATCGAAACAATTGTAATTATTTTGAATAAATTTTGTAATAATAATAAATCAACTAAACAAAAATAACATGCGGAAATCTATATACTTATTTGAAGTAGTAAAAAAAGCCTATCTACAGCATATAGCAAAACACATATCGAATTTACAAATATTATCATTCATCCATGCATGCATATTTACAATTTTAGAAATTAATACCTGGGACGAAATTGTTTTGTACAGGTAAAAATGTATTTTCGATAATGTTGCTTTGCATATAATTTCGATACTAAGCATAAACATACCTGAATCACTCTATGATCATACATGAATTATCATATGAACATATTTTATTGAATTGAATTCAGAAGCAAGTTGGGAAATTTGATGATACTAAAGTACAGGTGAATGAGTAAATAAATGCATGAACAGCCAAATAAACATACGCCACTTGAAACTTTACCAATAATATAACAAGTAAGTGTATGGTTTAGAAACTATTGTTTTATTTATGAAATTTAACGTTGTGCTTATCTCAATCTCACGAGCTTCAACCTGGTACAAATGCTTGCTATTATGTGCTAGTGCAAATGATAAGAAAATACTGCAGAGCACACGGACTGGCGCAATAAGCGCGCAAAATGTTGCATTTTATGCAAGGTCGCTGAACTTTGAAAGGATTTTACGAGCGTAGCCGCAGCTAGCCGCAGGCAAACTAAGTGTGGATAGTTACTTTGGACTTTAATGAATACAACTAGACTTATTTCGTAACAACTTGTTGTGACCCTCTAAACTTAAAAGGGACTAGAAGTTTTAAACACCGAATTCCTATACTATCTGCAGTGTGAACACGATGAAAGGGGGGGAGGCTAAATCATCAATGTCTTTCATAGCTTAATAGCGCTGTATTACTCAAAGGTATTTTGATCTTCATATTCTTAATTTAAAAAATAGGTTAAAAGACAGATGCAATTTTTGGTTGTTTTCAGCACCTGTGCTCTTACCCTTAAACTTATGAAACCCAATTACCACCTCAAATGATGGGGGCCATATAGGACAATATTACCCCCAAGTTTCAACTTCATACTTAAAAGTCCATAATTTGAATTAAGTTCACCTTTTTCGCGAAATAGACCACTGTGCGACGCTTCAAATACTGCCATGGGAGCAGTATTACAGCAGCTAATTGACAAAATTTGGGAACCACTTGGATTCTTTTCCAAAAAGTTTAGTAGTGCACAATGTAAGTACAGCACTTATGATCGAGAGCTACAAGCCATCTACATATAGCGCTGTCAAATACTTTCGTAACATGATCGAAGGACGGCCACTGATTATTAAAACTGATCATAAGTCATTTACATTTGTATTTAACCAAAAATCCGAGAAAGCTTCCCCAAGACATTTCCGACAATTAGACTTTATTGGACAGTTCTCAACAACTTTAATTCACGTTGCTGGAAACGAAAACGCCTCAACAGTTGCACTGTCACGGATCAGCACAATCACTATGCCGGTAGAGTTATCAGAAGTGCAGAAGAATGATGACGAGGTTAAACAGCTACTTCGTACGGAAACAGCATTGACATTGCGTAAACTTCGCATCGATGAATCGAATACAACAGTCTATTGTTATGTGTCAGCTGTAGAAATCCGTCCATATATTCAAAAAGCTCTCCGACGAAATATTTTCGACATGAAACATGGACTATCTCATCCAAGTGGATGAGCCACGAAGACTATGATTAGTCATAAATATTTTTGGTCAAATATTTCAAAATACATACCTGAACAGGGTCGTACATGCAACCAGCACGTGGACAATTTGAGATGCCGGATGCAAGATTTAACCATGTACATATCGACATCAAAACAGGAAAAAACGATCAGGACTCATCATATTAGATCGAAACCTAAGTTGAAACAGATTCTTCAGCAGGAATGGGCGAAAATAGAGCCAAGCTATACAAAAAAAAATTTGTAGAATCGATGCCAAACCACCTTAAAGCCACCATTAAAAATAAAGGCTACCAAACTAAATATTAACAAAAAATGTATCTATAGTTTTTCATAAACTGTTTCGTAAGTGTACCAAGACATTTTTGGAGGCAAATTGTCGGCTTTGTTTTATTTTTAGTTAATAACTTTGTAATGAATCATTTAAATGTAATGAATCATTAAAATAAAAATGTATAATGAATAAATCTGCATTCAAACTTTTTCAAATTTCTGGCAACAATTTATTGTTTTTTGTCACATGAGAAATAGCTGCTGTACGAAGACATTATTGGTACACTGTATGTTTCGATAAAAAAATATTTTGGAAATCACTGTAGATAATAGTTGAGCGTAAAAGCTGTTATGTTCGGTTATCGAAAAACATGCTATCTATGAAACTCGATTTGTAGTAGTAAGCGCTTTTATTATAACCAATGTAGTGCGTTCTATTGAACAAAATACAAACGGGGAAAAGTCTAATATAGAGTATTTTCTCTGCATGTATTTAATGTATTACCGTACTTTTTATCCACCTATGAATATGTAATCTAGAGAGTAAAGTCTCTGTCAATAGAACTGTCTTCTTTACACCACTTCCCTTCGCCAGAATTCTCTATGTCGCTTCACTATTCAAGCATACCGACTATTTGTTCAGTAATTAAGATACGAATAATGATCGCATGGTTTTCTGTTAATTACTTAGCTTTTGTGAAATTAAAGAAGCTATGTAGGTACATTTGTTTTGTTATGGCCTTATCGAATTCCGAGGTTACTCCCGTGGTATTATGATGTTTGAGTAGAATAAATCGCATGACTCTAATCTTTGATTCGATATCTAGCAGATAATGGATTTAAGGTCAATATATTAGGAGATTAATCGACCCATATACAATTGAAAAACTTATCCTTTTACTTTTAGCACTTATCTTTGATTCTTTGTCTTTTGAACGATAGGTAGATGCAATTACATATGCACCTTCTTCTCCACAATCTCTCAGCAGTTTGCTTACTACTCTGATACTGGAATTTTCATATTTATATTCATTTCAGCATAAAAACTTACTTTAGATTGTTGGTGGTGTTGCCCCTTTTCCTTTAGATTGATTTTTAACTATTCTGGTGGATGCCTGACAGAACACCATGCGTTTGAGTGTTGTAATCATGACTTTTTATTCTTTTGGAAAAAAGGGTAAAAGCTTCACCTGCACATATAACCTGACTCAAACTTTGCTTCGACAGAATGAATCGCATCGCTCGGGTTCGAGTCCCAATGTGCATCATAGCTGCCGCCGATCATATAATGTAAATTAAAGCGAAATTACAGACTGGTATTAACAGATCTCTAGTACACCACTCACATATTAATCAATAATCGTACGATTAGCAGAAATATGAGTGGCCGAATAGATATACGACTTCGAACGTGTATATTCGTCGTCTTCGCATAGACCAAGCCCCTCTCGGTTTTTGGCTTCTAACAGATGACACCTGCAATTGTCCCATCCCAACTACCGCATCCACCAGTTACGAAATCCAAGCAAAGATACAGACTCTTTGTGGACAGTGTCGATTTCCTGGGTTTTCCCTTTAGCCTTCGACCATCGGCTTTATCTTCGAATACATACCGTTTTAGGTACTCGATACTCGTCCATTCGGTGCACCTGACCAGCCCATTGCAGCCTCCGCAGTCATCATGGATCGTCAAATAATTTGTACAACTGCCTCATCCGTTGTTGGCCGCTTTCATGTTTTGCTCCAATTATTCCCTACAGGGCCCTCTTTCGAAAGCGTTGAACATGTTTGAGATTCAATGTTTCACATTTACAGCACAACATAGGTTTTCATTGATTTATAGACTTTGGAGCTTTATTTTCCTGTGTATGTCTTCAGTATAGTTATAACCGAGCAGAAAGTTTTATTAGAGAGCTGGGTTCTTCTTTTTTTTCTATGACAATTCCAAAGCTTAGGGAGTTACCTTTTGAAGCGAATGCTTAGTTATGGCAGTGCGGAAAACATGCGCGAGAATCCGATTTCAATGATTCCTTTATAGGCGCTTAAGTGTCATACTTTTTTCTGGAGCACTAGTCTTATATCCAATCGCCAGCTCTTAAGATAATACAGGATGAACAAACACAACCATGAGCAAACGACGGTATTGGAACCGGTGTATAGTCATATTCGTGAAGAGCTATAATTTGCCTATCGGTGTTCACTTTCTTATTTGCGCGTCATGATTTTCGGTTTCATCATGTTGATTTTCAGCTCTACTTCTTCTGTTTCTTGGTTGATTTTCAGCAGAACATATTTAGCAGGTTTGGATGAACGTAACAATATGTTGATTTCATCTGCGTTCCATCCAAGTTTTTAGGGGTTATTGGTGGTGATGAACTATAACTCTTTTTAGTTTACGAGAGAATATATTTAACCGTTTGGCGATAGCGGGCATTTTTATCAGTTAATAAGTATATTTCTGTTGAAAATAAATATTTGCAAAAAATAAGCAAAGGAATGGAAAATCAGTTATGTTTTTAGCTTGGTTATGATAATGTTTTTGTAACTTTCAACCCTATACGGGCGCTCAGAGTCTGAAAGCAGGCAAAGAAAATTTGTAAAATTTCGAATTGTGATAGCTTCGCACAAAGTCATTAGATCTCTATGAAATTCACAGGACACATAGACGAGCGCAAAAAATGTGTTTATGTAATTTTCGATAATATGCAGGCTACCCTGTAGCTACGACAGGTACGTAAATATAGACCTTCAAATCAACGAACCTTCTGAAGCGTTTTTGTTTTCTCAAAAAAAAAATAAAATAACTAATAATAACTTTCATACTTTCATTAAGCCAAATTAAAGTTTTCGTAGCTTCCCCTAACAAAATTAGCATCCGAAATGTTTGTTCTCAAGAGTTCACGACCCGATAATCAGATCAATATGAAACTCATAAGACATATTGGCCCTAAGTAGGACCAAGTCTGATAAAACTGATTTTGAAATGTGGGCAACCCTGTGGCAGTGGTGCAATCTTGAAAAATGGCTAAGAAAGAAACTATTCTTTGCCCTAGAAATTCTGATCCAATGAACTTATTACCTTATACCTTACTTTAAGCCAAGCTTGATAGAAATTTGGTTGAAAAACAACGTTAGGACTGCCAGCTATAGCCATTTTTGTCTTTTGAATCTTAAAATGTATCTCAGTAAAATAAATGGTGTTTGCCTTATAACTTCCGGTGGAAGGAAAGGAAATTCATATGGAAGATACGCCTTATGGTAAGTCAAGTTTAGTAGGAATTTGGTTGAAAAGTCTTGATAGGGATGCCAGCTGTTTTTGCAATTTTTTGTAACTTCTTTTCTTAGCAATTTTATCAGAACACGCTATCTCGTACTTGCAAGATCAGATTGTGTCGCACCTGAATGAGCGAAACACTCCAACGGTTGTTTGTGCCTTGAATATCGAGAAGGCTTTCGAAACCGTATGGCACTCTATTTAAGCTGATCAAGTTGGGATTTCCGGAAGTTGTAATACGGCTCGCTGCAAGCTTCCTTAGCAACAGACAATTTTATGTGTCTAGGCGTCAATGGAGTGAATTCACCTAGGCAACCTGTAACATCAGGAGTGCCACAAGGTTCTGTCACTGGACCTGTTTTATACACTATCTTCACTGCTGACTTCACTTTTCCAGTGGGCTATCTTCAAGTTAAAGTTCTGTAATATGCATATGGCACGCTCTTATTCACGTCAAGCCAAGATTCGCTCAAAGCTGCGAAGAGCCTTGAAGATTACTTCGTCATCCTTAGAATTTATTTTGATGAATGGGTCATCAGACTAATTAGCAGCAAAGTACAGCTGACTGTGTTCAGGAACCCTTCCAAGTATCGGGGATCACAAATTATCCGCAACAACTCTTGTTCGGAATTTCTAGAATTACTCATATTCCTACATTGCGCTACCCTGGAGTAGACATGCATGAATTATTGAAACTTAATCCCTATGTCCGACGTAGATCTAACGTAGCCTAGCCCGCATTTCAGCTCATCAGACATATTTTCGCCAAAAAGATGGACATGGCGACAAAGGCTAAATCCATTTGGTATAAGACACTCATTCGGCCAATCCTTAGATATGCATCCTCAGCCTGAATTACCTGTTCTAAATCTGCCATGGTAGACGCGGAGATGTTTGAACGGAGAACTCTGCGCTTCTGCACTAGCAGGTTTTACAACCCGGTAGCTAAATGATAAAAAAAATTAATAATTATCATCCGATAAGAGCCAGCAGGCCGAAAATAGTTTAGCCAACTAGATATAAGATTTTTTACGTTAAATACTCTTTATTTTAAGCTATCTGTGTACAATTTAAAATTAATAAAATTATTAAACTCTAGCGTAGCAGAGCCGCTAGAAAACTGATTTTCGAAGAAACTGTCCTTGAGTGACCAAAAAATGTGGAAAGACGTACTACACTTTTTTGTAGTATCATATCAACCATTTTTTACGCAAGGCAACAAAAATCATTTCTCGATAGCACTCCTATAGCATTAACGATGAAAATGTTGACTCCTGGCAACACTTTTCCAATGACGCAGCAATGAGTCTAACATGACAAGCTCATGCTAAAATCAACGTATCCTTTGAATTTCGTTTTCATCCTATGAGATCATCGAAAGTTTCAGCGATTAAACGATATTTGAGGCTGCCATAAAAAAAATTGAAACTAGAAAAATTTAAACCTTGGTTCCTTATATTTATTGTAAATGTTTTGCATATGAATAAGATATAGAAATATCTGTTGGTGCAATGTTTACGAAAATGTCCGGTGCTGGCAACTCTGTGCTAACAGCATAACCAAAAATACACCAAATTTGTTTCACGTCAAGATGAACCCACCTTGTGAGTTTCGTTTCGATTGAATGACTGCGCTGGAAGTTATAAGGGTGAAAAGAATCTTAAGGTTACTACCCGCACTTTTTTCAAATTTTCGAAAACTCAATATTTGTTGTTAATTGTCGTTGCAGGATCGTTCCCATTTGTACATTTAATTACAAAATCACAGCAAAGAAATGCTAAAAAATTACAAAAATTACAATAAATGCCAAAACCATGAAATTCCTACGAAAGTTGGCTTAAAATTAGGTCAATTTACTTCATGAATTTTGGTTTAATTTCGTGACTGCATCGTAAGTTATCGGGAAAAAAGCTATTTTTTGCTGAGCAAATTTACAAGATTTAGGTGACAGAAACCTCCATAGTTGGCAGCTCTAACCTAATTTTTCAACCTAATTTTTCAACCAAATTTCTATCAAATGTGACTCAGAGTAAGACCCAAATAGTGTAGGAATTTCGTTAAAATCTGTTGGGTGAATCAGCAGCTATAGGCCAAAAAGAAGCTTTTTTCTCAGTAATTTTTCAAGATGGTACAACTGCCACATGGTTGCCCGCATTTCAAAATTACTTCTATCAGATCTGGTCTTAGTTAATACGAGTTCTGTAAATTTCGTTATGATTGGATTCTCCGGTCGTCAGTTCTCGTGAACAGAAGTTTCGAGTGCTGAAAATAGAGGTAATTTGGCGATGGGCTGCCGTTCTTGTGTAAGTCGGAATATCAAAAATTTCAAATTATCATGGTGGTCAAATAAGTTTTCAGTGCTGAAAATAGAGGTAATTTGGCGATGGGCTGCCTGTCTTGTGCAAGTCGGATAATCCAAAATTTCAAATTGTCATGGTGGTCAAAGGTTCAATAATTTGAATTTTTTTTGTCAAAAAGCAAAAACTGTTCAGGAGCGTGGATGATTTGAAAGATTGTTTTTTGTGTATGCCTGCCGTAGCTATAGGCTTGTCCGCACAATTTTAAAAATCCACGTGTGTATAGTTTTAGTCAACATCAAAACGCTCTGCAAATTCCACAATGACCCAATTTTTTTGTCAAAAGTTATGACAAATCAACATTTAAAAAAACCCCTTGCCTACTTTTAGGCACTCAGTGCCCACATAGGGTTCAGAATTTAAAATTTTTTGTCCTAAACAAGCATAAAACATAACTAGTTTTTACTTCCAGTACTTAATTCTAACAAATAGGTAGTCTGTATAATAATATAGGGGAAACTGAAAATTCAGTGAAATGCCCGCCGTCAAAGAGTTAAAGATATCTTAGATTTAATTAGTCGCTGCACTAGTCCTTATACACATCTATGTCCTCTGAAAATTTCAGCCCAATGGGATTGGTCGCTCCAGAGATTATGTACTTTAATATTTTCGCTGATATATATGTATATAACATTTTCAGCTCAAATGAAACCTTTTTCAATTGAAATGAAACCTTTTCCAATTGAAATGAAACCTTTTCCAATTTGAAATGAAACCTTTTTGCAATGAAATGAAAACTTTCTCCAAATGAATAAGACTTCGATAAAAATAGTTTCAGGATAATTTATTTTTGATGTAAATGTATGAAGAATAATAAAAACATGAAAAAAATAAAAATAACAGAATATGATATTTTAGTGATATAAATTTTAATTACAAGGTACAATTTAATGTAATGGTTGGCCTTCTGCAGCTTTTGGTATTTGCAGAACCATATCTAGGACATAATTCGAGCAATCTTTTGAAGTGATTTGAAGCACGCTTTCTTCAATAACATTGTTAATGCTATGTCTGGTCTATACTTATGTCATTCAATACAGAGTGAGCGTGCAATTTTATTTTCGAAAATGCTTTTTCGCTTGGTTTCAGCATCGACGAGTAAAGCATAGTACTGAGTTCGATTTCACGTGAAATTTTCATACAAAATTTCACGTGAAATCTGTTTCGGCGAAAATTTAGCTTGAAAATAAGCAAGTTTGGTACTGTGTTCTTAGCATGAAAAGTTGCTTTGAAGTTGCTTTCGCTTCGAAAACATAGATGGCACTAAAACATGTTGTCAATCATTTCACGCCAATTTAGTTTGTGCAGTTCATTCTTTCGAGCTAAAAAGTGACATTTAGTGTTTGAATTTGAAAATTGAGCAGTGCAAATGACTTTCCAATAAGAAAATCGATCGAAAATTGAAATTCTTGACATTTTATCCGTCACGAATGAGCATTGTCTCTGCTTTTCTCTGTTGTCAAAATTTTCGCTCGAAAGAATGGCCAGATAATGGGGAAATGTCAAAATTTCACGTGAACTCGAACTCAGTACCAGCCTTAAGGGGGTAAACATTTTAATATACATCCGCTACCTACAACCACCTCCTGAACTTCTCGCGTTTTGTGGATTGGAGCATTATCCAAAATCAGAACTGAACTATCCATGTTTGGCATGGAACCAATTTTTTCTAAAAGCTCTCGTAAGAACAGCTTAAATCTATCAGCATTTACGGTTGCGTTTGAAATTATTTGCGTATAAACAACACCATTCAGGGTTATTCAGGGCTGCAATAAGCGTAACATTACGTCCCCTTACAGTAGGTACAACAATGTGAGTTCGTGTACCGACTTTCGAACGACCCTGGGAAGCCGCGCTCATCTAAAAAAAATATAATTTTCCTCTTTGTTGAGGCGCCAACTGCCAAAACTCTCTGGCGTAAATATGCCTCAATTGCAAAGTTCGCTGGCAATTCATACGGTCAACTTCAACCGAATTAAGCTTCAGCGTAATTTTCAGTTCCCGCAGAGCATTAAAAATAGTGCTTATCGACACAGTTATGCCTTGTTCTTCATATAGTTTTTTTAAAATGTTTTCAAGGGAAAATGTGGGATCACTTTCGAAATAGCACTCAATGTTTCCCAAAACGTTCGGTGTTAATTTTTTTATTCTGTTTCCTCCACGCTTGCGTTGAACTAAAACTTCCGAAGGCTTCTTATAACGCGATAAAACTGTTTTCACAGAGCTTACATTCATTGATGTTGTTCGCGTTGCTTCGAAAACCGTTTTCCCTTCTTGGTGCAGTTTAATAAGCAGCAATTTCAGATCTTCGGTTATTTTAACAACTTTATGCACTTCACGTTCACCATTTACTGGGTTAACAACTTAATGTACTTCACGCGACTAGTTGCGGTCGCAACGGAATGTGATTAACGCAGTTAAAAAATTTATGATAAAAACTACCTGGCATGGACTAAGAATAATGGAATATTTACTTCGAAAATTATTTTTCTAGAAATGGTTTCTTTTTTAAAGTTTCATTTAATTTGAAAAAGGTTTCTTTTCAAATAAAAGAGGTTTCATTTCAATTGGAAAATGTTTCATTTCAATTGTAAATGGTTTCATTTCAATTGTAAAAGGTTTCATTGCAATTGGATAAAGTTTCATTTCGATTAAAAAAAGGTTTCATATCTATTGAAAAAGGTCTCATTTAAGCTGAAAATGCTATATATATATATATATATATATATATATATATATATATATATATATATATATATATATATATATATATATATATATATATATATATATATATATATATATATATATATATATATATATATATATATATATATATATATATATATATATACATATATCAGTGGCGTGGCGTGATAGTTTACCTTAGGGAAGCAATTAGTTCA
The DNA here is from genome assembly GCA_947369275.1 of Nemotelus nigrinus. Classification (NCBI taxonomy): domain Eukaryota; kingdom Metazoa; phylum Arthropoda; class Insecta; order Diptera; family Stratiomyidae; genus Nemotelus; species Nemotelus nigrinus. The sequence continues at coordinate 84,000,036 of OX376373.1, forward strand.
TTTCGATGACTGACTTTGGCTATGTTTTCTTCAAATTTGTTACGTATTAATGGAACGCTTCTTGTTAGCTACTTTTAACATTGCAAATACAAAAGCTTCCATGAATTACGAGCATGGACGTGAGAGTACTTATACTGTATTGTTATCAGTACTAATTCGCATGCCACCAATATATAATTATTTTTTCATTAAATATATATTTGCAAAAATTAAATATTGGCAAACATATAAATTAGCTATGTTGCAACAGCAAGCTATGTAAATAAAGCATTTGCAAATATAGCTACGGCAACAATAACAACTACAGTGATTATGCAAATTAAATGTTTATACGCATAAAGAAAATTTCAATATTCTAGTACTTATAAAAAATAACAGTAAAGTAACAACATTCCCATAGCGAATAACATATATATTTATATTTAAAAAAAAAATCTAGTAAATTTAAAATAAATGAAGTGACAGCTGAAAAAAAATCTATTATAAATCAAATTTGAAAAGAAAATTCATGCATACTTCTATTTTAAATTTAATGCAATTTGCCTTTGTTTTTTTTTGCAAACTCATCTATGACGTCTTGAAAACTTTACTCGCTCAAACATTATTTTAAGAAAACCTATTCTATGGAAAGTATTGCCAAGTCACTTAGTCACTGTTCATCTGTCCTATTCCTGAGATAAGTTTTAATCCTTTTTAAGGAAGAAAAACTGCGCTCTGCGGGCGCTCTTGTAACATTCTCTTTTGCATTCATTACTTGCAATGTTAGAACTAAAAAAACTGATTTATAAAATTGTTTTAAACTATTTTCTGATTTATTGTTGATAGAATATTCAAAAATATTTTCTCTGTGAATTTGCATTAGAGTAAAAAACAATGAGTTCCTTTTTATCCGCAAAAGATCGAGATCCAAAAGGAAATTTAAAAAGGTCACTAATTATGCAATTATAATCCATGCTATTTACGGAACAAATAAATACATTAACCTTTTGATTGCACTCTCACTATTTTAAGTATAAAATTAAAAAATCATGCGATTCCAGAAAGTAATTCTACGCACTCAATTCTAAACAATTCAAATCAATTTAATTACAACAATGCTCTAAACTATTGGTGAAATAATTACCTTCACCAATTAAAAATACCTTCACCAAATTTATATGTAAAATATAGCACAAATTTCACTACCGAACTACATTCAAGCAGTCTCTGGCAACCCTTAAAACATCTCGTAGTTCAAATTCATTCAAAAATTTACCTAGTGTGTAGGTACTACAGCAAACATTCTCATTCAAAAAAAAATACGCACAAGCAAATTATATGGGGAACGTCACAATAAGTTCCACAGCAACCATATGTACGCGGCTTCTCTCTCAGTTTCTCGCTTGAGACGGGAATTTCCCCTAAGAAGCAATTTCTGCATTGCTTCCAAACAGCCAGTACAAGCATATTTTTTTGAATGGCGTCACAATGCAGTCTACATGAAGTGAAATTAATGCTCGTAGAAGCAATTTTTTAGTTGCTTCCACCCGTCTTGTTCTCTCAATATTTTCATTCGGTGGTGTTACCACCTTAGCCGTGCAAGATGTTCACTATGAGTTTTTGGGAAAATTTATTTAGAAAATTCCTGTCCATGATTTTTCTCGTGATTTTTAAATAAATTAATTTAAAATATATATCAGTAAAATGTAAGGGAAGCAATGCTTCCCTTGCTTCCATGAACGCCACGCCACTGACATATATATGTATATGTATATGTATTATATCTACATCCATATATAAAACAAAGTCAGGTTAGTTACACCATTTATATAACTCAAGAACGGCTGGACGACGATTCGTTGAATTAGTCTCCGCCCCGAATAGCAGAATAAACCTCGGAAAAATTCATTAATGCTTCATGCATGCTACTAGAATGCATTACAGCGATTCCCGTTGGCTTCACAAAGACGAGAGCAAAGAGAGACAGTACGTCAGACGGCACAATTGGCAATGAGCAATCGTCGAGCTTATCGTACAGGTCAACAACGTGATAATCTTCGTCGCACAAGAAGAACTGCTTTTTCTATCACAAGGCGATCTAATGAGGGTAATGGACCCGAGTACAATCCATCTAGCAAATAGTTTAACAGAGAGTAGTGCAACAATGCTGCGCCAATCATTTCGATTCACTTCAATAAACCAAATGCTTTGCTGCCACGTGAATTACATTCATTTCAACGTAATTAAAATACTTTTCATTTTAATTTTTGTACATCTATTGAACTTTATTCATTTTGATCTTGATAAAAAAAACTGAATTTAATTCAGCTTAGAAGTGTAAACAACATTATTAACTCTAGAGCAGTACGAAGTTCGCCGAGTTAGCTAGGATATATATATATATATATATATATATATATATATATATATATATATATATATATATATACAATATATATATATATATATATATATATATATATATATATATATATATACACATATATATATATATATATATGTATGTATATATATATATATATATATATATATATATATATATACATATATATATATATATATATATATATATATATATATATATATATATAAATATCTATTTTTTTTCTTAGAAAATTTTCTTAGAAAATCAGTAAAAAAAAAACGATTTTATCAATAAAGTTTTCAAATGTCTAAGATCTTGTAGTGAAAGTAAATTCAAAATATTTGTGTTTTGAGAATTTAATAAGTTTAGCGGATAGTAACTCTTGATTTCTGTATACCCTTATGACTTCCAATGCAGTTATCGGACTGAAACGAAACTCAAAGTGAATTGGCCTGAACCCGAAGCAGATTTAGTGCAGATGTGGCTTTGGTGCTAGTAAAAGGTTTCCAGCACCAGCCATGTTCGTTATTTTCATACCAACAAAAAGGATAAGAACTCAATGTTTTAATTCTCCACGTATTCAAACATTTTCGGATGGCAGCTCCAAATATCTTTACATCTCTGTTACTTTCGATGAAGTAATCGGATGATAACGAATTTTGGTTGCAGTGCTGGTGAAGTGATGCAATCATTGAATATTTTCATCACTCATGTTAAATGAGATACTGCCTTCAAAGCTTTATAAGATAATTTGATGATGAATTTAATTAACAAGTGTTTTACGAGTGGTAGCCCCGAAAACCTTTCTGTTCTATAAATTTCAGTGCAGTCTTCGGATTTAAACGGTATATAACCTTCGGAACACGTTGGTTGTAATAAGGAGTACGTGTGGTGGAATATGAACTCAAAATCTTCTACTTTTCTTCGGAAATCAGTGTTTTTAGTGGTTCCTATGCGGCAGAGCTTTTACTATCTACCTAGAATTTTACAATCTACTTACAACCACAATCTATTTAATTGCGAACAATCAGCTTAAAGAAAATATATTTTTCAGTGAAAATTTTACAATCTACTTACAACCACAATCTATTTAATTGCGAACAATCAGCTTAAAGAAAATATATTTTTCAGTGAAAATTTTATTTATGGTTGTAGGAATACTCGTATTTTCAAACTTGAAAATGTTAGGAATGAAAAGAAATGGCCTTGTATACAGAATTCGAGTATGCACAATCTGGAAACCTTGAATATGGTCACGCTCTATAATTTCATTTTTGGAGCAGCCTACATTCATATCATTATAAATGTGCATGGCAAATAGACATGCAATCGTGCAGCGCCTAAGTATTAAGGACAGACTGTATGCATCTAAGTAATAAGATAACGTAAAGTTACATTATTGCTTGGATTGCATATCGTCGAAACTACTTATTTGTAGTTTTAATCAGATGTCTTGTCAATTATTGAGTAGGCAAAGACATATTGTTCTAGTTGCGGTTTTTTTAATTCAACACTGAGAAAGATTAAATAAAATCTTCCTAGACAATTATGTTCGTTCAAAGTATCTTTCAGATATGATGGTAAGAGACAAAAGATGAATTTAAAAAAATATCAGTCAATTATTTTAAGTTAAATAATAATTTCACCACATAAGAACTAAAAACAAAAAATAATAAAAACAGTTTCTAGTTCAATACCCAAATTTAAATTAGTGCAAAGTATTTATGATTGTACAAACCTCACAAGCAATTTCAGAAAACATCCAAATCCTCGACAAGTTGCAACTTCGGCCGTATATGTTACGGTCATTTTGTTTTCTAGGCCACTACTTCTTTTCTTCGTTGCTACAATAACTAATCACTTGCACATTACACAATATTTTTACACTGACTTAATTATAGGCATACAAAAAACTATTAGCACAACTCCGATAAAACCGATAGCACTTATTAAAAATCACAGCTTCACAATATTCGATTGACTAAAATAGCATACATGCGAGAATACTTTAAACACCAACACACTTTGCATATTACGTATTTATTTTATTATTGTATTATTATTTTGTGTTTTTGTTTCAATTAACTCTAATATCACATTAAGCACCATATGGACTACAAAAAACACTGAAGGCAAATTTTATCTTGGAAACTGTAATATACATTTGATTGCATATCTTTGCTTCATTCATTACACACACAAAACAACACTAATGTAGCTGTCGTCGTTATATTTTTCTTTGTTATTTTATCACTTCAGTGCACTTCTTTCTGGATTTCTTCGGATAACTTTTGATATCATTTTATCCCGAATCGTTCACTAACTCATCTCGCGAACTACTGAAAAATGGAAAAATTCACAATTAAGATACTGTTTGATGAACGAACTAGATGCGTTTCAGGCATGTGGTCACAACAACCTTTTACAATGTGAATGAATGGGCTTTTTATGTTACTTTTCGAAATTGGGATTGCGTATTAGTGGCAAAGTTTATTTTTAACATAATACAGACGATTGGTTTCAGTTTTCAAATTAACTTACTTGGGTGGCTAAGCTGGAAGTAGTATCACCGAATATTCAGTTTTCTCTATTTTGAGGTATAATATTTCTGTTCCTTCACTTAGAAGATTTTAGAGAAAAAAATGAAAAAATCGTGTGTCATTATTTACAAATGATACTTTCTTTTGAGCAATTATCACTCAAAATTGAATGTAGTTTTTCTGAGAATTGAATCTTATGAATTCCTAAGAGCAAAGATACATAACTTACTTCGCGAGAACGAATCATCCAGGTTTACTCAGATGATTAGCGATCAGAAAACAAATCATGGTTTTTTGTTTGTTTTGTTATTAGCCCATAGTCCGATGAGCGCATTTTATGAGTTCAGATTTCAATCACGCGATATGACACTTGTTATCTATCGTGTATCGGCAAGTCAAATAATATTGGCCGCTTCTATTTGAGTACTGATTATACAGCTGCATTATTGAGTAGATCATGATAAGGGATTTTATTAAGGTTAATTTTACAGTTTGAACGTTCTGCGGGTACTAACTAGCTTGTAGGTAAAAAAATCCTAAAAGATCTAGATTCAAGGTATAGAATGATTCTTTATGCTTGCTGAATAACCATAGCACGAAGTCAGATACATTTGAATCAGTTAAACGACTATCAAATACAAATAAAAATAATTATGTAACTAAAATACCTCAACTTGTATTTATACTTAGGTAGGTATCAATAGTTTTTTTTTCTTATTCATGTCGTCATTAATGCAGACCGTACAATAATGCTACGAAAATTATTGTGTAATAGTCATGATGAACAAACGACTTCCTCATACAGGTATAAATGTACGTAACTATAATTACTGTCCACTTTTCAGGACTAGAATAGCAAGTAGTTTGTATTACTAGTGAGCGAGGACCTTGAACTATTCCTTGCTGTAATCATCATTCTATAGATTGAGATAACAGCTCATATTCTATAATACATCATAAGTATTTATGTATCTATACATTTATACAGAACCGTGTACAATATATATGTATATCTTTTGTGTACAATATATATGTATGTTTATGTATATTCATGCATTATAAATATAGAGCAAAAAAACTGCTTGTTGCCCTATGAATTCTGATTTAGTTACCAGATTTTCATGTAAGTGACACAGTAGCTGAACCTTACTCTAAGCCATGTTTGGTAAAAATTCGGCTAAAAAATTCGGTTGCTGCTGCCAGCTATGGTAATTCAGGTCTCTTGGGTTTTGAAAATTCGCTAGAGAAAATAAAGCTTTTTGCCCTATAGCTTCGAGTGCAGTCATGAAATCATAAGGAATTTCATATGATAAATGAAACCTTTTATAGGCATTATTCAGAAGGAATCTGATTATAAAGCAATGACAGGGTTGCCAGCTATTTTTGGTTCTATAATTATTTCCAGTATCTTTACTTAGCAATTTTATCGTAAAATGTTTAAACGGCAATGATCTTGTAGTGACAATAAACAAAATATATAAAGTTTTCGAAAATTTGAAAACTTTTGCGAGTGGTAACCCTAAATTTCTTTGTACTCCTATAACTTCCTATGCAGTCATCAGATCAGAACGAAATTCGCAAGGAAGGTTGATTTCAATGTGAGAAAGGTGTAATATGGCTGCCAGTGCGAGGCGTTTTTGCTATTTTCGGATGAATAAATGCTTATATTAAGTGTTGATATCACGAATAAATTTTGTGGCCCTAAACATCTTTTGTTTTTTGATCTCAAAATATTTTTTATCACTGTAACTTTTGACGAAATCATCGGATAAAATCGAGATCGATAGAATCGAGGCAACGTGAGGTAATTGTGGGAGACTTTTAGTTGTAGTGCTGGTAAAGTGTTGCAAGCACTGAGCATTTTCTTTGTTTATGTTATGTAGCGCTGCTTTCAAAGCTTTGCAGTGTTTGGCTTTCCTAAATCTTGAAATTCATGCAAGTGGTAGTCCTGAAATCTTTTCCACCCTATGAGTTTAAATGCATTGTTAAGGTCAAAGTGGTTTTGCACACGAAACAGGTTGGAGCACGTGTGGTAGAATATGCACTCAAAATCTGCACGGTTCTTCTATTGTTCATCGAACATTAGTATTTCTAGCGGTTCAGGTGCGCTACAGTTTTTTTATATTATTTGATTTTGACACTGACTGTTTTTCCGGGCGTAAACTTCTCGCAGTAACTCAGTGTTTGGATTCAAAATCGAGGTAGTGGCTGGAGATTTAGATAGGATAAAGCTTTTGGAGTCGCTCGGCGGTAGCTTTGCAGGCGAGGGCGATGCAGGTCGGGTAGGCTCAGCAACAGATCAAGAAGGGATCGATACGCTAGTGAGCTTCACCATGGAGAAAATCAAGTGAGCGCGCGACGAATCAATCTAAACCCACAGATGGCCTCGAGAGAAGCAACAGGCTTATTAGTGAACCGAAGAGATAGCGGAATTAATGCGAAGAACTCTAGCATCCAGGTTTAAAGCGCAGTGATATATCGGTAAAGCAGAATAGCAATCGGCAGCATCCCAAACTGCCGAAGAATACAAAAAGGCGAAAAAGAGTACGGGAAAGGCTACCAAGTTGGAGAAAAAACAAATGTGACAAGTGCTGTGAAGCAGGACTCATGGGGTGGGGCTACAAACTAGTATCTGGTAGGATTGGTCAGATAAAATTCGGTTCACTCATTGATTTAGATACGCTTAAGCACATCACGGACTCACTTTTCTCAATGAATCACACGAGAGCAGAAAATACTCCCATGTTCCTTCTGGACAATATTCTTTTGTTGATTCTAGAGGAACTTCGTAGTGCAGCTATCAAAACAAAGAACCAAAAGACCGCTGGCCCCGACAGCGTTCTAGTGGAAGTACTGAAAGCTGTTATTGAGAATCAACTGTCAACGCTGCTACGAATGTATTAAACGTGATCGTTGGAGGGTGTTTTTCCATCACGATGGAAAGTGACGCCAGGGAAAGAGTTATCCTAAAACACCATCTACGTACAGACATCTTTGTATGCTTGATACAGCGGGGTAACACCTGAAAAGCCTATTGAAGCCACGACAACAGGCAGCAATACGAAGTGGCGGTGGCTCTTCGAAGAATCAGTATGGGTTCCGTAGTGGTAATCAGTGCCATTCACACAGTAATCGGTGTAGTAGAGCGTGCCAAAACCGCATGTCATCAGACTAGACCGATCGTATTATTAGGGTCGGTAGATGTTCGGAAAGCTTTTAATTCAGCGAGATGGGCAGATATTTTAGAAACCCTGGAGCGAAATTTTCAGATAATTTTCAGCCATAGTTCGAGATTATCTGAAAAACTGTCACCTTATATATGAGACGAAGCAGGGATATGTCAGCAGAAATATTAATGTAGAGGCAGCACAAGGGTCCGTTCTTGGACCAGACCTGTAGAATGCTGAAGGATGCATCAAGGACTGTAATCTCGCTGAGCAGACTCATGACGCAAACGCAAACTACTTATGGCAGCGGCTCAGTATCTGAGCCAATTTCTATCAGGTTATGGCTACTATAGGAAATACCTTCATACCTGTATAATGGGGTAAGTTAGGATGGAACACTGCAAATACTGCATTAAGGAAATTGATGTCTTGCAGACTTTTTTAAAGTGCCTGCACTTCAGAAGATAACGAGAAGCGCTCTTGTCTACGATCGACGCTGGAGACGATTGTGAAGATAATGCTTCATTCAGAAGACGTTTGGGTAGTGACCAGGAGCGGATCGTCGATGTACGCAAAGGAAGCAGTGCTTCCCTTGCTAAACCACAAAATTGATTAAATAATCAACATGTAACAATCAAAAGATTTACAATCAATAATTAACAATCAATGGAACAACATTTATTTTTTTTACAAAAGGCAAAATTCCATCGCTACTATGAATCTAATGGTTTTATTTTATAGCAAACCAACTACAGAGCTTCCAAGGTAAATTTACAGCGACACAACGAAAAGTCAAACGTTTTACTACAAACTACAAGCACTGCATACCATTCAATGCAAAATATACAGTTCATTGAGATATACTACACAGAACACTGAAGTGATCTTGCTTCAATACTCAAACTCGTTACATTCGCATAGATCTACTTAGATGCTTTGCCTAAATGGTGCCCACAAAAATTTTACGATCAGTGTACTCAAATAGTATTGCGGACGCTGGCTTGTGGATAGAAAAATTCTTGGTGGATAGAAAAATTCAAAAAACCCTTGCTCCATCCACCCGCTGAACGGCCCGTAAATGTTTGTTAATAAATGAACTTGATACGCTGCAAAAGTATCCGCGTCTCCTGTTTGCCCTCATGATTTATCTGTAGATTCTCTTCCCTTAGGAAATGATGCATTTTCTGCTTTGTTCACATGTACGATGCAAGCCATTGTGATGTTCATGTGGGGAATAGAATAGTAGAAGTTACAGTTTTCCCCAGATTGGTTTTTTGATTCTGCTTTGGGCTTGCTTTCGCAAAAAACGTAGTTTTTCGGTTCGGTGCTTTGGTGAAATGACCACTTGATTGCTTTGGACGCCTACGTTGACGCTGAAAAGTCATCCGCGTCTCTTTTATGTTCATGACCTACGATACAGAATTTGTAGATTCTCTTCTGCTCCTTTTCTTACGAGTTGTTCCCCCTCTGATTCGATGCCTTTTATGCTTTGTTCGCATGGTGTATGTACGGTACAAGTGATTGTGATGTTGATATGGAAAATATGTAGGAGTTAAATTGTTTCGTATGCAATTTTCTCCAGATCGATTTTTTTGTATATGTTTTGGGTTTACTTTCGCAAAATGAGTTTCTCGGTTCAGGTGCTTTGGGTTAAATGAGCACTTGATTGCTTGCGCATATGTAATTTCTATGTTTTCAATTGTTTTAATTGTTTTCTTTGGCATTTATGATTTACATTAGGTGCGCTTTTTTATGTCTTCTTCGCAAAAAAAACGCACCTGTTTTTAACAGGTGCGACTTTTGACTTGAATTATTTTCTATTGTCAGTATTGACACAGTCGGTCATATAAAAGGATAGTTTATTAAGTAAATTATAGCATAAAGCTCGATAAAGTGAGAGCGTATTGAATAGATTATGTTATTACGACAAGTTAATATTTACGCGTTTAATATGGATTTTAATGTGCAAAACCAAAATTGATGTGATTGTGCCATAGAATATTTACTGCGGTAGTCTTTTCATTGAGGATCTTTTTGAGTCTTAGCAACCAAGACCACTAATTTCGCTCAGTCAACTGTTTGCAAAATGCAACTATATTTGACACTTTTATTGGAAATTATATGAGGAATTTATTTTTATTGTGTCATTGGCTATCTAATTTAATTTACTAAAAGATGCATTATATCCTCTACTTTGAGCTATTAAAAAAATTTAACTATTTATTTAGCCTGTAATATGCTTTCAATTTAACTTCTTTTATAATTCAAAGAAAATTTAAAAAAATTAGTAATTTTTTTTTGCTTTCAAATACTATGCATACTTTGAGCTTTTGTGAGATTTTTCATCTTAGTGAGTAGGAATATCACTGAAATAAGCTGTTGACAATCAATCATTAACTTTTAATGCAAATATGGTCAGCATTGAAATACCCAATTAATTTTTTACACGATATTTCAAAAAATCGCATGTATAGTTTACCACGCGCTTCTTAAGTATGCTTATCTATATTATATGCTTATATATTTTGCTTGTGCTTCCCTTAGTCTCAAAGCCACGAGCCGCTACTGGTAGTGACGGTATTGCGGTTAAAGACTCTTCATGACAGAACGAAGGTAGTCACGCGGGCACCTGATAAGTGTTTGTGGCACGGCCGTGTCAAAGTTATACAAACTAATGTGGATCGAACTCCTGTAGTTAGTGAGTAAGAATCTCGCATAATATATCATCGTTCGCAGGAAACCTTTTGAAGGTTTTTGACACCCGTTCAAAATAAATTAAAAAATTCTAAAATTATCATAGCGAATCATCATTAAAGCCCTAGCCCTGAGTGAATTTTGTTGAAAACTAATGATGCATACATTATATGAATACTAGATATAACTATCGGGCCGTGACTTTTAGTTTCGGGTGTTCATTTGGGTTCTAAAAATATAGGTAATTTAGGCGGGATACCGCTTTTGTACGATTTTTAATTTAAAAATTGCAATGTGGCTCTAAAACGCACACATCGGATCAACAATTTCCAAGACGTTATCATATCGACATTTGCAACACGGTCAGAATGTATCTTGTCTACTTTGTTTCTTGAAAGTCATGTATACGAGGGTGAGTCATTAAGTTCACGGAATAAGGGCTAAGAAGTACAAATAAAAATGCAAATTTCTTCTTCTTTTTCAAAATATTCGCCTGCTGCGCTGATAATTTTTTCGCATCTTTCAATTAGTTTATGTATACCTTCTATAAAAATGTTTTGTCTTTGCCGGAAAAATAAGACGAAACTGCGTCCTTCACTTCTTCATCGTTTGAAAACTTCTTCCCACGAAGTTCCTTTTTGAATTTAAGGAAAAAATATACATCGCTAGGAGCCAGGTCAGAGCTGCAGGGTGGGTCATTTTAATCATCAAAGCCAATCTTATGCAAGACAGTCAACATAAAACGACTCTTGTGAACAAGCGCATTGTCTTGCAGAAGGGGGACACCTTCGGTTAAATTTTCTCTTCTTTTTTCTTCGATGGTTTCTTTCAAGGGCTATAGAATTGAAGCGTAGTACTCTATGGCTATGGAGACGCCTTTGTTTTTAATATCGATCGAAAGGACCCGTACTGAGTCCCAATAATGGTCGCCAGACTGTGGAACCTTGAACTTCCTGGATGGTGGTATGCCATTTATTGGCACAACCATAGAGTCTCGTTTGGACTCAGGCTCATAATGATGAAACCAAATCTCGTCTCTAGTAAAGGTTCAATCAATACTTCATCCTCGTCTTCAGGGCCCAGGGGCCCAAATTCGCGTGACGGCACTGTTGTTTTTCAAGCAGTGTAAGCATTCTCGGCACCAACCTTGCGCTAACCTTAGTCATGCCAAGATGATCGTGAAAAATATTTCAAACGGTTTTATCTGATTTTCTAACTGTTTTTGCGAATTGCTTCTTCTTTAGTCTAGTATCTTCTAATATCACTTTTTCGACTTTTTGAACTATTTCCGGAGTGGTCATTTCGATTGGCCATCCTGATTGTGGATCGTTTTCAAGTGAGCCCTTTCCTTGTTTAAAAAGACTATGCCACTTATAAATCATGGTCTGGACAAGGTTGCCATTTATTTCCATGATGGTTTGAGTCGATTTTCCATGTTTAGCGATGAACTTTATAACAGCATGGTACTCGATATTCTCTATATTGGATACTTTCTTCCAAATTGTGTTGTTTGGCTCGATTGAAATAAAACTTAATTTTTATACTTATAATGAGTCTCCGAACTCATTACATTGTATAAAACTACTCATTTCGCAAACTTAATGCCCACCGTCGTATAAATAATAAAAAAATACATTAAAAATAAATAAAAATTGAATGATGATTAGCTCTTCCGTGATGTCGTCAATGAAATCTATATCTTTGTTTTCTAATAGAACCATTTCCAAATTTAGAAGCATTTCCTCTTCGAACACACCAACCAGCCAACCCACCTTCTCGACTGTAATCATTTTACCATTTTTTTTTCTATTCGCTACACACTTGTTTTACATCTACATGGACGGAAAAAAATCCATTCAATCACATTGACTTGTTAATTTATGGAATCATTCTATGCAAAGCGATAAAATCCCGTCGCATCACTACCACGAAACACCAACTATTATTCATAACAGTGACGTAACCCTGCTGAGAATTAAAAAGCAAACAGCACCGCGATCCAGCGATTCGCGTTAATCTAGCTTAGTGCGCTCTGTGCATACAATTATTTCTCTTAGCAATCAACAACGTCTGAGGGTCGTAATGAAAACGGAACCCGTCTTTCCACTTCGTATTCGATCACAATAGAACAGAAATTTATATCTGCACTCACAAAACTAACAAAGGACACTTTTGCTGAATCGTACTAGCTCGATGCTGATAGCATGAAAATACACCAAGAACTATCGGATTGGGATAGGTAAGAATTCTACCCGTAAACAAATCATAGCCTACAACAAAAACCACCGATGGCCTAGTTGTATTTTTTCGAAAAACACTCAGCCGACGTTCCACTGAACCAGTAACTAATTCACGATGTGCGGTACTATTGCGACCCTGGCTCACATTACAATACACAATCCTTCGTCGAATATCGATTTATTAAACGCTTGAATTCGCAACTACTTGCCAAAAATATCTAAAAAAATCTTTCCTCGGATTAACTCGTGGGTGCAATGAACGGATTGTATTCACATCGCAGCTCTTTGACGCCGAATTTGGCTAAAAATCTGGAGAACTTCAATAGGGGGAACAGGAACACACTTACTCGAAAGAACGACGACTGCGTGCGCTACGCGATGCGAAATATCTGCGAGTTGTATCTGAACTGAACCCTACCGGCACACAAGTCTTGCGAGAACTGCAGATACGGAACGAAAGCGACTGAAATATACGAAGGAATTCTTTGAGTGAGAGCTCAACAGATATTCTATACTATGGGCCAGTATGTTATGTACTCAAATGTATTGTTGAAGTAGTATATCGAATGTACCTATGTTGTTGAGTACAGTTTTAGAAATATTTTTGAAGTCAGAGAGGAAGATAAAATTCGATACCAAAAAATGATGAATGGACTATAAATGTGCTGGCTTTTTGAAATTAATTAATGGCTTGGTGAAGATAGAATATATAAAAGTTGGGGGAAATGTAACACCAAAATTATAAACAAGTTTGACTATAATTCAAGGGCGACGCAAACACGATAAGACATGGTCATGAAAATAATTAAAAAAGTTGAGATTTGTATTTAACAGGTAGAAGACTAACACAAAACACGTCTTCGCCGTATCAAAGGTTTATTGAAAAAAAAAGAACTTTTCACCACATTTGATTTTTCAATTAGGTCACGTATTATTGAGTTCACTTCACACCGTTTATGTATTTTCTCTAACAGAGAGAGAGAAAGTGCGCGAATGCATTTCAAGCGGACAAATACTAAACAAGTTTTTCGCGAATCGACCACAAATCTAAACTAAAAACAAACCTAATATTATTATAGTAAGTTCAAATTACTATAGCTTATTATATAAAGAAGAAATATTTAGACATAAAGAAGAAATATATCTCAAAAATCTTGTATGCCTAAATCAGTAAAATAAAACTGTATCGAAAAACTTGTATTGCTTTGCAGCCATTTCTTAGAATTCTCAGGGTGGCTGATATCATTCTCTCTAAAAACTCATTCAGTACCAAGTGATTTTATTCAAATCTCCAACAATGTATGGTATATCACATCAACATTGAATCTATTTGATGTTTTTCTTTTCATTCCCTTTAGTTCGTCTCAAAACAGGTTCTACCTCTAATCTTGTTGATTTGACTCATATTCTCGTTCCTCTTGATTACATTTAATAATATGGATTGGAAAATTCACAGCGACAATCATAACCATCGACTGACATAATTGACCGACAGCTGGAGATTCCCAGTGAACAATAAAATTGCAATAAATTGAAATGAAATTCTATCAACTGTAAAATATGTACAGAATCACCATACGAATAGAAGCAGAATTGTTTCATCATGGTGATGAATGAAAATAAACTTTAAGGGGTTAGGTACACTTGGGACTTCCAAAAAACGCTCTTTTTCAGGATTTTTTTTAGACACACATTAGAATAATTAATAACAAATGTTTTTTTACTTGAAAGAAATACATTTGTAGAAGCTACTGTAATTTTTTTAAGGCAAAAGGTTGAGAATTAATCAAAATAGAGTAAATTTTCGAGGGGTCAAAAAAAAATTGTTTTGCCGTGATCACTGTAGCTGGTCACTGGATCATCCGAATTAAAAAAAAAACGGGGACTATTAGTTAATGACATAGTGCTCCGGATGAACGAAGGACTTTGGCAGATTTTGATTTTTTCGAAAAAATGGCGGTTATTAAAATTCAAAATTGTATTTTCGACCAAATTTTCACTCACATTTTCGGCTATTGAAAAAATATATATCGTCCAATCGAAAAATCCTTCGTTTATCCGGAGGATAATTACATATAAAATAAGTGAGGAATATTTCATGCTGATCGATAAAGCTGTTTCCAAGTTACAGTGATCACCGACTTCGAAAACATAGTTTCGAGAAAAATGCTTTTATAGCATGCGAAAAACACTTTATGCAATAGAGACGACTTTCAAGTTATTCATTTCCATAAATAATTGTCCGATTCGTCTGAAATTTGCAGAGAATGCTTTTGAAACATGCTACTTTTAGAAAATGCAAAGTAAATAAAATCAATTTTCTCAAAATTCTAAGCGTACCTGCCCCCTTAAACACTAAACGTATTGTACTTACTAGTAAATTCATTGGACTATTATCAGATCACATTTTTACATCTCCATCACGTGATTTGAGTAGAAACGTAATTTTGTTTTAGTTATAGTGCGCTAGAGAAATTTTTATTTGCTTCAAACGTAAACAAATATATTTTCATTGCGAATTTATGACCTTAATATAATGGATGGGCCAACGAGTAAAGGCGCGTACACATACAACCAACGAACGGCCAATGACAGTTTGATCGAATGTTGGTCCTTGGCCTTGGCATTGGTCCTGCCGTCTACACAGGAACTGGTTGGGACCAATGGATTGGAGCCAAGGCACTGGATGCGGCTCGGGTTGAGTGTCATTGTACAACTAGTGATTGACAGCGATTAAAATGGCGTTGTAAAGTAGAACGCATTTATGGTAGTAGAACGCATTTCAACACCATACACTATATTTGACAATATACAAAAAACACAGCCTAGCTCAACATACTACTCGGTATTAATGACAGCCAACTCGACCAATCGTCCACACTACAACGGAGTCCCAAAGCCAATACATTGCCAACGCTTTGAAGTTACCGCCAGCAGAGCGAACAGCAACCAAGACCAAGGCCAATGTTGGCTCTTCGTACACACTAAGCGAATCCGAGCCAACGAATGGCTTGGCCGTTGGCCTTGGTGCTATGTGTACGCGGCTTAAGGAATGGCCCTTTCAATTGCAAATTTATATTTTTCTTAATTTTTTTTTTATTTATTTATTGACAACGAATTGATTATTACAAAAAATATTTACATAAAAAAATATTTAACATATCAACAGTATATTTAGAGTTGAACATTTGATACGCTGAGTTAAAGCTTCGGGCTATTGGTTTTATGAAACGGGATGGATAAGGCACTATTATGATGTCTACGTTGATAACAAAAATTCAGAGTTCACGTTTCCACTACGTAACTTCGCAGCGAATAGAGCTGCGAAATTTTGACGTCGACCCCTTATTGTGTAGTACGACCAGTACGACTTGGTTCGTTGACATGTAGCTTATGTAAGCGTATGTTTGTAAGCGATAGAGTCACGCAATGACTATTATACTGACAACTATAGCTAATGTCGAATATGCTGTGTTCATGTATTCGCAATTTGACAGAGAACGATTATGACATCCAACAAAGGCCCAAACAAATTGGTTGATGACTAAAGGCCACTATCAGGTTAGGTTTTTCTGGCCGACTCTAGGTAGAAGCATAGGTAGCGTATACAGCACACGCTTAGTCCGCGGACTATACACCAAATTCCGCCTAAATTGTTTAGTCCACGTGCTGTAAACACTTAGTCCCCGACCTAAATTTAGGTCAGTCCACTATTTCAAGCGACCTGACCTAAAATAGGTCTATAGTTCACGACCTAAACACACCCGACCTAAACATTGATTTTTGCGCGACTATTAATAATGTATGTATGTTGAATATAAGCTGATACAAAATCATTGAAATAAACATGTTTGAGAGACAAATGAAACGATAAATACAGTGCATGAATGAAAATTAAACTAAATGACAGTTGTCATGTACGAACGAGGATTAAATTCGACCTGAGCAAATTTTAGATCAGGTCGATATAAACACCTTAGGTCTAAGTTCACTTAGTCCGCGCTTTAGGTCAGGTCACATTTGGTCCGACCGCTGTATACTAGAGCTGGGTCGTACTCGGATTTTTACAAACTAGGTATTCCGAGTACCAGTACAAAAAAATACCTGTTCCAAATACCTGTTCCAAAAATACTAGCTAGTATTTTTTGAAGTATACACAGAAGTCATTGCGATTTGCAATGATGTAATGAAACGGTATGATATGCCCTCCCTCACCCACCAGACACAAAGTTCCCAGTGGTGCAGTTGACCGTGAAAGGATACGAGCGTGCAGCTTCTCCGTAACTTTCCAACGGTCGGTCACTTATTTGGCAAGTGTTTCTCCAATCTAGGAGCCATCTAAGGGAAAAAACCCTAGCGCATCAGAACCGCTAGAAATACTAATGTTCGAAAAACAGTAGAGGATTTGTGCAGATTTTGAGTGTATTGTTATATATTGTCTTATATATTGTTGTTATTGTCTTATGTATTATATATTGTATGTATTGTCATATATATTGCATATTCGCAATGTGAATACTTAATGCAAGCATTTATTGGTACGAAAATAGCAAAAACACCTCGTGTTAGCAGTTCTTTGCTAGCACCGAAGCCAAAAATAAGTCATATCTGCCTCACATTGAAGTCAACGTGCTCTGCGAATTTCGTATTGATCCGATCACTGCATTGGAAGTTATAGGGATAAAAAGAAATTTAGGGTTACCATTCGCAAGAACTTTCAAACTTTCTAGATCTTAGTATTTGGTTTGTATTTTCACTACAAGACCACTACGATTTGAAAATTTTATGATAAAATCGCTTACTAAAGCTATGTCAAAAAATACAAAAATAATCATAGCTGGCATCCCTATCATTGTTTTTCAAACTAGATTTCTACTGAATATTGTCTACAATAATTTAAATTTGCCATATGAATTTCGTTATGATACCATGACTATACTGGAGGCTATAGGGCAAAGAGCTTTATTCAAATAAAATAACATTATATAAACAACTTGGTGCAGTTGCACCAATTATTGACGATTCTAAAACCATATAGATATATAACTTAGATGCTTTGCTTTTATATAATCTTTTAGTGATTTTATATAATCGAAGTCGTTTGTCATAAATTATGCTTACCGTAGAAGGGGGATGATGCAGATGAATAAGCTAATAAACTTGGTTATAGATTCAAGTAACAAACAATAAAATTTCCAAAACTCGGAACATTTAAATATCGGTTGCTTATTTTATTGTAAATGGTTTGCTTATGAATAGAAAATGGAAGCATCTGTTAGTGCGATATTTGCGAAATTGTCCGGTGCTGGCAATCATGTGGTAGCACCATAGCTGCTTCACGTTGTGTTAAACCCAGCCTATGAATTTCGTTTCCCTGTAAGTTATAGGAGTGAATTAAATTTTAGGGCTACCATCGTCGAAACTTTTTAAATTTTTGAAACGTAAATATTTCTTGTTGATTGTCATTGCAGGATCATTCCCATTTGGAAATTTTATTACAACATCGCTCGATAAAGCAATGTAAATAAATTACGAAATTCATCATAGCTGGCAACCCTTTCACGTTTTTTCAGCAAAATTCCTACAGAATTAAAAACGCAACAAGATATGCTTTTCACATGAATTTCGTTTTGATTTCGTCACTGCATCGGAAGTTAAAGGGAAATAATCTTTATTTTCCTGAGCAAATTTACAATATTTAGGAGACAAAAATTGCCGTAGCTGGCGTCCCTATAATCATTTTTCAACCAAATTTCTATGAAATCTATCTTTGAGTAAGGTTCACCTACTGCATGAATTTCGTTAAAATCTGGTGGCTAAATCGGAAGCTATAGGCCAAAAACCAGTTTTTTTTCTCAGCGATTTTTCCAAATGGCACCATTGCCACAGTGTTGATCGTTTTTCAAAATCACTTCTTTCAAACCTGGTCCTAGCAAATTCCAACATGTCCTGTGAATTTCATATTGATCCCATTATCCGATAGTCAGTTCTCGAACACAGAAGTTTTGAGTGCTGAAAATAGAGGTAACTTGATCACGGGTTGCCGTTCTTGTTTACCGCGGAATTTTGAAATATTTTATTTGACTTGGTGGACAAAGGTCAAAATTTATCAATAATTTGAATTTATTTTCAAAAATCAAAAATTTTTCAGGAAGGTCGATGATTTGAAGGATTTTTGTTCAGGAGCCTGCTGTAGCTACAGAGTTGCCTGCACAGTCTTGAAAGTACATGTGTGTAAAATTCTAGTCTATATCAATACGCTTTGAAAATTTCACGATGATCCATTGTTTTTCTTAGAAGTTATGACAAATCGAAATTTGAAAAAAATCCTTGCCTACTTTTAGGCACTCAGCGCCTACACAAGGCTCAAAATTTCCTTTTCTTTATCCTAAGCAAACTTAAAACATAAAAAGTTTTCATTCCTAGTACTTTTTTAACAAAAATTTGCACTGTTTGGAAATATAGGAGCACCTGAAAATTCACTTAAATGCCCGCCGCTGCCAAAAGGTTTAAGATATCTAAATTCTAGCAAGTCAGGGACCTACCTGTTATATACATATTTGTTTTCCAAATATTTCAGCTCAATCGGATCGACCACTCCAGAGATTATCTCCCTTAACAATTTTGCTGATATATATATATATATATATATATATATATATATATATATATATATATATATATATATATATATATATATATATAGATATATAGATATATATATATATATATATATATATATATATATATATATATATATATATATATATGACGGAATTTTCGGCGAAGCGATTTCAATACTAATGTTCTTAGAACATTAGTAAAAATGAAAAGTGTTAGACCAAAGTTATTTAAGCATTCTACGACCTTCTACTGAAAAACGAAAAAAAGCGCTCGAGGCGAGAAAAACTGGGCAGAAAGTTCGAACTGCCACTTTACAGTTGCAGTTGGGTCAATAAAGCGTCAAAGTAGACATCATAGTGGATCTTCGGAACTATAAAGTTATGTTTGGTACCATAGAGTGGCATTTTTTCACATGTGTGGCTCTAGATACCATATAGTTACAATTGTTACGTGATTGAAAAACTCGTGCAGGTTATGGGAACTATGAAGTAAAATTATAAAGTAACAATGAGTTTGTAGTGGCAGATCAGCACTCGGTAGTGTACGTTAAACATCGATAGTTCGATGTTTCGATAATATCGATGTTTTTTTGAAAACTATCGATAGGCTATCGATAGACTATCGATGGTGTATATGTGTTTTTGCAAAATTAGCATATACATCCAGGATTCAAAGATTTTTTTAGAAAATAGCTGAGAATTCAATCACTATTATAGAGAAACACAGAAATATAGACTTTTATTAATTTCCGAAATGCTGAGCATTTTGATTTAGGAAAAGCAATTCGTTGAAACGCTTTGAGATTTTAAGCGGTTTTTGCGATCACTGTGAATTACACCAGTTTTCGAGAGAAAAAACCGTCACCCAGAACAGAAGGCGCAAGGACACATGGATGCTATAGAGAAAACATTTTCATTGTCTCAGTATTTGAATCAAACCAGTAGCCGATGAGACATATGTGGTTTCCAATAGGAGGTTTCTCCAGGTTCTGGTATATATCTATATATTTTCGCATCATTATTTGGGTAGCTATAAGCTTTGCCTTTCAATAGATCTACAGGTAGAAATAATAACTCCTTGGATTTTTTTCTTTTAACTTTTCCTTTCAACAGTTTCCAGTTTCAACAGTTGAATTGCTTGTAGATGCAATTGCCGTAAATTCATAAGTACTTTGAGTTGACACCGGCTTTTGTGTCATCCGAAAAGAAATATATTCTATTTGAAGAGATTGCGCAGCTGTTTGGATTCAGAATAGTGGCTAACATTATGAGAGCCCTTTCTCTCCAACGGTATTAATCGTTCCCGCACTGACTTGCGTGAAGTGTTATAAATATTCTTTCCAGCAGGGTTTTTTTTATGTGAATTCCCACTTTCGATAATTGTAGAATTAGCCCTCGTAATAACGGAGTTATATAAGAAAGAGTAATGTAATTTGCGCAAGATATTATTGTCGTAGCCACATCAAATGGTTCTAGTAGCAGAATAATAATCGGCACCATATATAAATCTTCGGCGAGTAACGTTTCAGGAGCCTTCTCACATTCGGCTGATGCCAAAGTCAATTCTTGCCTGATTTCATAGAAGCATTTGATCTTGGCGTATGCGTTATTCCAACGTGAACGGAACTACTGAATCAACTTCAATTCAGGTTTGTTGAGCAGTCTTTGTGCAATTGTCAGTATATCTGAAACAACTGAGCTTGGTTGAAAATAAGTATCAATATTTTTGCACTTTTTCATGATAAAATGAAAATCAGGAGCCGTCAATATCAGGCACAGTCAAATCTAAAGTATGCGCGAGATATGGAATATAATTAAATTGAAGAAGTTTCGCTTGCATTAAGCTGCAAGCAGCATTATCAGTGACGATCGCATTTATTTTTGATCAAATGTTCCATTTGCTTAGTGTAGTATTTCTCGCCTAAACAAAAAATAACAAGATAAGTACTCCCTATCTTCCAAAAACAACCTACTCAAGAACTCTGTGGCTTAAATTCTGTGAATATTTTCGAATCTGAACTTCTTTTATGTTAAATTCCGTTGATAATGTAGAAATTCATTTACCTCTTTGAAAAAAATGAGATGTGATTGCCAGTATTCTTTTTTTAAAGAAATATTTTGAACTGCATTTATGGTATTTGGAACCCGCGTTTTAACGTCTTTGAAGTGTTATAATATGGCAAGTATGCTTTAAATCAGCCACGAAATCACGAAAGCCTTCATGTTCTCCTTTTCGCAAAGACACTATATCCAAAACAACAACACGAACTTATAGTTCGTCTAAATATTTTTTCGGGCAAAACCATCTGCGTAGAATTTCGCTCTTCCAAAATAATTTTTGACGATTTTTCTAGATTTCGTTGAACTGCTCTCAAAGATGTTACTAGGACCATGAGTTTTTGCTATGAATTCAACAGAAAATAATTTCCACTATGATTTATGTTTCCGTTTTAAATGATTTGATAAATTTTTCGTGTTTTTGCTTGTTTTGTATTGATTGCGGCAAAATCACTATTTGGAATTTTTTCTCTCAGTCAGGGGCGGATTCGCCACTAGGCCCGGTAGGCCCGGGCCTAGGGCGGCAAATTTCGGGGACGGCAAATTTTCGATTTCTTTTGGGGCGGCCACTTTTCCATATTTTTTTTGGGCGCACTTTTTTTTTCTGTCGTATAGTACATATATCTGAGTTGAATGAGCCTAACACCTCAAGCCAATCGAATTCTCTAAAAAATCAATGCACGCAAATATCCACCTCTAACGATTTTTTTTCGGACATTAAAAAGTCTGACTTATATAAAAATATCGAACTGCGATCACGGTAAAGGACCGAAGAAACTCAAAAATACCTAAAAAGTACATAGAAAGTATCTGAAAATACCTAAAAAAAAGAGCCTAGAAGGACCTAAAAAGATACTAAAAAGGACCCAAATAATACCTCTTCAATTTAGGAAAAGCTTATCACAGGTAAATATTTGCGTGCATTGATTTTTCAGAGAATTTTTTTTTTTGTTATTATGGTACAGGGTATATCAACTACATGTGAATCTCCTTATTTTTGACGTGTTTTTTAAATTTTACTTCATTACTCAAATTAATTTCTAAAAAAAATTTTATAAAATGAAATCTAGAACATTATAGGTCAAAATATTTTGGGTTTATTCTTAAGGGGCTGGTCCACTGTTAAACTGCTCCAAATGAACTTTTTTTTAAACAGCTACCAAAAAAAACTATCGATTTGAAATTTTACATACATCTTTATTGAAGTTAAAAGTTAATATTTTCATTGAAAAAAAATTATTAGAAAACAAAATGGCGACCGTCCCAATGGATGGCCGCAGCACCGCCGAAAAAAAAACAAATTGCGCCTCGTAAATTCCTGAACAAAATAAGCATCTGTGAACAAACTACCAAAAATATTTCATTAGTTTTGAGTATAAAGAACTACACGGGCCTAAATTTAGAGCCCCAAAGCGATTTAAAAAAATTTGGTACACATTTGAAAATTAGTTATCCAGTTTTTCGCGTTTTTTCAATCAAAAAAATGTTTCGCAAATCGTCAAAATTTTTTTTTTGTTCTAAATTTAGGCCCGTGCAGTCCTTTATATTCAAAACTAATGAAATATATTTGGTAATTTGTTCACAGACGCTTATTTTGTCCAGGAATTTACGAGGCGCAATTTGCTTTTTTTTCGGCGGTGCTGCGGCGATCCATTGGGGCGGTCGCCATTTGGCTTTCTAATAATTTTTTCCAATAAAAAATGTTAACTTTAAACTTCAATAAAGATGTACATATGTAAAATTTGAAATCGACATCTTGAATAGTTTTTTTTTTTTTTTTTGGTAGCTGTTTAAAAAAAAAGTTCATTTGGAGCAGTTTAACAGTGGACTAACCCCTTAACTAATAACATATAGACCATTAATTTACAGTAGTCGAGTTCATCGTTTCGTTGATCTCCAGTCAAGTGCGGAAGCAAACTTTGAACGGAATATTAAACTTACTTATAAAAATATGAGCGAAGACGTTGGAATTATATGCGATGTATTTTTAGGTTCTTTACCGTGTGCGCAAGTAGAGTTTATAAATTTCCACTACCAGGTGCCTTTTAAGTTGTGCATTTTAATAATTATTTGTGTGGCAAAGGCGCAATAAGAGAGAATTTTTACGAACGAACCGGTGTCGGTTTTGCTCTGATATTCCTTTTTTTGTGAGCTCGGGCGCAACGAAAAACAGTGAAGTATTCTAGGAAATCGAGAAAAAAAATCGCGCATTGGTACATATAATATAATTCACGAAAAGGGCGGCAAATATTTCTGAGGCCTAGAGCGGCGAAATGGTCAAATCCGCCCCTGCTCTCAGTCTCAATTTTCTACGCTTATGATTTTCATGTGCAGTTAAATTTTACATTTTTTCCTTCTTCATGTTATTTCATTTTACAACAAATAATAAGTGACAAAACTAACAGAATATAAGAGTGGTCTGTTATCTTCGGTTTGTGCTGCTTTACAAAAACAAGAAAAGGAAATATTATTAAATGCGAAAAACGAAGCAAACGTAAAATGCTCACAGTGGATGGGATGATATCGAAATATTACCTTACGTATTTTTTTCAGTTTTCAAAAACTATCGATTACAAAAAAAATCATCGATGTTTTTGATAGTTCTGAACTATCGATAGTATCGATAGTACTATCGATGTTTAACGTACAGTAGCACTCGGCCATCTTTTCATGGCTGAAATATGAAGGTCCAAGGAAAATTGATTTTATTGAGAGACACAAAATATGCTCTTATGGAAAAATAACCTAAATTTTGTGCAGGGACGGACATACGGTATTGATACGAACAAAAAAAACTGAAAAACATAAAAAAAATGTTTACGTGAAATCTAA
Source organism: Nemotelus nigrinus (assembly GCA_947369275.1). Taxonomy (NCBI): domain Eukaryota; kingdom Metazoa; phylum Arthropoda; class Insecta; order Diptera; family Stratiomyidae; genus Nemotelus; species Nemotelus nigrinus. The sequence continues at coordinate 84,024,555 of OX376373.1, forward strand.
GTTTGTTATATTTTCGCAAAAATCCTTTGATAATTTTAACATTTTGCTCAGGCGCATTGTAATTTCCGGTCCTATAATGTGAATATTTACGATGAATTTCAGTTTGTAAGTCATTTTGGCTATGCAATTTGGAATATCATCCTCATTATATTCTGTTAAGAATTCTACTTAAAATTTCAAAATGAAACTTTGACCGTGTGTTAATTTTTCTTCATGGCCACACAAATACATTGTGTTGGTATAATACATATTGAAACACATGAAATGTTACAACCCAGCGTGCCAAATTCGGAATTCGGAAATGGTTACGACTATTCCGAAAGTGAACGAAAGAGATAGAAATATAAAAAGCTCTTGAAATGAATACAACTTTTGACTGGGGTATTACTGTTCATTATTTTATGAGAAACATTTGAATATTTTTTAAGAATCTCTTCTGAAGTTTGGAAGAAACAAATTTAAAATCAATCGGAATTCGTTGCGAAAATTTCACTGAGTTCGAACAAATTCCTAACAAAGTGCGAACGAATCTGTGATAGGGAAATTGTTAAGAGTTTGTTCCGAAATACATTGGAATTTGCAACAAATTCCGAACCTAATGCCGTTAATGTTTCATCAAGTAAAATAAGTATTAAAACAGTATTTTAGTCGTACAACTGTTTTTCATGCATATGCCCACAAAGTTTTTTGAAGTTGTGTTGTTTGAGCTGTTAACAGTGTTTTTTTTAAACGTTCGTAATGCTATTCGAATTTGTTATTCTCTTGTAACTTCTCCTTTTTGTATGCAGAAGCTGCTGTGCGAAAATTTCCTTCTCTTCAAGAAGACGGGACGAGATCGAAGGTTTTTTTAAAAAAGGTTTTATAGCAGAAAAGACAAGCTTAGCATACGGGCGAAAAAAATTGTTATTTAAAATTCATAATATGAAATAAAACAACAAATAAAAAAAAAATTCTATTGGAATTAAAAATTATAAGTATTTTATTCAATAAATGCTATTAAAATGTATCCAAAAAATGTTGGAAGCATTCTCAAAGATCTATTTGAAACCTGCACAAAAATCTTCAAAAAATTCACAAAGAATTTGTAAAGAATTCGAAATGAATTCGTAAGGAATTCGTAAAGAATTCGCAAAGAATTCGTAAAGAATTCGCAAAGAATTCACAAAACATTCACAAGGAATTCCGAAAGAATTCGCAATGAATCTTGAAAAAAAAATGAACCATTGTACGAAAGCTTTTCAGGACCTAAAGAGGAGCACTTTCGGCGTTTTTGTAACGTTTTCTATATACCGGTCTTAAAGAATTCGTAACGAAAAAGTTTGAGAATCCGAAACTTTTTTCTGAATTCGCTTCAATTTTCTGAAAGAATTCTCAACGAAATGCCGAATTTGGCACACTGGGAATCAATGAATCTTTTATTGTGTTAGTGTAGTATTGGCTAATGAGTATCAATTTGGTTTTTGTTTCGTGTTCGGCACAATCCTGATACTGTCACCGTACGTAACAAAATATAGTTCCTGCCACCAAATGCCAACGTACCTTCTCATTCCCCATTTGGGTAAAATAAACGATTTTCGTACGTGGCAAAAACGTATCTTTGGCAGGTTGTTGCCACTATAAAAACCTCTTTTTAGTGTCAGCAACGTGGCAGCACACCAAAATTGCTAGTTGGGAATGATATGTTGTCAATTCGTACACAATATTTTTTTTAAGTAGCGCCCTTAAAGAAGCATTCAATTCTGAAAAATGTATCCTACTCGTTCTAATTCCTTCCGACATGAAGGATCTTTCAAACTTTTAAGAGTATTGATACGTTCTGGATCAGGGGATATTCCCTGCCTAGAAAACATATGGCCTAAATAACTCACTTTTGTTCCCTGGTGTTGAAATTTCAATGGATTAAACTTGATACTTATCTCTCTTGCCATATTCAATACACCCTGCAAGCTGATATTATGCGCTTCAATGGTTCTTCCACCCACAATTAAGTCTCTAATATACACAAAACAGCCAGGAAGATTACCAAAATATTTCGCGTTTAATTTTTGAAATTTTTCCGGAGCTGTACTTACACCAAACGGAAGTACATTACATGCCAAATGCCAACGGAAGTACATTACATGCCAAATGGCGTGCTAAAACTGTTAAGCCCTTGGATTCTTCTGGAAGTAGTAATTGCCAAAAACTTTCTTTCAAATCCAGCACTGAAAAGTAGCGATAATCCCTCATAGCTAACCGAAAATCTTCAAGCGAAGAAATTAAAAAATGTTCAAAAATAATATTTTCGTTTAATTCCTTGGGATCTAAGCAAAGACGCAACGAGCCAACTAGCTTCTCCACTATCACCAGGCTATGCGCCCATGGTGACGGACCTACTTTATTTTCAATCATTTTACGTCCCTCCAATTCACTTAAGGTTCTCTTTCATTTTTCGCGTAATCCAACGGGAATTCTGCGTGGTGGTTTGTACACAGGAACAGTACCATCTTTCAACTTCAATACACATTCCTCTGGAAATCTTTCAGAACCAGCAAACACGTCACTATTTTCTTTAATGAACGCTTCTTAACCGACGCGATTTTCAATCTCACTTACAACACTACGTGCAATCAGACCTAGCTTTACACACGACTGCAAACCTAATATAAGTTTACATTGCACATCATCTATCACAAATGGGGCAAGAACTGAATTTTTATTTTTGTTACATGCAATATGTAAAATCAACCGTCCTATCGGTTTCAATCTTTGACCGCTGAATCCTTCCAAATGACCAAAAACTGGTTTCAATTTCTGACCCGAGCCAATTTTGTCAAAGATATACTTAGGTAAAACGTTCACCTCTGCACCACTATCTAATTTAAATTTGCCTTGTTTACCGTTTACTCCTAAATGCTCAAAACAGCTACTTTCAATATAATTATAATGTTTCGCTCTCAATACTTATAATGTCGCATTCGCGTGTTGGCTCTTGTGGTAACGCATCAACCGATGGCTGATGCGTTATCGTTATAAGCCAACCTATTCCTTGTAAAACAGGAATTAGTACTCAAAAAAAAAAAATACTTATAATGTTTCGCTCTCAATACTTGCAATATCGTTATCACGATAACTGTTATTGCGAATAGAACTCGTTATATCGCTTACGTTTGATTTATATTTCCTCTTGCACATGATCAAAAATGGTTTTATTAAATTACATGTAAAACAAGTTTTGCCATATACCGGGCATTATCCTTTTTTATGCCTTTTCACACAGTATTTACATTGCACACTCGATAAATTGAATTATTTTTAATTTAAATGTCTATATTTACTTTACTGTTACTTGTTACTGATTCGATCAAGAGAAACTCCTTGGATCTGTTTCGCCTGCTCCTCAGTTATTTTTGCTACTCTGCAAATTTCTTGGCCTTGTCCAGCGTTTTGCAAAATTCCATTTTCATCACCTTGCTCTGGATGCTTCGATCCGCAACAACAATTACGATCCGATCTCGAAGCATTTTGTCCCGTTGATCCGCAAAATTACAATTTTCCCCTATCTTCATTATGTCTGCAAAAAACGACTATACGACTATAAAATCTGAACCTTTCGTAAACCTCGTTTGTCCTGGGATCAATATATTCTTTAAACGCCTTCGTCACTTCTGCAATATCAGATCTTAGCTCCTCCATTAGACTCAGTGTATAAAAAAGTTCCATGGCAGCCTCTCCGGTTCAACTCAAAAAAGTGCAACTTACACCGCTTTTGCTTCTTCAACTGTTTTTGTTGCCACCGCGTAAGTGTTATAATTTCGCATAAATTTCACGAAATTTTTTTTCATGCTTCCCTCTAATACTAATGGTGGTGGTTTTTTAAAATCCATTTCGCTCTAAATAGCACACTGTTCCAAAAACTTTATTCGAAAAATACTCACATTAATTCGAGAAACTATGTACCAGCTGCGCCATGTCGTATGATCTACTATTCTTTATTTCATAGTCACAGCTCGTTAGTTGCAATATTACAGTAACTCACCTACAGTTAGCAACTATAGTTTTACTAACTAAAACAATCTTACTTCATGACTATACAACAGTCTGGTTTTCTCCAACACTTCCTATAGGTGGCACAGGCTAAGAGTCGCAGTTTCATTGCATGTTCTGTTACACGGCAGAAGCGAGTAATAATACCGACCAACAGCAAGCAGTCTGAATTAACGCGCGTAGGAATTTAGTAGCTGTTAGGTTGTATGGTACCCACATGATTTTGGTTATTATGAAGATCTAAGTTGCTTGCCACCTGCCCAACGCAACCTGCATCGCATTCATGTACTTAACCGTTTAGATAGGAATTGGGATTTCTGCCGATATAGCTAGAGAAAGTCTGACCACATGCGGTCGTTTTCTCATTCCCATCAACGCTCTTATAACCGGGAACCCAGTAGATTCCGACTCTTCTGTTGCTGCCTAGCTTACTCAGGGCCTGACAACAGTCGACTACGCACTTCGCTTTTTTCGGAACGGTTTTTTGGTGACAAGGTTTTTCTTAGCATCTGTAATATCCTTCACGTGTATTAATTCTACGGCTTATCATATAGGCTGGAAAATACTACAGTGATTGGGAAATTTACCTCCTGCAGCTCTTTTGGATCCATCGGTATAGATACTAAGGACTGCTGTAACAGTTAGCTGGTTCTATTCACTTGGTCCACTTGATGTCTTCGGCTGCAACAAATGGTGGGGACAGCTTCCCAACACTGCTGTGGCCAAAGGATTTTAACTCAGCAGGTTTTGCAGCCACGCTTCTAACGAAGAGGTCAAGCAGAGGAAGATGAAGCAGGGCGTTTAACACAAACGAAGGAGTTGTCATTAAGGCACCTGTAATACGGAGAGCCAACAATAGCCCAACTCTTTTCGCTAGGTCAGCAAAAGTGGCTTTATACAGCGCCGGTTACCAAATCAGACAATGTTCGGCCTTTCTGTCGCCATGTAGATCCAGTTCGTTAAAGCAGGGCTGAGGAGGGTCCATGTTTTACGTAGCAAATTCCTGCTGTCGTAAACAGCCCTTTTTCCTTTTTGGTCTAGATTTACCTCTAGGTGAGCTTACTATTCACAATCAGACCCAAGCACTTGGTGTGTGAATTGAGACTTAATCTAGCGCCGCCCAACTTTGGGAAGTGTACAAGATCAATTTTACCGAAGTTTACGCCGACTTCTACATTTTTAGCGCACTTATGAACCAACCCCAGAATATACTTGATGAGCAGATGAAGTCATCCAAAGAGCCCTTAAAATGTGTATCTACGATCTTCAACGTTTTCCTTTGGTTACTTGTCCATTCCTCATCTGGCTTGCATAGTAGCATTGGCGTTTCCCAAGTTGTTTCAACTATGTCGCACAGCTTCATCCAGGACCTCCACTTGGTTTTCCATATTTATGGTTTATAGAACCTTCAAAAGTCTCTACATTTCTCCCAGTATAGCCTGCAATCAGCTAATTTGGGTAATTTGGAAATGGGTAATTTGCGTTGGACCAGATACTTGCTTCACCAAGGTGACTTGGAGTTGCGCATAAGATAGATAGTTGGATAGGGACGTTCAATCACTTTCCTGACTTTATCCGTGAATGTGTTCACTGCTTTCTCAATATCCACTACAGTATCAATTCTGAGAAGTGAACCCAAACTATTATCAACTTCCCCTTTGAATATTTCCTAGCTTTTGTTCCTATTCCTCGTTCGTTCTTACGAGCAAAAATTCGCAAAATTAGGCGGATGCAAAGAACATGTTTCCCTCTTTGTCCCCGTGATAAGTGGCTACTATTATACAACAATTTAGAGTAGTGTAACAATTATTATGAACGAAGATATAAAACAACATTAATCTTTCGGATAAAATGTTTATGAAAAACAATAAACAGTTTTACAACAATAAACATAAACCAAAAAAACTGTAGCGCACCTAAACCGCTAGAAATACTAATGTTCGATGAACAATAGAAGAATCGCGCAGATTTGAGTGCATATTCTACCATACGGGCTCCAATCTGTTTCGAGGGCAAACCCACTTTGATCTTAACAATGCATTTGAACTCATCGGGTGGAAAGGATTTCAGCAGTGTCGGCTCGTCGGTGTACGCAAAAGAAGCCTTGCTTCCCTTGCTAAACCACTTTGCGTGAACAAATAAATGATTTTATAATCAATACTTAACAATCAATTATTTTGGAGCATCCAAAAGCATAGCACTTTTTTCTTTCAAAAGACAAAACTCTATTGCCACTATGGATGAAGTGATTTTATTTTACAACAGTCCAACTATAGGGCTTTGAAGGTAAATTTACAGTGACGCAACGAAAACTCAAATGTTTTACTCAAAACGTCAAGCACTGGGTGCCATTTACAAAACCTCAAGCACTAGGTATCATACAGTTCGTTGCAGCGCATTGAGATATACACCACAGAACATTGATGTGATCTTGCTTCAATGCTCAATCTCGTGATTTTCACATAGATCTACTAAGACGCTTTACCTACATGATGCCCACAGAAACTCTGCAATGAATGTACACGAAAAGCATTGCGGACGCCGCTCAGCTCACAGCGTCTTGGTAGACAGAGAAATTCAGAAAACCATTGCCCATCCACCCGCTAAACAACCATAAAACCTTTGTGAATGAATGAAATTAAAACGATGGAAAGTTATCAGCGTATCTGTTATGTTTCTGTTCTCCGTCATGATTTACGCAACATAATCTGTAGATTCTCTTCTGTTCCTTTTCTTACGAGTTGTTCCCCTTCTGATTTGATGCATTTTATGCTTTGTTCGCATGGTGTATGTACAAGCTATAGTGATGTTCATGTGGAGAATAGAATATATAGGTGCTACATTGTTTCGTTTACAATTTTCCCCAGTTTGGTTTTTTTGTATCTGCTTTGGATTTACTTTCACAAAATGAGTTTCTCGGTTCAGGTGCTTTGGGCGATAGACCACTTGATTGCTTCGGACATTCAAGTTGATCTTATTTCTATGTTGAATATCTGGAGTGCTCTCTTTAGCATTTATATTTACATTAGGTGCGATTTTTTACATTTTCTTCACAAAAAACGCACCTGTTATAATTATTCTGATTTGAATGTTTTGTACTGTCAGTGTTCATGTGGTCGGTTAAAGGTAGATAAAAGGGTAGTTTTAAAGTAAGTTATAACATAAAACTCGTTAAAGTGAAAGCGTATTGAATAGATTCTGTTTCGAAACGTTAATATTTTCCCGTTTAATATGGGCTTTAAAGTGGAAAACCAAAATTGCTGAGGATGTGCCATAGATGATTTACTGTGGCAATCTATTTTATCTTGATCGATTGAGCGCAAAAAGGATCTTATTGATTCGAGACAATCAAGGCTACTAATTTCGCTCAGTCAACCGTTCGCAAAAGGTAACTATATTAGGCACTTTTCTTGTAAATTATATAAAGATTTTTTTTTCCTTTTGCTTTCAAATACTATATATAATTTGAACTTTTCTTAGATTGTTGATCTTCGTGAGTAGGAAAATCACTGAAACAAGCTGCTGGCAATCAATCAATAGCTTTTAATATCAATATGGTCAGCATTGAAATACCTACTTGATTTTTTACACGAACTCACATGTATAGTTTATCTATATTATATGTCTATATATTTTGTTTGGGCTTTCCTAAGTCTCAAAACCACGAGCCGCCACTGGATTTCAGGACTACCACTTGCACCAATTTCAAGATCTAGGAAAACCAAACACTGCAAAACTTTGAAAGTAGCACTACATAACATAAACAAAGAAAATGCTCAGTGCTTGCAACACTTTACCAGCACTGCAACTAAATGTCTCCCACAATTGCCTCACGTCAAAATCAAATAACTCTATCAATCTCGATTTTATCCGATGATTTCGTCGAAAGTTACAGGGATAGAAAGATGTTTGGGATTAAAAAACGAAAGATGTTGGAGATCGAAAAATTTCTAGAACTTGGAAAATTTAAACATTAGTAACTTATTTTCATTGTAAATGTTCGCGATATGAATACTTAATATCAGCATTTATTGATACGAAAATATATAAAAAAACGCCTCGCGCTGGCATCCTTTCGTTCACATCAAAGCCAAAAATATATCACTCCGGCCTCACATAGAAATCAAGTTACCCTGCGAATCTTGCTTTGATCCGATGACTGCATTGGAAGTTATATATAAAGAAATTTAGGGTTACCAGTCGCAAAAATTTTGAATTTTTTTTGATTAAGTAGATAATATATTGGGAAATTGGGACAATACAAGTATCAATTCAGTTTGGAAGCGCTTAGTCCTTGCAATGAATGTTTACGATACGATGGTGGAAGACATAATACATAAAATATATATAAGAAAAACATAATACGTAAAAATTCATTGTACTGAATTAATTGAAGATTATTCAAACTATGAACGATGTTTCTGAATTGAACTACATACATACATTTCAAATATTTATTTTGTTGCACAGTATAACATTTTTTCTTGTCGTTAACAAACTGTTTTTTAACAGTTTTAAAAAAAAAAGTTTTTTTTTCAAAAAAACAGTTCATTTTCATTTTTTGAAAACAACAGAAACGCTCATCACTACTAAGCATAAACGTTCTATCTACATTTTAGTACTAGTAGTCAATGATTTGTGTTTTGGTTAGTATTGGAGATATATGGAGGGTGCAACTTTCCACTTTGATTTTAACATACTTCCACAAAAGATAGGTTTTTCAAATTTTGTAGAATGATGTAATAGAGAATGTAGTTTTAACGTTTATGAGTAGGGCAGTATAGTGCCACAAACATCATCAAAGCCAAAAAAAATCGAAATTCGAATATATAACACTTCATACACTTCATTATGCACATATTAGGTCTGTTCCCGTACTACGATTAATTGCGATTAATCGCGATTAATTGCAATGAATCCGTTCCCGTACTTCGTTTTACTGAAAACTGAAAATTTCCCCTCTTTCAGTGAGTACGATGAAAGTCTGAGCTACTGAAAAATACTGAAATGTGTCACACGGAGTAAATATTTTCAAATGTGCGCGGCAGGCAACATATTTTTTGCGTAATGTTGCTATGAAGGTCGAAAATTTTTGTGGCGATAATTTATTACCGCTTAGGATGACTTTATAATCACTATTGTTCTTCCAAAAACAGAAAACTGACATTTTCGGTTGTCAATTTTCAGGAAATACAATGAGAGCGTTCCCGTACTTTTCATGAAATTCCCCACCATATGATTCAGGAAAATTCAGTAAAATTCAGTTACTGAAAGTACGGGAACAGACCTATTATAGGTCTGTTCGCGTACTACGATTAATTACAATTACTTGCAATAAAACCGTTTTGTACTCCGTTTGACTGAAAACTGAAAATTTCCCCTCTTTCAGTAAATTGCAGTAGGGTCTGAGCTCTCAGGGTCTGAGCTACTGAAAAATACTGAAAACTGTCAACCTCAGTAGTGTTTAGTTTGCGTGTAGTTTATATTAAATTGTGCATTATTTCAATCATAAGAATTGCCATTTCAGCCATAAGATCACTGCATTAAAAATATAGGTAGCAATTCTTTTATACTGCTATAGTTATTTTGATATCCGCTTATTTTATTATTTAGCTGCTGTATTAACATATTTTCACCAATTTTTTTTTATTGGTAATTGAAATTTATATTAGAAATAAAAATTTGAAATTAATACGGATCTTTTTAAAATGAATTTTAAAGCATAATTTCATTATTTATTTTAAAATTATTGTTTACGACGTTATAATTTCGATAATTTTCGTTGATAATTGTGCTAAATCATCGGTAATTTTTGATTTGTTATTTAAAATTTAACGTTAATGGTGGAATGATCTAATGATCTAATGATTTCAATAGTTTTCGTTAAAAATTTTGTTAAATCACCCGTAATTTGTATATTGCGTTACACTTTCGAGGGGAAATCTCAAATTTTCATAATGTATTTATTGTAAAACTAGTGTTAATAACGTTATGATAACCAAAGTTTTCGTTGAAAATGTTGCTATATAGTTTAATTTTATTGATATAAACAGTATGAAACATTTGTTTACGATTGTGTTTTAAGAATTGTAATTGTGAAATCCAATATAAAAGTTTTCATCTCAATCGGATGACACGTTCTTATATATATATATATATATATATATATATATATATATATATATATATATATATATATATATATATATATATATATATATATATATATATATATATATATATATATATATGTACAGTGGCTCACAAAAGTCAGCATACAGCATGTAAAAATACGAATATGGCACAGTGGAAAAAGAGAGAGTGCAATGACAACGTAAAAGTAGCTTTATTGGCATTAAAAATAAGTTTCATAATATACCAATAAAGAAAATCTAAACACAGAAAGAAATAATCCATGAAAACTAAAAAAAATCATCCATCGAAAGTCAGCATACACTACGAGCCATGTTTCGAAAAGAACGAGAATGACCAAAAAACGTGAGCTCAATACTTCGTAGGCCCTCCACCAGCCTTAATAACAGCTTCTAAACGCCTTTGCATCGAATGAACGAAATTTCCGGTAATTTCGGGTGGAATATTCATCCAGGCACACAGCAGAGCAGATTTCAGGGTCTCTTTGCTAGTAATAGTATCTCTTACGGCTGGCTCACGAATTCTGCGATCCAATTCCTCCCATAAATGCTCTAAAGGGTTTAAATCGGGAGACTGAGGTGGACTGTGAAGCTGATGAGGGACGTTATACAGCAACCATTCCTTGACACTTCTAGCTATATGTTTTGGATCATTGTCCTGCTGAAAGATCCAACCTGGCTGCACAGAAGGTATCAAATCGCCTCGCAATAGGTATGTTCAAATACATGCATTGATCCATAGTACCATCAATAAAATGTAATTGCCCCACACCAGCGGCCGACATACAGCCCCGTACGAGGACTGACCCTCCACCGTCTTTCACTGTAGGACGCAAATTCTTCTTTGCCAATGCTTCGTATCACGTATCCGCGTATCATGTATCATGCACCAGAGCCTTAAATATTATACTTGCTCTCGTCAATAAACAGAACTTGATTCCAAAAACTGTCGTCCTTATTAAGATGCAGGCGAGCGAAGTCAAGCCTCTTCTTTTCATTAACTGGAGATATGAAAGGTTTTCTGCGCGGAACTCTACCGTTATAACCCTGATTACGCAAAACTCTACGTATTGTTTCTGGAGTCACTTGCTTCCTTGTTGCCTTTGCAAGTGCAGTGGCCATTGCCGGAGCACTTTTCTGTGGCTTCTTACTTATTTTCCGTAACAATTCTCTCTCATCTCTCTTACTTAAAGATTTCGGTCTACCTGTTCGTTGTTTATTTTGTATTCTCCGTTCCGTTTCCGCTTTTCGTATGATCGTTTGCACCGTTGCACGACTTCTTCCAACTATTTTATCAATTTCGCCATACGACTTCCCTTCCACTCGTTCACTAAGGATGATTTTTCGCACTTCCAAACTCGTTTCCTTCCGTGTACTCATTTTTAAGTATTAAAGGCTCTCAAATCACTTTAGTTTGATCGACTTTCAATGTACTAATGTTTATCTTTGTATATTAACAAAGTAGCAATCTTTATCGCAGTATGACTCATCGCTTAGACTGATTCTTTTGAATTTTCTCTGGTGTATGCTGACTTTTGTTTGCTCTTTTTCAGCGGAATTTCTTGTTATTTACTATGTATATGTGTATGTATATGTATGTTCTCATTAATTCTGTGTAAAATAGATTACAATGTCTCTGATATTCCTTTTAAGTTCGTTTTTCACCCGTCTTTTCATTTTCTTTCTACCTAAATATTGCCAATTCCGCGTTTTTAAGCAGTGTATGCTGACTTTCGTGAGCAACTGTATATATATATATATATATATATATATATATATATATATATATATATATATATATATATATATATATATATATATATATATATATATATATATATATATACATATATATACATATATATATATATATATATATATATATATATATATATATATATATATATATATATATATATATATATATATATATATATATATATATATACCTATATCTCCGAACATTAGTAAAAATTGAATTACTACCATTAACATCTATATAAGAACTAAGGTAATCTGCTTAAAATAAATAATTACACACGTTTCACATTAGAGTGCTGTTTACAATATATTTGCGGATATTAGCTGTATAAGTCCCATTATATACATTTGTTTGTATCTTAATTGGATTTCGAAAAGAAAAAATATCAATCAGACAAACACTCTTAATCAGCTGTTAAAATTATCTCAGCTATTTTATTGCATTTTTATTAATTTTGATTATAGATAGTTAATTGAAAAGAAGCGTGTCTGATAAGTTAAGATAATAAAAATGTTGCGGGTAACAGAAATGTTTTTATCACTCAAACATAATTTTAATTTCCTAGTACAGATGATGGAATATTATAATAACAATAATAAAGCTTTGTTGAAAAATTAGTAAGGTTTTGCATATACAAGAAACTATTTCTAGAATTTGAACTTGTGAGCCCTTATTACCAAGATTTGCCTGTATAAACGATCCTAGATAAGATATTTATACATTTATGGGTTCATCAGTTTTATTTAAGGAAAACGCTTATCATATCAGCTTTATGATTAACATTTAATGTCTAAAAACTTAAGGAACTAATCTTAAACATGTTTCTACTGGGAGGAGTGGAGTAGTAATGATTACGTGGTATGGCTCTAATGAGCGGATTAGTTGGATTATTATGAGTACATTTTCCAATGAAATTCTGGAATATATTTTCAGCTATCCTGAAAATATATTTAACAGATTGTGTAGTCGTCGCGTTGAATTGAAGGAGGATTTGTTTATGATTATTTTTGGCACTTGTTTTGTACATATGTATAATTTTTTTGTCAGGGTGCACATTTGATCCAAATCGACGCTCCATATAGTAAATCTGGCAGCATAATCGATTTGTGTAACAGATATGGGTATGTTACGCTATTTCTCGGCGTTCTACGCCAACGTAGGGAGCATACGCTCTAAAATTAATGATGTGTACGTCACTTCTTCATTATCTAGATTCGACATAATTGGCTTTACCGAAACCTGGCTATGTGAAAGCATCAACGATGCTGAACTTTTCAGCAGTAACTTTGCTGTTTTTCGTCGTGATGCTTCTGTCGATGATGGTGTTCTACTTGCTGTACGTAAAGAACTGCCAGTATGTCGACTTGCTATACCTGACACTAGGGACCTGGAATACGTCTGTATCACACTAAACCTGCATTAAAGAAGAATTTTCGTGGCAATACTGTACATCCCGCCGTCCGCACTAAACTCCACATATGACGGTGTATAACCTCACAGAATATATACTTATATGCCGCATAATGGAACCGGCTGACAATCTCAGTCATATGGGAGATTTCAATTTACTGCATCTGAAGTGGCGACTCTCTGACGATAGTGAAAACTATCTCCCTTCGTTCAATAACCGACCAGAAAGCCGACGGTTCAACTGCATCCACAACAAACACAAACGGACGACTTTTGGATCTAATTTTTTCAACGAATTCATCTGATGTCTCGAGTCAACGATGCTCATCTCCTCTACTTAATAATAATAATAATAATAATAATAATAGAAATTTTATTACAAATTTATTACATTGTACTAAAGGGGTATTTTACATAAAAGAACTTATACTTAGCGGCTATCCTATTTTGGCCTGCTGGCTCTTATTGGATTTTTATTTTAATTGTTTTTCATCATTCATTTATTTTTCGATTTTCACTTATGAACTATTACCCAGGTTGTACAATACCTGGGGTTAACTTAGCAATATAGTACTTAAAAACTAACTTAATTTACTAAACTAAATCTAGCTTAAGTCTAAATATAATTAGCTTGCTTAGCCTACTTAAACCTAAACTTAACCTAGGTCTTAACTATCCTCTCCGATTCGTCGGAAGGCCAACATAATTGAACAGCATGTCCATGAGCCGCCGCTGTCTTGCTATTTCCGCTGGACGCATAAATGGCTCATTAGAGCCACTCATACGTCCGATACCCCGGATCAGTCCGTTTTCATGTCCGTCTGTCTGTGCGTAAAACCTTGTTGTCAGTTCTACAACCCGGTCCCTAAGCGGCCCAAGACCTGTCTCCTGATATAGGAGAGAGTTCCGCGGCCACATTTTAGTTACCGGGTTGTAAAACCTGCCAGTGCAGAAACGCAGAATTCTCCGTTCGAACATCTCCGCTTCTGCCATGGCAGATTTGGAACAGGTAATCCAGGATGGGGATGCGTATGTCAGGATTGGCCGAATGAGTGTTTTGTAGCAAATGGATTTAGCCTTTGTCGTCATGCCCATCTCTTTGGCGAAAAGATGTCTGATGCGCTGAAATGCGGACCTGGCTACTTTTATTCTATGTCGAACATAGGGGTTAAATTTCAAGAATTCATGCATATCTACTCCAAGGTAGCGCAATGTAGGACTAGGAGTCATTCTAGAAGTTCCGAACAAAACAGCGACTTTTTTGGCTTTATTGCGGATGGTTTGGGATCCCCGATACTTAGAAGGGTTCCTGAATACAGTCAGCTGTGTTTTGCAACTACACATTTAGCTTGATGCCCCATTCATCAAAATAAAATTTAAGGTTGACCAAGTAATCTTCAAGGCTCTTCGCAGCTTTGAGCGGGGCTTGGCTCGACACGAATAAGAGCGTGTCATCTGCATATTGTAGGACTTTAACTTGAAGATTGCCCGCTGGAGGTCAGCTCCTCTATTTAGTGAAGCTATCCACCATCCAGCTCATCATATCAATTTTCAAATTCATGACAACATACTAACGGAGTGTAACTTTGTAAATCTGTTTAACTTTAACTTAAAGAAAATTGACTTTAATACGCTGAGTAAAGTGCTGACCGAATGCGACTGGTCTTCGATTGTGAATCAACCTAACGTAAACATTTCAACCATAAACTTTCATTCTATCTTAAGCTGCCGCCAAACGATGCGGTGAACGTTTGATTCAAACTTTTGCTTCGAACGTTTGAGTCAAATATTGGACGATTGACATGGCAAGCGCTCTGCTACACGGCGGAACGAATTCTTTGTCCAATACATTTGATTCCAGTGTTGGTTCAATTTTTCGTGCACATTGATTTCGCATTATCAATTATATTACTTTTGTTAATTTCAATTTAATTGATAGCACGAAATGGATAACCTAGTATAACGATTATAATATTAATCTAGAATGATTGTTCAAAAATAATTATCTATTAAAATTTAAATTGATACGTAATTAAAATATGTATGCAATAAAAATGAATGCCTGTCAAAACCCAATAAAAATATGATTCAATTGTTGGAACGAATCGTGTAGCAGTTCACCAAATGTCTTCCAATCATACCCTCCAGTGACAAAAAAACCTTTGAAGCGGACAAAAAGACTGACAGCAGACCGAACATGTTCCAGCGCCAACGTTGGACGGTGGACATTGGGCACTGTTAGCTGGCGCATCGGCCACATGCGTCCAACCATCATGTGCCCAACGTTGGAGGGTGTTGGTAGCATCGTTTGGCGCCGGATTTAGTCGGTTGCTTTGCTCGCTGTGTACCTTTGAGTAACTCTGTACCTTTGACACGATTTCCATGGATCAAACTAAATTTAATCAATCTCAAGAATTTGAAAATCAAGGCGTGGAAAGTGTACAGCTCAGCGAGTCTAGAAAAAGATTATAAAGTTTATGAGGAACTACGAAATAGATTCGTATCTGAAACCTCATCTGCCTACTCCAACTATATGGACGAACTTAAGCAGTCTTTCATAAGCCATCCCAAGCAATTTTGGAATTTTGTAAAAACAAAAAGGTATAATGACGGATACCCTAGCTTTTTTATATCTGACGACATGATCATTAATAAACTCGTAAGCAATCAGTAACTTGTTTGCAGATTACTTCCAATCTGCGTATGAATTACCTCTCTGCAACTTCAATAAAACTAATTTCAATTACCTGATGGACTCCCCTAAAACGACGTTGAAAATGAAAGACCTTTACATCGACATTGCCACTATCTTAAGACATATATCTCATCTTGAAAATAATTTTCACCCCTGTCCGGATGGATTACCGACCATAGTGCTTAAAAGTTGCGCCAATTTCCTCTCACCACTATTGGCTCATCTTATTAATCTATCGACTTCCTCCGGTATTTTTCTAAACTTATGGAAATATTCTTTACTAACTCCGATCCACAAATAAGGCAGCAGAGAAGTCATGCTCTTTGAAGCTATAGTTGCCGAAGTTTTATATTTCTAGCATGGTTTTATTAAAGGTAAATCGACCACCACTAACCTCTTAAAACTTGCCAACCTAGTTATCCCTGTAATTGAAGAAGGTAAACAAGTTGACTGCATTTACACCGACCTCACGAAAGCTTTCAATAAGCTGGATCATGACATTTGTTCAATATCAACATTGAACAATCGTTATTAATGTACAACTGTAATAATGCAACGTACCCCTGTAGGAAAAATGGCAAGGCGTTACTTGAGAATTGATTCTGGAAGTACTACATTATTCATGAAGCTCCATTACTAACAATGTAATTGAGTTTGTCGAGTAAGTGATCAAGTAACAACTTACCCACTGCATTACCTTTCTTAAAAAGTAACGCAGTAGGTAACTTGTTTCTTATTTTTACGAGCAAGTGAGGCTGCGTAGCCGTAATTTTTGTAAAAATACTGCGGAATTCTTATGAACGCACTTCCGAATAAAATGTATTTTTCAACAGTGCGAGTTATATTGTGCAAGTGATATAAACGCGTGTTCGATTTTTCTATTGAAATATAGGTTTAAAATAGTGTACTTTGAATAATGCTGGAATATTTTGATTTTATATCCTTGTTTTGATAAATAAAATTTATTAACTTTATAGCGATATTTGCTGTTTTACTTGTTTTTTTTTTCATCCATGAAATCTGTGTCTATATATTTTGTAAAAACTTTGAACTTATTTATTTTTCAACTAAACGATTCAGCGTCATTGGTGTGTTACACTCCGAATTAGAAATTGATTTCCATCACGCATACTGGTACGTTTTCGAGATGATTATTTACAATTTTCGTAGTTTTCACCATATATCAACGTACCATATCACCACTTCTGTAATGTATTACAACATATCTCTTACTGAACTGATTTTCTATCATCACTTCTGAAAGCACTCCAATGTAACTGTTTCTGTAACTAGTACAGAATACAATCACAACACATTACCTTCTATGACATAATGAGTTAAATGTAATGCAGAAATTATATTGGAAGTGGTTACCTTGGTAATTAGTTGCCATTACCTAGAAGTAGTTACGAATCGTATGCTGAATGACTTACTGAAGCTACAGGGACTCAGCACATTCTTCGCTGTGTTCATCTTCATTGCATTGCTCGTAGACACAACAATGTTTACGCTTGAGCATTTGAAATGCAACGAAAAGATGTAACCTGATCACCTTGCATATCGTCTGCGTAAAATTCTAAATACGTTGTATCTTCACATTGTCTATTTTTCGCTACCGGTTGCAAATGTGCATAGCCAAAACATTGGAATTTGCATGATATGCATATTCGTCAAAAAATTCAAGTTTGTACTTAAGTTAGATTAAGAGCGAGGGAATGGTCAGTCTTGAATTGACAATCAAATCGCGCGGATTATTAAAATAACATTATTAAAACAGTACAGAGTTTTTTTTGTGGTTCTTCAAGGTCTAATAATAAGGAATAAACTTTCAATTGGTGCTTCGACCAATTGAAAGTAGCAAGTTGGGACAATCAATCAATTGGTGCTTCGACCAATTGATTGGTTTCATTTCAACGCCTTGCAAATTGGTGCTTCGACCAATTGAAGGTATCAATGGGACAGGCGATCACTTGGTGCTTCAACCAATTGATTGCAGAACAATTCTAAGCAAAATAGCATCGACAACATTCTTATATGTAAATTGCATCTTCTCAAATTCCCTAATGAGTTTATTGACTGGGTTAGATCTTATCTCTCTAATGCAAACAGAACGTTCGATTTCGTGGCATTCTATCCACTGGCATAATTGCCATATCAGGTGTTCCACAAGGTAGTCACCTTGGTCCCATTCTTCCATCTTCCATTTTACTCTACGCTGGCGACGCAAAGATTTTTAATACCATCACTTTATGACTGTACGATCCTGCAACGCAATGTGTCAAGTTTCGCTAAATGCTCAGTTATCTCTTTCTCCCATAAATCATGTCCCATTAATTTCAACTGCCCCTTAAATGATCCTCTTTTAACTCGCTCCAATAAAGTTCGTAACTTAGGAGTACTATTGAACTCCGCTTTTTCTTTTAACGACCACATTGACTCAATAATAATAAAAGCCAACTGTGCACTTGGCTTCTTAAAAAGACGATCTAAAGAATTCAATGACATTCTTCTGACAAAGATCCTGTTCTGCTCTCTGGTTCGCCCTATCCGAGAATATGGGTGCTTGATATGGTCTCCATATTATAAGGAGCACATCGATCGCATTGAGTCTGTCCAAAAGAGATTTTTAATTTTTGTTCTTAGTTATTTCCGCTGGTTTGATCCTTTCTGCTTATCTCCTTATGAAAATCGCTTACAATTATTGACTGTGGACACTCTTGAAACTCGACGTCAAAATTTCAAGGCTCCATTCGCTGCGAAGCTACTCAATGGAAACGTGAACTCTGAGTTTTTGTTATCAAAACTGAACTTTCGTGTTTGCCACGGTGAATAGACATCATAGCGCCTTCTCCATCGCGTTTCATAAGACCAACTATGGACTATATGAACCAATCTGCGCAGTAGCCGCGACCGATTTATTAGTTTTTATAATTTCATAAAGGTACATATTTTCTGTAGTAATCATTTCGTTGGTGAAATTGTCAATAAATAAATAAAATAAATAAATAAATATTTGTTCTTAAGGAGAAGCTAGGTTCTGTATGTGCTTTGAATATTAGTTTGGAATCCAAATGGAGGTCTAAGTATTTTGTTGATTGTTACCAAGAGGTAACTGCACCTAAAAGATAAAGATGATGATTGGGAAAATATCTTCAAGTTCATTTCTTGACAAACAAGTTGCTTGTGTTAAAGGTAAATAGGCAACACAGCAGAAATGAAAAAAAGAAGTGTTGTGAAGGCTGTGGCGGCTAGCAGTCCATGGCTGCGTAGCCATAGTTTGATAATTGCTATAGTTGTGTAGCTAATAAGTGCTGTTCCCGGGGCTGGGTGGCGTTGGACATGGTACGTGTTAGCTGCGTTTGTCTCCAGAATTCGGGGACGTAGACTGCACGTTTGTTCCTGTCCAGGCGCGACCTTGGTGTGATTCCTGTCCAGGCGCGACCTTGGTGGATTTCAAATCCCGGGATCCCGGGATTTGAAATTCAAAATACAACACAATTAAATAAGTCAAGTTTCTAGTAACCAGATTATATAATTTGCCATCATTTCAAAACTACAACAATAAGTAAGCAAAAAACTGTATAAAAAATTGCATTATTACTAATTTATATTATTGATGCAAATAAAAACAATAATTTTAATTATCCAAAACGTTGATAGTATGAAGACAGATATTAAAAATTACATCTATTACAAATTACAACAAAAAATCACGACCAAAAACCACAACAACAAAACACAACTCTTAGAATTGAGATACATAATAAAGTAACATATAAAAAATTCGGCCAAAGTTCATTGGGTTTTTCGGAAGTAACATTGAAGCAATAGCAAAGCATCTAAGGTATCGTCTCCAAGCCTGCTTCTAAATTTATTCCCGATTTTGGACGCCGCGGAAACGGTCGAGAAATATTGGTAGGCCTGCTCCAAACTATGCAAGTGCCACCACTTTCGAAAAGATTTATTTCTTTTGCAATGGTTTTAATTAGATTAGTTTCTTGCGGCATTTCATGATTGATTATTTTCATACTTTTGCAGCTCTTCTTGTAGCATCAATTGACGACTACCTTGCTCTGATTCAATATGGGCATCTACTGGGTTCTCTTCATTTCTTTGGCTACCAAGCATAGGGTTCAGCATCTAGATCATTGAAGTATTTTTTTTTTAATATTTGCGTTGCTTGGTTTCAAAAATAGAGATTTTATTTCACTTGGTAAATTTTCGCTGGTACAATGTGGATTCTGGGATAGCTTAGCATACCAGATAGCTCGGTACACCGACGCTCTTTTATTCGGTCCAATATTGCAATTTTCATAGCATTCAGAAGAATAGACCGTTTTTCTCCTAACAGCCTAAATACAAATCTTGATGAAGTATTAGCAGTGCATAAATTTGCAAGTCTGCGACTAAAGGCCGTCACAGCCAATTTTACAGGGAGTAAAACTTCAATAATTTTCTGAATCGAATCAAACTCTGTTGCTTCTAATTGCTCTGAATATTGCAGGCCTATTAATGTATACTATTTTTGAAAATGGGAAACTATTCGAGCATTGTCAAGAGACTATTTCATCTTGTTTTACAATCCATTTAAAGGAGACAATTAAATGCCTTGCTCGGATCTGACATAATTTTAAAGATCGTAATTATTTTTCGTTGGAGCTTTTTTAAAATATAAAACTACCTAACGAACTTTCTTTATGCATGCGCTGATGTCCTTCGTCTGATCTAGCGTGTCTTGCAGGCGACCGGTTTCAACGTAGTTAGCTGATTCAGGACTATCCAAATCTTCGTGGTCGTCGTTCAGACTATCGGCTGCTTCACCAACTCTTTAATCTGGAATGGAACTCATATTATAGCGAACATCGCAAACTGCTATGCGCCAAACAAATATGTTGCTCTGTACCAACTAGTCTGCCTACTTTTCGCATTTTGTTTGACCCATCAGTTACGATGGTAACAATGTCCTTTCCTAGAGAAACATTAAACTCATATTTAGGTAGTTTCCAGCTGTAATTGATATTCTTACTCGCACCAAGCTCCAGTAAAAATTTACTAAGCAGATGTTTATCTTTATATAGCGCCTATTTGCAGTCAAGGTCTATTCATCAAACATCAAACTGAACCGTTCACCTGAGATACTAGCCTGTTTTATCTTATTTTTTATTATTTTCTTTATCCTGCTTGCATAGCCAACAACCTTTTTTTGATTGTTGTTAAGGATTTTGGTAAATCTGTGTATGCATTCGCTAGTATTACTTTCCTCAAATCATTCGATGTAACGAATGCACTAAATGCGAAACAGTCCATACTTATTTATTTACAAACCCCTTTGTATTCTCTTGTTAACTGTTACATCGGTTTGTTTTGCTCTATTCTTTACGCATTTTAATGTGAGCTAATTGTTTTCTCATAAATATGGATTCTATTTGCACTTTTCGAGTCTTGCTGTAACTTAATTGCCGATAATGCTTGACTCCCGGCCCCGAAATCCCAGCCAATTTCTGATCCCGAAAATCCCGGGATTAGAAATCATCAATCCCGGGATTTTCGGGACCAGAAATTGGCCGGGATTGGATTCGCTAAGTATGAGAGACTGAGTTTGTATGTGTGAGAGCTACTCACTGAGCGTTAGTCTCACGTCTCTCTCTATTTTAGTTTCAGATGACCAGAGAAAAGAAAGGGGAAGACGATCGCGACGCGAAGAAGTCTAAACCAAGATTTTTATTAGTGCACATCAATAAAAGCGCACATGGTCTTTTATACGCTTGATTTATTTAAATAAAATGCAGGTTTGACAACTCAGAAGTAGGATAAAGATCCTTATGCGGCTACTCTTTCTCTTTACCTCCTGGTCTATCTATTTTAGAAAATTGCAATACAAAAAAAAAATCATTCTTGGATAAACCGTTCTTGTGTAAACTAGTGTCAGCTGTAAGTACGTGTTCTTTTGAACCGTTAGCTGCACGTGATATATTTAATAAATGACAAAGTTCTATTGTTCATTGTGTGAAAAGACAGTAACAAAAAACAAAATATTAAACAATGGCCACGGGAAATTGGCAAGTGACAACGAAGATAATGCACGAGGTACAAGAGATGATTTTCGCTCATTCGCATCGGTTATGAAAGTTTCCCGACAAGTGTCGAAAAACTCGAGAAACGTTGCGGTAATGCAGATGGCAGTGTGATATCTGTGTTCGATCCGAGTGAAAACTCGCAAAATATCTTGCGTTTTCTTTACAAAATAGAGGAGTTTCGCGCAATTGTTGGGATGAGCTAACGACCATTCGTTATACCACGAATAAGCTTCATGGGTTAGCCGCAACTTGGTACAGGAACCTATCTAGCGTTCAATTTAGTTGGGAAGAATGGAAAGAGAAACTGCATCAAGTGTTTTCAGACGAAGATGACCACCCTCAACTATTGCGAACAATGCTGAACCGCGTTAAGCATAAGAACGAAACAGTGCTTACATATTATTATGAGAAACTGGCATTGTTGAACAACTACGAGATCTTTGGTCGAAAAGCTGTTCAGTGCATTATATCTGGCGTCCAAGATAAGAGCATCGTAGCAGCAGCAAAAGTCTGAAACTTTACCGAGCCGGACGAACTTCTCAAGTTTTTGAAGACGCTGAGCACGGTGACTACAGTGCCGAAGAGATCTAGGGAAGCAGTACAAAAACGTGAAGTGCTACAAGTCGAAACCATTTATTATCTACATGCCCGAGGCGAGAAAAGTACGTGCGGAGAGAACAACACGGAAGAAAAGAAAGGCGTAGTTCCAGTAATCAGAACTCAAGGCATGTCATGAAGATTAGCTCTGATAATCCAGATATGAAATATTTCATGGATACGAGTACACTAATCAGTGCTGCCATTTTAGCATTTTGAATGCTAGATCTGGCATTATTTTTTCCAAAATGGCATTAGAAATTCGGAGTTAGCATCTGGCATTATTTTTAGCATTTAAATTTATATTTCAGAATATAATTTTTTTCTCAATAATAGCTCTGTTCATGTGTTTTTAGTCGCGTTCAGGGGGCTGAAACTTCCTGAATCATGTGGTGGGGAAATTCATGAAAAGTATAAAAACGTTTTCACGGCATTTCCTTAAAAGTGACAGCCAGAAGTGACACTTCTCTGATTTTGAAATGATGATAGTGATTATAAAGTCATCTTAAGCAGTAATAAAGTATCTTCACAAAAATATTCGACTTTCATAATAGCAGTGCGCGAAAAATATTTTCCTTGCCACGCATATTTGAAAATATGTATCCACGCCCCACCATTTAACACTTTTCAGGATGTCGCACTATCTCAGATTCAATTGAAATCTCATGCTCTTCCATCAAAGAGGGAAAATTTTCAGTGTTCAGTCAAACAGCATGCAAAAACGACTTCATGGCAATGTATAGTATACGCGAACTGACCTAATATTTGAAAACATTATGTAATCCCGCTTCGTTTCAACAAATATGCGCTTAAGGTTAGAGTATTCTGAAAATGCCAACTGTAAACCTACCCAAAGCGAATGAAACCATTGTCGATCGATCAATCCCTGCTGCGAACCCACCCACTGCTGATGAATTTGCTGCAGACCGATCGTAGCCAAAAGTACATTAAAACTAGTACTACGCCTTTGTGCTTTCAAGCGAACAAAGGATATATACTCGATCTTCTATTCTTTGTCTACGGTTCCCAGGAAATTCCAATGCTAGTGACAAGTGCTATAAATAAAATAAAAATGAATATTAAGGCAATTTTGGATTGCATTAAATATGGTAAATTCAGGTTTCTCATTCCGTTAAATCGTGATGATGCTAAAAATTAATGATATGGTCCTATCCACTTTAGACACCCAGGTGCTTCAGGCATGTATATGGATTCTAGTAATATGTATTTCCCTGAATAATGTGAATCAATTTTTTTGTACGGGCTTCAAATGCAAAAAATCGCACAGATAACGATGGAGAAAAATCTTCGTCATCCGACACCAATACTTTTTCTTCACTTAAAAATAAATAATTATTGCTGTTTTGTTTGTGAGATTCCAAATGATGTTTTGAAAAATATTGGTAGAAATGAGCTTTACACAAGAGAAGAAGATTGATATGTAATTGACATGTCTGTGATAGATATAGAATCATCTTGAGATGTAAATTTTAAGCTTCTCATTTGTTTTTATTATATAAATATATGTATATTGTTTTGATAGGGAATCATGTTTATTTTAATCAAAAAAGAAAGCATTATTTAGCATTAAAATTTTACACGATCTGGCATTATTTAGCATTAAATAAAATTGAATCTAGCATTATTCCAAAAAAAAAATAAATGGCAGCACTGACACTAATAGATGATAAGCATGTTACGGACTTTGTTGACTTGGGAGCTAGTGTCAAGTCAATCCGTGAAGATACTTTTAAAGAAATAAAATTAAAGCTACACCCTGAAACAGTGGCGGCTCGTCCTAATGTGCACTTTCGCACGTGAACCCCCTCAAAGAAATCAACTATTCAAAACTAATACATCTAACCATATTGAACAAGCGCATTGAACTACATTGAACAATATCTACCCTGTTATGGCAGCACATAATGTTACCTGCCAATCATTTTCATCTCTATCATCCCAGAAACTTTCTAATCCTACGTACAAGCCATACAATTTTGCTATCTCCTAATCTCTACTGCCTCCTGTGCTAGCAATCGCACGTGCGATCGTGTGGCCGGAATTAGGGGGCTGGAGGAGGCATGCGGGGAAGCGATGAGTGCATCCATTTAGCTCGACATAGTACTAGCTAGGGGTGCACACTCAGAATGAGCGAGCGACAAACAATTTGATGCATTCAGACATTGCTGCCGGTGGTCAGTTTCATGCGCTGATTCGTGCTGCCGTTTGAATGTATTGACAGGTTCAATTGTGCAAAGATAGTCTGGGCACTTAATTATTTCATAAAACACCGACGGTTTTCGAGTGCGGATATATGAAAAGTTTTATACAAGAAGGGTTTACCGTTTTTTTTTGTAAATTCTCGGATTATGTGTATCTAGAACTGTTTGTAAATCTTAATAAAATTTATTGATTTCGGTGCATTCATTTTGCTGTAATAAACCACGCTAAGCACATCATGGTCAAGACTCACCATGAGGGTAAAATGCCATGTTCACTGTACATATAAGTTTCAAATCTCTTAAATGTTTCGTCATAATATCACTGTTCAAGGATTTTTAAATCGCCCTTGGAAGAATTTTGGAAGCTGTTATATATTTTATAATATTTTTTTTAACTCATTCTATAGCAATTGTGCTATGTTTCGGCAAATTAACTAAAATAAATGCAACTCTTAAGAAAAGTGCAAGGTAAATATTCATGTGCCCAATGTAGGTGCCTTCGATTTGTGAAGAGACTCTAAATGTCCTCGAAGTGGATCAACATTTTTGGCGGGATCAGTTGAAGTTGGCAAGAAGGCCATTCGCGCATTACGACTCGTATGAATTTTATAATTTAGGAAAGCAAATCACTTGTTACTTATATTCATTATCGGATGATTATCTTATATAACTTTCAAATTAGAATCCCTTTAACATAAAGTATGAAAATATTCAGTGCTTGAAACACTTTACCAACACTGCAACCAAAAGTCTACCGCAACTGCTTTACGTCAAATTCAACCTACGCTGTGAATTTCGATTTCATCTGATGACTTCATTAAGAGGATCAAGTATCAAACATGTTTGGGGCTGCCCGAATAATTCAAAACATTGGTTGCTTATTTTCATCGTCGATGTTTGCCATATGAATATTGAATGGTAGCATCTGCTGGTACTAAATTGATAAAAATGCCTGGCACTGGCAACCATTTACTAACACCAAAGCGAAAACTATATCTAATCTGGTTCACGTTGAGGCCAGTTCACCCTGTGAATTTTGTTTCGATCAGATATCTGCATTTTAAGTTATGGGGGTACAAAGAAATGTAGGATTACCACCCGCAAAACTTTTTAAATTTTCCAAATTCAAATATTTGCTTGTTATTGTCACTACAAGATCATTCATTTAGCATCGCTAAGTAAAGACAAAAAATTATAAATATTGCCAGAGGGGGCAGCCCTCTCCTATTTTTTCAAATAAACTTTTCTCAGACTTGGCTTAGATTAAGGTTCAGCGACTTTGGAAATGCTCCACCGATTCACCGAGAAAATGCTCCGCCAAGACAGCATCTTCTAGGCAAGGTAGGCAAATAATCCTGTCCAACACATATTCTGTACATGCATATTCCTAAGCAGTTGTGTACAGTCAGTAGGCCTGTCAAAGCTCTGTAAACTTCGCTACTCTTATGGAGGATAGAATCTCACAATTGCAAGGAAAGCCTTAGTGTGCTTTGCCGCATCAGAGGACATCTATCTCTCTTTGTGACCATCAGCTACCTACTTGCGAAAAATGGTATGCGCAGATGAGGTCGGCACATCCAAGGCGGATTCAGGGCCCTGTAGTGGAAGCGTCGAACCTTACTTCGAAATGGCGTTAGCAATTTCATTTTCCTCAGCACCACAGTGCCACAGTAGATGCACTTTTAAGTATCTAGCGACAGATTTCAATCGCGGCCTGCACTCGTGGGTAATTTTCGAAGTAGTCAGAGGTTTACTTGGCGCCAGCAGCACACCAAACAGCGAAACGTTTTCTGCTGCACTTTTCTCACCCAGCAGGCAGCTCTCAAGATCATGAATATTTCTGCTTGAAAAAAGGAAATGTACTCTTCGAGAGATGAGGCCCACCTTTCCCTCGACGAATACAGATAGACACCAGCTGTAGATTTAGCATCTCAAGTAGCAGTTGGCTTCAGCTTCCGATAGCAACAATCTCTGCGTCCGCATGGCAAGTATCCTTTTAACGAGGACATCATCCAAAGTCAAAGTTTCCTTCAATGTTTGTAAATATCTCCATCGCATAATCATCATTTGAGATCGCTGCCTCAACTTAAAGAACAATAGAATGAAGGGCCAACTTTCATGACTTTCTTCGCTGGTATACATGTTACTCATCATTCAAGAGGTTAGACTTAAGCGCCCTAGAGTATATGGTATATGTCGTTCCACAAGTCTCTCCAGGTATTTCAGCATGAACGAACTTAAGCTGATCGGTCTAAAGTTTCTGGGTTCTGAATAATCATCTCTCCTCGGTTTAGGCATAAAGACTACCTTAACTTGTAGCCAAAGTGGCGGGCGTTTTAAAGAGCCTAGCCTAGCTCATTGGTCTTTTCCAAGACCTTACACAGCCTCGATGTCTCTCGTGCACCTTCCTTTTCTCTCTCATTGAATGATCTGAATGATTCCTTCTTACAGGACTTCACCAAATTTTTACAAGTTCACTGGGAGATTTTATAGGCAGTGTAGTCATTCTTCAGTTTTCTTGTATTTGTCCTGAAACTCCATCTTGCTGAATCTACTCTTTCTGGTTGGGCAGGTATCTTCATAGCAATTTATTATGTCTATATTCAGAGTGCTCAACCGGGATTCTATTGACTTTAGCGACTTTATCTTACCACTAGGTCACGCTCTGTCTGTAAAAACCCAGTTGAACTCAGCCAAATGTATTTCTTGGATTTATTCTATTCTAGTGTTCTAGGAGTTAACAGCGCAGCCACCCAGAAGTTTGTCTCTCCGATCTAGTGCACTGCACTGTTGATCTTTCATCACAAAAGATGCTGCAAGTTGATCTGAACCTTCAATGATGTCTGCGGACCCCTTTGCAGGGACGTTTTGGCAAAGTCTACGTGACCTCAGTGGAAGAAACTATGCCAGAGATTAATATTGGATCCTTGCGTTTTACTCAGGAGACATATCCATAGATAGTCACAGAGAATAGGTGCTTCATATTCTTTTTGATTTGGTTAAGCCGCATACAAGACATAGTTCAGCATCATACAGTATCACTTCTCTGGTCAAGTATGATCATCAAATTGAATTTCCACCAGTAGTGATTTTTCCTGAGGTTCCTGTACGTGATAATTCAATATTTCACATCGGCCAGATTAAACTTACCTAAAAGCGCCTTCAAACTGACGCTGTACTTGCCGTTCCGGAGCCTGTAACCAAAGGAGATGTTATCAGAAAGTTCGAAACTCGCTAGCCATTGAATCTTCCACTGTGGTAACCTGTGAGCTTCCACTGCAACCAGGGTCCTCAATTGCAGTCATACATGAGGTTGTGGCCCGCAGAATCTGAGGTTTTTTGTTTACTGAGAACAAGCAGCACGGGTGTATTTCCAGACTCAGTCCGACTGCAACTTGTAAAGATAAAATCCTTTTGATTCATCCTCATGTTGCTTGCTAGGCAGTTTTGTTGTGATATCCTGCGATGCGCAGACACATCCAGCACGACAAAGTGATGGCCGACCGTTCCCGCCATCTAATAATTTCATTAAAGTGCAATCTCGCGATTTTATCCTCAAAACTAACTATAGTTTAGCTTCAAATTTATTTAACAATGCCTTTTTTTACTAACAATGCCGCTCGTAATATTTCCAACTTTCACTGCACTAATCATCGCACTATCGTTCCAGTTAAATCGTATGAATTCAATTCGATATCGTACGAATTCCGGTATCGGAATTTCAATCATCATAGGCGAAGAGACGATGGAATTTAACCACATGGGAAAGTAGAAGCAACCTGAGCACTAGTATCTACATCTCCAATGCGTCTAGTCAGTAGATGAGCTTTACATCGACGTCTAATATTATTACGAAAGAAGATGAGCTCCTTTGTTTGAAGGTTTTAGCATAGGAAAGGTTTTTGAGTGCAGTTTCATCCGGAGCCTTAATTTGCTTACGAATACATTAATAAGCTTATCTATTTGATCACTGTGGATGATTTCCGACAAATCTTGGTCCTAGTAGAATTATTTAGAAGAAATCGATACTATTCCCAAAACATTGAAAGAATATTAGATTAATACAACAACTGATGTGGAGTGCTACGAGAAGATATTAGAATATTAATTAAAAGTAAAGCCACAGTCATTTAATGTAATAGCCACAGCTCCAATGATTTGGGAGAGCAAAATACCTTTTTTTATGAAAAAAAAAAACTATCAATGTTAATGCCTGTCCAAGCTCGGAAAAAATATTGTGCGGAGGTTTGACCTTTTTGGGTTCAGATGCAGCCTGGGCGGCAGCATTGCACTCGGCGTCTATTTACTTACCAAGATGGCGGGCTTAATGTACCTTTTTTCGGCCAGTCGATGTATATTTCTCGACCAATTTGACCAATAAA
This sequence comes from Nemotelus nigrinus, assembly GCA_947369275.1. Classification (NCBI taxonomy): domain Eukaryota; kingdom Metazoa; phylum Arthropoda; class Insecta; order Diptera; family Stratiomyidae; genus Nemotelus; species Nemotelus nigrinus. The sequence goes on from OX376373.1 coordinate 84,053,878, forward strand.
AGTACATTAGTACCTGTGGCATTCGACGTGAAGCGGACAGGTAAAAAAGTTTGATGTTTCCGATATTCGTAATATTTGATTGTTATACCTACATATGTCCTCGATCCAGATACAAAATGTTTTTACAATACAAAGTCTGGTTAACGAGCTAGAGGTCCCTAAAAATTTAACTTTTTGGCCGGTATGCGCTATTTAGAATCCTTTTATCCAGTATTAAAAAGTTGCAATAAAATAAATAAAAAACTTGAATTAATACTTCATTTAATGAGCTTTTGAAATGCATTTTTGGATATTTAAAAAACATTTTTTTTTAAATATATATATTTAAATTTTTGAAAGTTGAAGTTCACCAAGTTAGACCATTTAACTTTTTTAATTTTTTCTCTAAAAAAAGCTAATCGTGAATAGATAATTCCTGCTAAGTTTCATAATGGGCGTAGAAGTCGTTTAGGAGCAGTTACAGTTTCAAAACAGGCGTCGGCCGCTCCTTTTCGAAACTGTAACTGATCTAACTCCATAACGACTTCTACGCCCACTATGAAACTTAGCAAGGATTATCTATTCACTATTAGCTATTTTTAGAAAAAAAAATTTAAAAAAAATTAAATGGTCTAACTTAAAAATTAAAAAAAATTAAATCTCATTAAATGAAGTATAAACTCAAGTTTTTATTTATTTTATTGTAACTTTAAAAGGATTCTAAATAGCGCATACGTGCCAAAAAGTTAAATCTTTAAGGACCCCTAGCTCGTTAACAAGACTTTGTATTGCAAAAACATTTTGTATCTAGATCGAGGATATATATACATAGGTATTAGAGATGGGAAAAACGACTCAGTTTAGTGTGTCGACACACTTCGACTCAATCACTTGGATGAGTCAATCAGTGTGACTTAGTTTATGCGAGATCCCAATTTAATCCCGATTCGGGATTATCCCAAATATCGCGTCGTATAAACGGGCAAAATTGGAATTGGGATTTCATGAAATTCGAATTGCGTATAACCATAGAAACTTATTTTGCGGAATAGGTTACACCACAGACATATAAAGAATGGACACGAAATCACAATGCATGAACCCGTACGTGAGTGAAGCAATTTTACTACACATGCAATTTTACTCTCTGTAAAACAGCTTTCCCCTCAATGCCGCACGCACCACCCCTCAGCGTTGTAGACTCTCTATGTAAACATTCATTTCAATCCATCCAATCTACGGGGTGGTTGGGATAACGGGGAAACTAAAACATGGACACAAATTTCCAAATACATCAACTTTTCTGCATGAAATTTGTTGTTGTTTTATACAAACACATTTCCACCAGAGGTCGAAAATTGCTTCATTTCTCTCGGCCCATTTCGTATCCATTCTTCTTATATCTATGGGTTACACTCACATTGAAAGTGTATTGTATAAATGTGACAAGATAGGAAGTATAGGTTACGTTGAACATTTCATTTAATGTACGAAGAAGACAATGACTATGGGGAGACATTTAGCAATAGCTGACGATTTTGAAATACTCCAGTCGGCGTTCTACAATGCTGTGGAAAATACAGCAGGCGGTAGTAATTTGCGGCACTTATTTATAATTGACGTCTTCTTTTGCGAAAATAAACGAAACGACATTAGTTTTATCCAAATGCACAAAACAAGCGCCGTCATGCTGAAGAATCGCTTTCATTGACACATTTCATATGCACACTCACACATAGTCATCGGGCGTACACCCAACTGTTCGGGTTTAAGCTGAAAGCCGAATTTGACCGTTTATACGACGGTCTGACTGGTATAATCCCAAATCGGGATTACATTGGGATCTCGCATAAACTAAGTCTGTGAGTCAATCAATTGTGTCAATTAGTTTTTGATTTATGTAAAATGTAGTTATGAATAAGGATTATGCATAGCATTAGTATTTTTTCTATTTACCGCTTATACATGGCCATAAAAAGGCGACAAAGAAAATTAAACGCACAGAAAATTTCCCAGTATTTACTTTAATAAGTGTCTTTTTTGAGTTTTGAACATTTTAAAAAGATTTTAAAATGTAAATAATGTACCTGATAGCTTAGTTAACTATAGTTGATTTGAATTACAAATTTAAAAAACTCTAGTCCGTCAGAAAATCCTATTTTCGTAGAAAAGTAGAGGAAATATGTATGTAGGTCAACGCATGTTTTGGTCCATATTATAACTAGAGTCGGGTCGTACTAGGATTTTCACATACTAGGTATAACTAGAATGAGTACAAAAAAATACATGTTCCAAAAATACTAGCAAGTATTTGTTGAAGTATGCTATATATACAATACATACGATTTGCAGTGATGTAATGAAAAGGTATGAAATGCCCTCCCCCACCCTCCAAACACAAGGTTCCCAAGCTAGAATGGTGATGTTGCAAGATAATCTTCAAAGGATACTGAGTAGTCATTAGTCTGTGCAGCTTGTCCGTAATTTTCCAATGGTCGGCCATTTGTTTGGCAAATCTTTTTCCTATCTAGGGGCCGTCTAAAGAAAAACGATGAAATGCAATCAATTTAATTTGATTTTCATTTTATTATATGCACAAAACGTCTCCTGTATTCGTTCAAATGACCAAAGTCAAAAAAGTTACTAAGATAGGACAAACTAATCCTGTTGCCATCTTAACTTCCGCGGTCTCGTAAATTTTACAACCCCGGTAGGGTTGGAGACACCCTCGTGGCGACCTGCAGTCACGAGGAGGGTCTTAGCACAGCCGGAGAAGCCAACTGGCGAACCGAAAAGGATCTCAACCTTTCCCTCCTTAGCACTTTGAGTGCTACTTTCAGTGTTTCCAGACGGTTTTCCGGCGGATTTCATTTTGCCGTATCTTCGAAACTAGGCCGCTTTTTCCCAGACTTGCATGGAAAAATTTGACCCGAAACAACTCAGAAAGGTCCCCGAATTCAAGCTAGACCAAAAAAATTATTTTGGTAAAAATAGACGATTTCACCCAATTTCCCCTATCAAAATTTTTTCTCGCCCTTAAAATACCACTATTGTACTCTCCGACCATTTTCAATCATCGAAAGTGCCGTAAAGACAGTTTTTGCCCAACTATGGGCAAAAAACCGATTTCAGCTACCTTTGCCCTAGAAACTTTTTGAATATTTGAATAAAATACTTGCGAGTACGAAAATACTCGCAAATACGAAAACACTCGAACCTAGTATTTTTGAATTTCATACTGAGTACTGATTGTCCCAAAACAATACCTGTTCATCTATGTTGTCATATATGCTTAATCTCTAATTATAACCTATGTCTAAATTCCAAAATTTGTGAATAATAAACATTGTTACTTGTTATATTTATATGATGCTGATCACATGAACATTTTATGGCCGCGTGTCCTACAACATAAATAAGGAAAATAGTTGCTTTCTTTTAAGTACTCCCCACCTACATATTTCTAAAACATTACCTCAGCGAAGAAAAAATCACTCATAGAAACTTTTTTTCGAAACGGCATGTAATTGAAAAGTTTACCATTTTAAATTTATCAATGGTAAATGAATTTATGAACTAATGATCAATTAGAAACAAATTTTCACAAGTATCTTATCTAAATACACTTAACTTCACTGTGTCGAATTGTGTCAAATGTACACTGATTTCAATATACACTTCAAGAAATAATGAAAATCAAAAACTTTTTTATTTGAATTATAAACCCACTTAAACTCCTAGATATAACAACTAATCACAGCGATAATCCAAAAAGAAGTGGGCAAACCTAACCATTTTCATTTCCCATTCTCGTATTTTGAGGTTTTTTTCTTCATCAAAATATAATTGTTTCTGCAAATTTGCTCGAATATCCCTATCTATATCTCTTTTATCCCTATCTATATCTCATCAATAGCCTTAGAAAATTTCATTTCGATCGGACATCGCATTCCTGAGATAATCTCACTGTATCCAACCACAAAAAATTGAGAAAGTCTACAGGAAGAAAGTTTCAATCAAAATCTTCATCATATAAGTGCATATATGTTCTTCCGCGACGGTCAGTTTCGATCATCACAACCAACCACGGCATGCTTGCACTGTACGGCATTACCTACAGCCTTTAAGAAATTCATATCGAAATCCGACGAGATTCGTGAGAGGCTCCGCGGCACCGATTGATTCGCTCCTGTGCAAAATTGTCGAGCTCATAACCAAGTGTCGAGCTTATAAACAAGTTGATAATCACATCAACTGATTGCCTCTTTCATCTCTAGCTCTACTGTGTGTACACAAACGTGTCGGCCAACACACGTGTTCAGGCTAGTGATTGCTTCACCAAACGCTCAACTCCGACGAGATCCGGCAAAGGCTCCGCGGCACAGAAATCTTCGCGCAAATGATTGCTTATGTGCAACGATTGACTCGCTCCTGTGCAAAAGTGTCGAGCTCATAACCAAGTGTCGAGCTTATAAACAAGTTGATAATCACATCAACTGATTGCCTCTTTCATCTCTAGCTCTACTGTGTGTACACAAACGTGTCGGCCAACACACGTGTTCAGGCTAGTGATTGCTTCACCAAACGCTCAACTCCGACGAGATCCGGCAAAGGCTCCGCGGCACAGAAATCTTCGCGCAAATGATTGCTTATGTGCAACGATTGACTCGCTCCTGTGCAAAAGTGTCGAGCTCATAAGCCAAGTGTCGAGCTCATAAGCACATCAACTGATTGCCTCGTTCATATGCTGTTCAGCTCTAGCTCTACTGCAAGTGATTGCTTCACCTGTGAAGCAGCTCGCTCAGGATAGAGTGTGTCGACACACGTGTTGGGGGTTAGTGATTGCTTCACTCAGGTGTTAGCCATCTCTAATAGGTATAACATAATCAAATATTAGTAAAATCGGAACCACAAAATTTTTTACCTGTCCGCTTCACGTGGAATGCCCCACCTGTCAGAATGCAAGTCGCGACCGGCCTTCTATATGACAGCCACGCTGGAAGTAATTGCTTGATCAAGCCATTAATGAGTTCTTATTGCTTTTCGGAGGCTTTAAGCGATTGCGTAGTAGGAGGCCATGGGGTAAATCTCTCGTTTTCTTTTTACTGTCAAACCAACCAGACAACCAATTAAAATGTCTACTGTAAGAAAGTGTTTCATAGATGCGTATATTTGCATCTGGATGGACTTCGACGAAGCAAACTTTCAAATGAAACCATCGCGAAAACAATGCAAACCCCCATTTACGCTTAATGAAACAAAATAAATCATACGGAAACTACAGGTTATGATTTAAATATCATATAATTTAATGCTTTTATTTATCGAATGATGAATTCCGTAATCATTCTCCTACAGCTTATGTCGGTAAGAATTAAAATTAGATGTAAATTACTCTGGTTCATAACAATTCTATGTATGCATACCTTTTTTCACTAAAAATCTAACTAGTTCTTGTGTAATTCACAGTCGGTTATAACTAATTCAGTCGCCATAAGTTATTCGAATTCTGTTTTATTTTCGTGCCGATGAAATCAAGTTGATAGCCCCAATCATAATCCACGAATAACTAATCTATAAAACATATACATATCTAACAACAAATAAACTCAATTTTCTTAGAAAATGATAATAAGTTTTCCGACTTAAACGAAATGAGGAAAAATCATCAAACACGGTTTCGAGCATTCAGAGTGGCTAAAAACTAGTAGGTATGTAGCAAACTTTTCAGTTTACCCAGCTCGTTTTAACAAATACTTAACGAACACTTCAAACTAATAGCTTTTTTCTTTCAGAATTACAATGCAAAGCGCTATGTTACGTTAACATAATAGCCCAGCTTCCAGCTTCTTACGTTTAATTTGCAGCGACAATTTTAGTAGAGTTCTCTTTTGTAACCACTGATGAGTTCGTATTATTTTTTTCCGTGATACTATCGTCTTTAAAGCCCAGCTTGCCTTCCACAATCTCAGTTGACAGACTTTCGTTGGTTTCCAGATGGCTCGGCGTATCGTTCTCACCCAACGCATCAGACATTTCATCATCGGGTTGATCAATGACTTCCAGGAGTTCAATTTGTTCGCTTTCATCATCCGAGCCGACTAGAGCTACAAGGTCTTTCAACATTTCAGCCGCATTTTCATCTAAGACATTGTCCGAAGGACTGAGAGCTTGTGCTTTGTTTTCTACTGCTGCTTCGCTTTCTTTTTTATCTTCGGGTACTAAATTCTCAATATTATCACTCGTCTTTGTAGGGTCAGCAGAGTTCTTACTAGTTTCTGGAGCTTTATTATCATCAACATCGGATGAACTGGTTTTCACTCCTTCCGGTGGTATTGCTTCTGCATTCGCTTCCGTATTAGTTTCAATATCGCTGGAATGTTCAATTTCTTCCGAAGCATCGAGTTGGCTCTTCGGTAAGCACACGGATTTAGAAGCTGAGTTATTTTCTTCCTCAGTTGTGATTTGATCTTCCATCGCTGAATCATCTTTCTTTTCGCATTCTTTTTGCACACAACCTTCGTCTGATATTTTTTCTGCTTCACTAACACTGGAATTTTGACTTTCATCATCGTCATTCTCGTTACTCTTAGGGCTGGGGCTTACTGACGACTTTTCAGTTCCGTTGACAGCATCTTCTGCATGAGCAGGCTCACCATCCTTGTTGCGATCGACATATTCTTCCAAAAGTTTCTTCGCGTCTTCGTTCGTTTCATCGACACGTTCCAACGTAACCAAGCATTTTGTGTTCAATTTAGAATCGCGTTTTATTTGTTCGCGCTCTCGTTCTCGAGCCTGCAACTCCTGTTGCTTGATTAAATGCGGGTTGGGCTTGTTCGTTGTTTTTTTGCGTGGCTTTTTGGGCGGTGTAGCGATCTGAACTGCTTCGGTTCCTTCATGCAACTCGACGTCTAGCATTCCCGCCAGAAGATTCGCCGTGAAATCCAAGTCACAATCCATCGGTTCGACCGGGGTAAGTGGTGGAACAGGGCTGGGAATAGCAGGGGGCGTAATTTCGACAGGCATAATAGGCTGCTGTTGTAATTGGACCGGTGGCGGATGCAATTGTGGCATTACAATTGGCTGCATTGATGGCATCACAGGTGGCTGTAATTGCAGCGGTGGTGCGATTTGGGGCTGTGGAACTACTGGGCGAATAACAAGAGGAGAAGAGTCTTTTCGCTGAATTAGTAGTGGAGGAGGTTGTTTGTTATTAGACATTAAAGAAGGCGAGTTTCGGTGCTGTTGTGGAAGTTGATTTAATGGTGGCATTGGTTTGGATACCGGCAACTTTGCAGCTGATGGTTTTGTTAGCGTTGAGTTTTTCGATTCTTGCGATGGCCTACGACTAGTGTCTTCTTCGTCCGAATCTAAATCGATTAGAGTGGTTTTCGGTTCAACGATAACGATGTCGTCCTCATCGTTGTCGCTTGCATATTTTTCTGCGAAATAAAAAAACATGAACAGCTAAAAAGTATTCCAAAGATATATGCTTGGTTGTATTGGAAATAAGCTGCGAAGTCCCAACTTACCTAGTTGTCCACTTTCGAGGGTCGCAGCATCACCAGCGAATCCAAGACACCTCATATCATCCATGCATTTTTCTTGGATGGTCTTGAATCTCCCTATGGCATAAGTAAACAAATAGGACAGGTGGATATATAGCTCCTTGACATCAGTGTAATTTCGGGCCGTCTTGTATGCATTTGAGTTAGTCAGTGTAAGTATCTTCCCGACCAGGTGTTGACAGATATCCATACTCGCGAAGATCTGATTCTGTAGCTGGCTTCGAGCCTGACCCAGTGGCGTAGAAGCGAAAATTTGTTTGACGATGGTGGATTGTTGAATTGCTGGACGAATCGCTACAGTCGCAAGTGGATTTCCGTTCATCATGTGATTGATGACATTGGTCGGGGGCGTGCTAGCTGTCGGGGCTGGAGCTCCATTCGCACCAATCATTTGCCCAGAAGCAGGGGCGTAGCGGATAGTGGCCAGAGACGGTTGTTGAATAGTGAACTGCTGAACGGAACCTGGTTGTTGCGTTCCTTGCAGTTGCGTGTTTAATATATGACTGCCTTGATTGCCACGATTCTGTTGGACTTGAGAGATTTGAGCGGGTCGATTCATTTGTGCTTGCTGTACAACATTCGCTGGATTCGGCGGATGCGCGTTTGGTTGTGGATTTACTGAGCTAATGGTAGTACCCTGTCGCTTTACTTGAATTAGTTTTCCGTTCGGCAGCCTAAATGTTTCATGTTGAGCCGCTGTATTCAAGTCGATCCGATAGCCATTAATAGTGTGATATACTGGTGATTGACCGACGCTCGCACTTGGAGGACGACTACCGATAATAGTCTTTCTGGCTACAGGTGCAGGCGCAGCACCTCGTAATGTAGGATTATTGTACGTACGGAGAGCCAGTGGAGGTGCTTGAGTCGGTGGGTTAGCAATGGAGATGTTCGACTGTGAATGAGCGATTTGCAGCCCCGAAGTATTGGCATTCGTATGAGTCGGAGTCGAAGCTGCGGTAGGCGCCGAAGGTTTCGGCTGCACCGGTTGGATTTGAATCTGTCGTGCTATGGGCAAGGGCTGTGGAGTGGATGGCGCTATCTTTGGCAAAACTTCTCGAAATCCGTTGTTTTGCTGAGCTGGTGATTCAGGCTTGTTCGGTTTACTAACAAGAGCAGGTGCTTGGGCCACTAAGCATGACACGTCGGGAGTGCAAACAACTTCGTCATCAACTTTAGTTTTTTTCGCATCCGGTGTTAGTGTTGCTTCGTCAACTTTAGGCGCGATTTTTTTTGGCAACGGTTGAAGTTTCTTTTCGATTAATGCCTGGGCCTTTCGCTTACGACTGGTCGACGATTCACTGTCGCACGATGAATCTGAAATGTTGCCGCTTTTTGGTTTACTACAGCATGTAGTCAAATCCTTTATCATCAGTTTTCGTACCGAAGATTCTGTTAAGTTTTTGTCCAGGATGTTCCTGAAATAGACAGTAAGCGGTTTTTAAAAATTTGAGTTGGAAAAAATTGTGAAGGAGATTTGGAATTTGAGACCCAGTTTCATAGACTTGTGTTATGAGAAGAGAGCTGTCGTTAAGAGTTTGTTGCTTTTTTTAAATTAGTTTAAATGTGGTAACGAATAAGTTGAGTTCAACGATAACTTACTGCTTTTGCTTCTCGATAAAATTCATCAAAGCCCAATGTTGAGCCCGCATGTGCCACATTATTTTTGGTGCGCACACAAAACAATTCCAATTCTCATTCTCTTCGATATCATTTACACAGTCCTTGGTTAGGTTTATAACAATACAGTTTGTGCAGAAGACATAAGGACATTTGGAACAGCAATAGACCTCGCCGCCTTGACCACACCATCGACAATACAGCTCGCTTCCATCTTCACCCTTACTAAATTCTCCGCTATTATAGAATTCATGACATTTTTTACAGTGTGTCACTTTCAATATCGGGTGCATCCGAATAACGCTTTCATTTGCTGGAGCCGACCCGATATGAACATTGCAAACCGTACAATGGACTTTTCGTTCGCTTACCAAATCGACGACTGGATAGACTTTTAAGTAGAAACGACGTTCCTCTTCGGGAATTTCTTCGTCGAATTGAAGGCGAAAACCTGTAAATATAGAGAGAGGAAATAGCTGATAATATATGCGCATTGCAATACGTTTAATTGGGTTTAGTGTGGGTTTCAATATTAAGGACTATTTGAAAGTGACAATAAACTTTTCATTTACATCACAATGTAAAATTCGAAATCATCGTTAGGAATATAACCTAAATGGCTGTTTTTTTTGTTCACTGAAATGGTAAGCTTTATTTATTTATTTATTTGAAAATTCATCTACTATTATATTATACAAAAACACACAATATTGTCTGATTGAAGTTAAATTTTTTACAAGTTTTATCAACCTCTTTTAATGGACGAGACAGGTTCATTGTAGTAGTAATTGTTTCGATGAAGTTTCGATGAAGTAATTGTTTCGATGAGATTTGTATCCAAGCCAAATTGACTTAAAATAAATTCGGAAGAGATACTTCCGTCGATTAGCTTAGCAGCAAAGAAGATTTTCAGATTATGGAATCTACTTTGAAATGTGTTCGTAGGAAAAAGTTTGAGACATCAAAAGGGAGGTCATTGAAGGGGATCAGACCACTAGATCTTACGTGGACAAAAACGCAGAAGGTTAATTGATTTGATCTGATCTGATGCGTACAACATTGACCTGATGATAAGGTGCCCAAATCAAGCATGTGCAATCTCTTCAAAATTAAACCAGACTGTGCCAATTAAGTAACAACGATGAACTATTCTTGAATATTTATTTGATTTCCTTCAAATCAATCGCCATCGGAGGCGATACACTTGTACCAACATATTTTTTAATCTGCAAAACATTTTTGGTAGGTCGTCATTTTTAGTAGGAAAACATTTTTGTCGCAATTTGTCAACATTTGTCAATTTGTCAACAAAAAGTCGCACAGGGCCATATCTGGCGAACATGGTGCTTGTTGGCTTTAACGTTGGTTTTGGTCAAACATTCGCGTTTAATATGTGATGTGTGGGCCGGTGCTAATCGTGATACAAGAAACATGAATTGTCCTTCCATAATTCTGGTCTCTTTCGACGAATATTCTCCAACTAACGCTTTAAAACACTCAAATAACATTTTGCGTTGCCCGATTGACGTTGCGGAAGAAATTCTGCGTGCACGACTTCTTGAGAATCGAAGAACACAGTGAACATCAACTTAATTGTAGGACGACTTTGGCGTGTTTTCTTTGGGTTTTAGCTCATATGGATGGCGCCACTCTGTAGATTGTTTAGCCCTTTCGAGGTCATATTCATACATCCAAATCCAAATCTCATTACCAATAAAAGTGTGATGAATATCCGCATCGTCCGTAGAGTGTACTTCTCAGCGACTGTTCTTCGATACTTTTTTCGAAGAACATCCTGTAATTTTGGCACAAGTCGCGCTACAATCCATAGTATGCCCAAAATATCATGTAAAATGCTGTGCGCGGATGCGGTCAATATATCAAGTTCGTTCGTTCGTCTATAGGTCTGTTCGCGTACTAAGATTAATTGCAATTAATTGCAATGAAGCCGTTTTTGTACTCCGTTTTACTGAATACTGAAAATTTCCCCTCTTTCAGTAAAATTCAGAAGCTTGAGTAGCCTAGTGGGTAGAGCACTGGCTTCTTGCGTGTGGGGTCCCTGGTTCAAATCCAGGTTCGTACGAGGGTCCGCGCACCAAGCTTTGAGTTCACCTAGCTCTGATTAGGTACCTGATTTAAATCAGAGGTAAAGTGAGTCGTGGAACTAATCACTCCACACTCGTATCCACAATGATTAATAAAATTGTAATGAAGCTCTCTACCAGCTTCAACCCCTAGACCCGTACAAGGGTTGTCGTGGGACTGCTTTACTTTACTTTACTATATTCAAGGATTGGTATTTCTAAAGCACAATATATAGTTTTTGTTAAATAAATACCATTAAACTCCTTCGATCGTCTCCGTAGTTGGCTTCCACGGCGCAATTGAGTCCGTTTTCTGAAGTGCTAAGGCTGCACTCTTCGAAGAGCACTCATATTTTAGTGAAGTTGCTATACGCATGAACGATATGAAAATGTCGATTAGTAAGCGGTTCGCCTTGCACCAGTTTAAAATATTATCTAGATCAGCTTGTAGATTTCGGCAGCCGTTTAAATTGAAGATTTGAAGGAATTTTTGAAGATTTTGGCATCATCTGCATACAATAAAGATGGCAAATCGTTAATATAAAAAACAACTAGAAGCGGGCCCAGGTAGAAGCGGGCTCCCCTGGGAAACACCTGAAGAATCGTTGTTTCCCGAGGACATCGCACTACAAATTGATCCCGGAAATCAAGTAAAAAGCAATACAGTTACCAGCTCGTTGGGGGAAATTGTAGGACCATTTCCACAGTAAAACTTACTGATCCAGCTTATCAAAAACTTACGTAAAGTCGATGTAAATACAGTCCACCTATATACCTGGAAGCTAGAGTAGCCTAGTGGGTAGAGCACTGGTTTCGTGTGTGGGGTCCCTGGTTCGAATCCAGGTTGTGAGTCGAGGCACCGCGCACCAAGCTTTGAATTCACCTAGCTCTGTATAGGTACCTGAATTAATCAGGGATAAATTTGTGATGAAGCTCTCTCTCTCAGCTTCAACACCTAGACCCATATAAGGGTTGTTCTGGGATTACCTTACTTACTATATACCTGCTTTTTAAAATGGAAAGATGTTTGAGAATTTCTACAGGTTCATTTGTGAAGCCGTAGTGTTAGGAAGATATAAACCCTTTACTATAGAATGCTACGATATCACTTATTACTGCTTTAAAAAGTTTGGCGACACTGATGGCAATTGGACGATAATTACTGACCTCGTTTCTAATTTCTTTTTCGTGTATATGTGTAACGATTGCGTAATTCCAGATAGAAGGAAAAACCCCAACGACAGAGACAGATTAAAGAGGTATGATAAAACAGTCGACAAAGGAGAACAATGTTTCATGATAAAATTTGGATGCCGCCATATTTTTGTCCACTTTTTTCTTGGAAGTGATTTCATCGTATCTTCTTTGTCAAGAATTAATAATTATGATATGTTTTGCGGAAATATATAGCACAAAAAATTTTGGAACCATCTTTATTTACCTTGGTTAACATATAATGAAATACAAATGTATACATACATGTATATGTATACATACAAATACAGAGATTCAGGGCGTGGAGGAGGCACAGCGATATTTGTCAAATCCAATTTCCATTCGAGACTTATTAATGTATCTAATAACTTTAATACTATCATGGTTGAACTTAAGTTAAATTTTGAAAAAATTAAGAGTCGGTACATTTTACAAAGCGCCTTTTGCAGATGACTATGAATTTATAACTCATATTGATGTACTCTATTCATCTCATGAAAAGCTTATTACCCTAGCCGACACTAACATTGATCTACTGACTACATCCAATATAACTAGAGCATACTATAATATTTTGCTGAATTCGAATAAACCAACACACGTAATAGTAGGGGAGCCCGGGAAGCTAAATTTGCAGTTACTAAAGCGTCATTGGGACCTATTGGATTGTGAAGATTAGGTTCTAAAATGAAAAAAACTTATGTCAAGTTTTCCATTTTAGTGAGGGGGAGAGCGTGTAAAAATTTTCAAAAACGTAAAAAAAAACAGTCACATGGAAATACTCGAGCGCGTCAGACATTCATAGTGTATACGTGCTTTGTCTTTCTGATAACCGATAGATATTAATCTGACGACTAGCTAGTGGGGGATGGCTGTAAAAAGGGCAGTGGCGTGGCGTTCATGGAAGCAAGGGAAGCATTGCTTCCCTTACATTTGGCTGACATAAATTTTAAATTGTTCTTTTTTCGAAATCGTGGAATAATCGCGTATAAACATTTATCAAAAAAAAATAATTTTCAAATCAAATTGTGAACATCTCACACAGTTGATCTGGTAACGCCACAGAATGAAAATAATGAAAGCACAACAACGGCTTGGAAGCAACGTAAAAATTGTATGTAGACTAGACTGTGACGTCATTAAAAAAAATGTGTTCATACGATCTGTTTGGAAGCAATGAAAATGTTGCTTCCTAGGGGAAATTATCTTCTCAAGAGAGAGACTCAGAGCGGAGGAACATATTCCTGCGTTCCCCTCACAAGCAGCAGGGTAAATTGTTATTGCTAGCATTTTACTTTGCTTGTACAGATTGTTTGTGAATGAAGAATACTTGCTGTGAGCGAATTTGAATTACGATATGTGACAAGCATTGCCAGAGGCTATGGATTCAATAAGTCGTTATTTTATGTGTTTTATTTATGATTTATGTTATGACATTATTTTTTTGTATATTCTATTTTGTATAGAGACTTTTATGAAGGTGTTTTCAATTGGCGAAGGCTTTTAGTCACTTATAGCTGATAGGATTTGGTAGTAATAGGTGAAGTTGTAGACTAGAATTATGTAGAATTGAATGCGTAAAATTACTGTGTAAAATTGTATGATACTTTTAATTGATATTTGAAATATTGAAAGGTTCAAATAGGTGAATGTATTCACATGTTCTGTGGGTCAAAATTTTAGAATTCGTCAACTTATTTAAATTTTATTTCATTGGATCTCGGTAATTTACGGAAAAAAATAACATCATCAACCAGGACCGATCAAAACCGAATTTGAAAATTGTATTTAATGTGTACCAATTTTTTCCTAGCTCAAAAAAATATTTTAATAATAAAACCGATTTTTCCTTTAGAAGCTAGATATATTGAATCTCTTCTGATAGACACTGAAGAAGAGGGCAGATTACCCTCGAAATATCGATATTTGCCGCGAAATTCAATATATCTAGCTTCTAAAGGAAAAATCGGTTTTATTATTAAAATATTGAAAATTGTCTCTGTAACAAAGACATATACCTACTCGACAGTTTGATCGCAAAACTAATAAATGAAAAACTCGAAACGGATTATAGGCTGTAATATTAAACAAAAATAGTTTTGCTGGTCATGTGTGGCATGGTAGAAATAGCATTGATCACATCAATTCAGTCCTTTTACTTTCCAAGTTTGATTCCGGTGATTTGAAGAATTGCTGAGTAGTCAATATGAATATTCAGTGATATTGCTCACAGTTAGGAGAAATTGAGAAACAATGAAGATTCTAATAAACATTGTGTGTCATTTAGGATGTCAAGAAGAAGCATTACATAGTCATAATGAAAATGTGTATTCTTGCAATAGGGGTAGATCACCTAAAGACAATAAATCTTTTGATAGTGCGTAACCGATAATTGCCAGCTCACTTAAACCAAGCAAGCGTTTCTTCCGGAACATCAAATTCCCGTTCCCGTCCCGTTCATTCAACCTTGTTTTGCATACTGTCCGAAAATTTAAAGCCTTGAGGAGCCTCTGTAACATCTGCCAAAATATCTGGATTGCAGGCATGTATAAAAAAAATGTATAAAAACGCAATATTTATTCATTTCTTTTTTGATTTGATTTTAAATTTGATTTTATCTAAATCGTTCAATAGTATACGCGAATGTCGATATTTTCCGAATCTATTACTAGTTTTTCAATAAAGACAATGAGTTTATGTGCTTTGTATAAATTCGTCAAAAAATGCTTCCGAAATTAGCTCCAAAACGTTGGACTTTTAATGGTAGGTTATTTTTAAAATGTTTTCTATAATAATTAGCAATTAAAATAGCTCGTGGAATATATAACTGAAAATGATAATGCTAATTGAGACGGAGCGATCGTTAATAGTGAGAGTGGGCTTTTTATTTTACTTAAAGATTCTAAGTTTATTTTTCTGTTTAATGTTTTTTTCTAAAAACAAAAACAAAAAAAAACATACTATTCTATATATTTCAGTCCTAACAAAGTAATATAATGTATCATATTCAGATCTTATACAATCTTTAAGAACCAGTTTCATGGAAATCGGGAACGAATTGTGGTCGATTTGCGAAACAGGACAGCGTCGTAAAACAGCAAGGTGCATAATTGACAACAATGAAAATATTGTACCATTCTTTACAAGTGCTTATGTCGAAATAATTGATAGCATAATCGTTCAAATAAACACAAGGTTTCAGATTTTTAAACCTTTTCAATTCTTCGAAGTTTGGCCACTTTCAAAAATATTATATTTCTAGTTCTGGGAATGTTATTATTTTACTGATAAATATTGATATGGTTTCTTATTGTGTGAAGGATTGTGAACTTTTATTTTCATAAGAATACAGAATGTCTATTCTCACGTGCCTGTTAGTAATTCCTGAGTGATTTTATAGAGGGGTTCTATTACACGTAACGAATTTGCGGAAAGCGTAATCAACCATGAACATCAACCAATTGCTTCCCTTCGGTAAATTGTCACGCCACGCCACTGAAAAAGGGGTAAAAAAAACAAAAGCAAAAACAGTTATTCGAGCGTGTCAGATATTCAGAGGGAATGTTAAGTGAACTCAAAAAAGTGTCCTATTTAAATGACTGACGATTTGGACGTGACCCAAAGTCATGACTGATTTTTGAAAATGTAAAAAAAAACATGTTACCTTGAAATACTCGAGCGCGTCAGATTTTTATACAGAGGGTTGAACTTGATGTCTTAGTTGTCCTTAATGATAATCTGACAATTATATGGAGGGATATTGTTAATCTGACAACTTCAAAAAAAAATTTCGTTTCTTCTTTTTATTACTGGATGAAATAAAAACATATTTACATATATATATGTGTATATATATATATATATATATATATATATATATATATATATATATATATCTATATATATCTATATCTATATATATATATACATATATACATATATATATATATATATATATATATATATATATATATCTATATATATCTATATCTATATATGTATATATATACATATATACATATATATATATATATATATATATATATATATATATATATATATATATATATATATATATATATCTATATATATATATATCTATATATATATATATATATATATATATATATATATATATCTATATATATATATATATATATATATCTATATATATATATATATATATATATATATATATATATATATATATATATATATATATATCTATGTATATATATATATATATCTATATATATATCTATATATATATATATATATATATATATATATATATATATATATATATATATATATATATATATATATATATATATATATATATATATATATATATATATATATATATATAACAATACGCTTGTGCACAATTCTCCACAAGCATGCGATGTATTTTGTTCGCTATAAATGTTGCTGTAGCTCTGATCGGCAAGGTGGCAAATTACAAGCGTCCTAATTACGCACATTTAATGAGAAGGGCTGAGATGTATCAAATACTTTGTATGTTTTATTAAATATTTTCATACTAGCACTGTTGGCATTAGCAATTTTTTAATTCTAACAAATGGCAGATGAAAGATTCCATGATGAGAGATAATTCTTCAATATCAAAAGCTTCAGACCCGAAGTTTGCAAATGCTTTTTGAAAAGTTTCAGATTCCATTAAAATCTGTAAAGACATTTTTGCCTCGCCTGTAAAAAGCTGGGTTGTGATCACATCCCGTTTTAAAAACACAACAAACAAACCAAAGCATCGTACATCTACAAAAACGAACAAGTCATTGTGATCAGCTGAGATATCATCATGATAGAGAAAGAGTGAAAAGGAAGAGAGGCGTGGAGTGGGGAATACACAGTTCTCAGCATCTATACGCTTCATCATTTATTGATGGTGTTAGCTACATCGCCCCATGAAAAACGTCAGACTATATGTTTTTCGTAATCCTGATCCGATTTCCTTCAAATTAAAAAAAAATTCAATCGCGCTCGAGTATTTCGAGGTGAGGTTTTTTTTTACAACTTTGTGACTCGCCCATTTCCTTATGTCACGCTCAAATTGCCAGATTATTGAAATATATCATTTTCTAGATGTACTTAACTTACCTTGTCTTAATCTGACGCGCTCGAATTTTTCTGAGGATCAATTTTTTTTTACTAATCTGACGGGCTGCCCTCAACGCACCCCACTATATTAAGAGCTCATATATGGTAGGGTACATTACAGGATGCAAGGCTTCTCCGCGTATGATTTTTTGACGCGCTCGAGTAACGCGCAAAATCCCCGCTTGGGCTCCCCTACTATAACAGAAACATCGAAAACCTTAATAGATCATGTCGTTGTAACAAATACCTGTTTAGCTGATCGAACCACATATGAAGATAATGAATGGCCAGACTTGGATCATAGAATAATAAATTTATCAATAAAGAGCTATGTTAAAGTAAAGCCCTCCAAAAAAAAAAATAGCCAACAGTTCAAATTTAAAAAATATGTAAACGATGATCTACGTAACAACATAATAACAGGTTTCGAAGAACTGATTGGCATACTAACTCAAGCCAAGAACAAAGCAAAAACTACAAAACATATAAGAGTACGCCAAGAATCATGGATCACCAAAAAAGTTATAGATGTCTCAAAAAAGAAGCGCAAAGCTTACAAAATATACATGGCAGATCTAAATTCCACAATTAAGAAGCAGAACTATACAGTGTTAAAAAGGGAGTCGTGTCGACTGATAAAGGAAGCTAAACTGGAATTTTACTCGAAAAAGTTCGAAGAATCGGCTGGAAGTAGTTCAAAATACTGGAGAGTTATTAACGAATTAATGCAAGCAGGTAAAAGTGTAAACCAGCAAACAACATATATTAATGGATTATCCATAAATGGATTGTTGATCTCAACTCCTGTATTTATCGCAGAGGAATAGTTATTTTGCAATAATTGAACTAATATCAACCAACAATTCCACAATGTTTTCGAGCAAAATGATAATACAATTCCTGAAAGTTATGCCAGTATTCATTTAAGACCTACAGTGCCAAGTGAAGTAATAGAAATTACAGATAAATTAAAAACCAAAATTGCTCCAGGTATTGACAATTTAGCATTCGAAGACTTCAAAATGCTTAAAAATGAAATAGCGGAGACTCTATCAAAAATTATTAATAGTCACTTAAAATGCTTAAAAATGAAATAGCGGAGATTTTATCAAAAATTATTAATAGTCACTTAAAGGCGGGTACTTTTCCTCCTTGCCTTAAGTTGCCATGAATTACACCAATCT
Organism: Nemotelus nigrinus; assembly: GCA_947369275.1. Classification (NCBI taxonomy): domain Eukaryota; kingdom Metazoa; phylum Arthropoda; class Insecta; order Diptera; family Stratiomyidae; genus Nemotelus; species Nemotelus nigrinus. Next base: position 84,072,649 of record OX376373.1, read on the forward strand.
TTAAGGGAGGTGATCCTTCGGATCCTTCTAATTATCGTCCAATTGCCGTTATCAGTGTAATGAACAAAATATTTGAAAGAATCTTAAATTCACGTATAGTGCAACATATCAATGAAGCAGCAATTTTGGCTCAAATACAGTACGGTTTCCAAGAACACAGCAATACAATAGCAGCCACATTAGACGCGGTCCAATTCATTAACATTAGCCATGTAGTAGCCTTTTTTGTTAATCTCAAGAAGGCCTTTGACACTATTGACCACACAATATTGCTTCAACATTTCGAAAAATATGGCATTAGCAAGAATTTTAACTCGATAATAAAAGATTAGTTATTGGATGGGCGGTTTGTGACAAAACATATACAGTACATCAGTCAGGAACGTTTCATCAATATAGGCATACCGCAGGGATCATTTCTTGGACCAGTAATATTCATCCTATATGTGAACTGCATTCAACATCTCCAGCTGTCTGGCAAATTAGTCCTTTTTGCTGATGACACTCTTTTATATCCTGAAAAGGATGAACACCTCTTCAGTATAAAATTAATAGAGATCTAGAAACATATCAAGTGTGGCTTAAGCATACCCAAATGCTTATAAACGTTGACAAAACCAAGTACATCATTTTCCAGCAGAAAAACAAATATCCTATGAACCCATTTATTCAGATAAACGGAATTTGTCTGGAAAAAGCTGAATCAATGAAATATCTTGGGTTAATCCTAGATGGAAAAAATGTCATGAGTACACCAATTTAACCACATCAGACATAAAGTCGGAACAATAATTCCAGTCTTAAGAAAATTTGAGTTCTTGTAAACTAGAACAAAATTAATACTGTTTAATGCTTATTTGCAAATTTCAAATAAGGAACTATTTTATGGAGTCAAACATCAAAGCAAAGCATCGCGTTAATTGGGAGACTTATTTCGAAAGCAATTAAAATTATATTTAGAATGCCGACTCTTACGACAACACTTACTGTATACACTCGAACAGGATTGCTAAATATTCAAGAACTAATTAATTTTTAAAAGGGGAAAATTGATTTTTGACATCCTGAACAACAATCTGAAGTTAGCTACATTCAATTAATTCAAAAAGAATCGTACATTTTGATGAATAGTGAAAATGTAAAAGAATCTGGTAACACAAAATACATGTATTAAATCAACATAATTGCACCCTCTTGGATAATATAACCTGGCTCTCGATGCAATAATTTTATTGTTAAACATGAAGTTTTCATCTGGATAAAATGCTTAGTAAATATCCAAATATTACTCTTTCAAAATATCGAATAAAATATTAAAATTTTTAAAAATTACTCGAATTCTAAAAGCTTTAGCCCCAACCGTTCGGTTTTTGAACTTTCCAACTGAAACCTTTAGAAAAATAGTTGAAAAAAAACCAAATACGGATAAAACACCCCATTCACGCTCAAATCTCTTATATGGGAACCGGTTAAGCCCTCTCGTAGTAATATTTATATACACCTTACTCCAAAAGTTTACAGCAGATGTCTCTGATATCGAATCGACAGCATTTTGGCGGAATCTTCATCTCTTCAGCCAAGTTCCACACCAACATGGGAGCACACCCTTTTTGAGAAATAGCCATATTCCGCATACAAAAATGATAACACCTTTTTCTCAGGCAAACAGCCATTTGGTTTAACAAAACTTGTATTTCCCAAACCATTTGCCAATCCCAATCCATTCAAATTGCAAGAAAAAAGCCATTAAGTGTATGCACTTACCATCGGCGTCTTTGATGACAGTCATATTGACATGTAAAATTGACAGCGCGACGAGAATAAATTTTTTCCTTTCGCCGCACTTTCTTCACAAAAACTATTTTTCTACTAGTCTGCTGAATATTCCTAGCGCTAAAACGCAAAGCAAAATCCTCTTTCACAATGATCGGGATACGTTCATACCAAGTCTCACGGATAATCACAGTTTCCACGGAAATCAAAACTCCATTATACGAATTGTATTCGCGACACCCGGGTCAATGCACATTAGTGCATATGAGAATGAATTAGTGCGTTTAACCCTGCGAAATTTCGTACTTTTCTCGAAGTAAAAAAATGAAAACTGCAGTTCAATAAACGCCACCACAACGAAACCACCACGGCTATTCAAAAACTTATTAATGAACGTGTTGCCAATATAAAGTCAAGCGCGTGTGTGCACATGAACCTGGCAAACAACTCAATTGCACGAAAACGAGGGAGAAGCACGGCACAACACGACCGAACTCGGCACCGTAGAAAATCAATATGGCAGGTCGCTAGAACGACAAGGCAACCCAATGCCTACTTGAGTGCAAGTTAGAGCGAGATAAACTGTATGTTTCAATGTAGAGTTGTCTCGCTCAGTCCTGTTGAGAGTAACGGAGATTACGTCACAGTATGTTGCTTGCTCTGTTTAATGAATACGCGGGAATGTTGGAAAAAGCTTTGACCGAAGCGTGTGCTTCGAAAGTTTTCCAAGAAACTTGACCTTATTATAGTTGGATCCGATGGTGCTTCTAGCTGAAGTTCGAGACGGTTCGCGTAAAGATCGGTCAAGTGAAGCAATGAGTTGGTGGGCGATCGGGCAGCGGAATTTTACTTTTTTGGTAAGTTGGTGGACTTGGTGGGAATCGGAAATAAGGGCTCGATCAGCTGATCGCGATGAGTCATTGACCTTTGTTTGTGGTTTTTTGAGGTCGAGGATGGGTGTATTCATTGGGTTTGTGTGATAGGTTCTTTTCGATTGGATAACATATGGTTAGCACTTTACTGCTAGGTTTATTCTTTTAGTGCAAGAACCAAGAAACGCAGGTATCCCACAAAATAAAAAATAGTCCTTATCTTTCGTACTAGTTGAAAATAACTAATGCTTATGGAAGCTGGGAAAACGGATTGAAATTCTATTAGCATAGAACTACCATAGAAATTACCATAGAAATCCTGCTTAGAAGACGGGACTGTTCTACATTTTTCAAGTTATAAGACCGGTTTATTTTGATAGCAAGTTCACATATGGATGAACCTATCTTAACAGGTGTTCTCGGACACCTTGAATCGATATAACATAAGAATATTTGTAATTCAATGCTAATAGAAATGCTAAGTTGAGACTAAGTTGAGAAATGTTGAGACAAAGGAACTAAAGTATACCTGCTATTTTACGTGTTCGAAATGAAATAATGGAAGGCTTAAGTGAAATGAAATAATGGAAGGCTTAAAAGTTCTCAGCTCTAAAAATGGTATCTAATAAATATATAACATATTCGGCTAAACTCGACTACGTGGCTCCCCATCCCCACTCCCAAAAGCAAACAACGATAAAAAAAAAAAAAAAAAAACAATCGGTAAAATTGTTTAATGGCTATGGGGCGTAGTCAAGTTTTACCGTTTGAAGAGTCTGACAATGTCCTTCTACCCGATATTTCGCATTTTTATGTTTCTATAATCCCTGTTTGTGCTGCATATAAGGACATATTTATGTGTGTTTGCTATCCGATGCAAGCTTTTGAGTTCATGCGCAAGGGCGAGATTGATGAAAATCGATAACGTAATTTTTCTAGGTTATTTATATATCATCGTCATTTTTTGTGAATTATAAGCTTTCAGTAATTTTTGGTCAACGTTCTATAAAAACATAGATCAAAAGATAGTATTTATGTACATACTTTTTAAAAATATATGATGGAAGCCATCTTGGAAAGCAATCTATTGATTGCGTTCAGGGACATAATGACTTTCGTATTCTAAAGTAGTGTGTATTTTGGAGACCCTAAATGGGCCCTCTTATAAATGTTTTTCGACCCCAAATGTATATTAGGGACTAAGCACTAATGCGAAACAGCTGCAAAGCGCGCAGCAGAACCAAATTTTTTCAATTGGAGCTCCAGAATGCAAACAGTTCCACTCAGACAGCACTAATTACAATAGTTCTCAAATATTGGTTAAAGTTACTCTCATTTAATAATAAACAGCAACCCTGTTTTGATTTTTCCTATGACTTTTTGGAATACCTAATACCTGAAGTGTTCATCAAGTGCATATTACCTTCACTAAGTAGGGGGTACAAAAGGTTTTATTGAAAGACCAATTTTTCTTCCAGGAGCTAGATATGTTTTAGTTTCTTGGCAAATATCGATATTTTGAGAGTAATCTCTTCTCCAGCATGTATTGGTCCAAATCCTAATCAAACCGTCACGTTCTATTTATACCCTATCTTGAAGGATATTTTTTTAAACTATTTGCTTTTTCAATTAAAATTATTTTATTTACTAAATGTTCTTGATTACCTTTGTTTTCACTGTAAAAGAAATAGAGTGTGAATTTACCTAAACCGTGTAGATGAAAAGTTACTTTGGTGTGTCTTTCATCACTTGCCGGGAGATTACAAATGTAAGGCTCATGGACTATACGTATTCAGTTTGCGTAAGCGTTATAGTTCCTTGATCATGTGAGTCCCGTGTGAGCTGTGTTTGCTCCAAGATATGTTTGGTTACCGCTGATGCGACTGATATAGTATTGCTCCCCTTGTACCAATTAAACGCTTAGTTTGGTCAAGGTATATTTGGTCACATATGGAATACCACTCTTCTCTTTTTTATCTTTCTTATTATTAGCCTACTCCTGCCAAGAACTTAATGTGTTTGCTGGAACTGGAACTTGCCTAACAGATAAAGTATCCCATTACAACCCATTTGGGGTCTTGGCAACACCCAAGTTGATAGAGCTCCATTTTCGAAATCAAAATTTTTACGGTACGGTACGGTTAAAGCGCGGTCGGTGCGTAGTCCGTGGTCTGTACCCGGATTTGCACCAGGAACCTCACACGCTCGGAGCCATTGCTTTACACTCAAGACAAGAGCTTGTATGTTACGAACTTTCTTGAAAATTGGTGAGAAAACCATGTGTACTTTTGTGCTTGGTACCTGCTCTTCTTGCATTTTTCGTTGCTTTATCTCGAATATATTCGATTTCTTTTCTGGTCCATTGGCATCGTGCCATTTTATTTGAATACTAATGAAACGTTATACATAGATGTAGAAGATGTAGATGGTTTTGTCCTCTGTGCTTGTGTAGGCTTTTGGTGTATATTAAGCTCAAAAATACCATATCTCCTGATTATAATCAAATCTAGAAACGGTGACCTATGATTCTCTTCTACATTCATTGAAATAGGATACCTTTATATGCTTTGTCTAATTTTTTCCGTGTTTCCGCTAACATACTTCATTCATTACCCGGGAAGTGAACCTTCTTAGTTTATGCTCCTATCCGTTCGTGAATGTCTTATTAATAAGTTTTAATAAAATACTTTTTTCACTCGTTTGATTGAGTCTGGTAGGTAATGAATTTTTCCTCAGCTCATGGTTGTTTCCGTTTTTAAATTTATTTATGACAAGCCAAGTTGATCATGAACATATTTGTCCATTATGACCACCATGTTCCCCTTATCTGCTTTTAGGTATGAAACCGGTTTGGTGACCAACTCTCTCAGTACTTCTACTTTCCCAATGATTCCACCTACGTTGCCTCTAATCTGCTGCTTCTCATATTCAGCAAGGTGAATTACTGCTGCCTCGATATCTACGACCGAGTTCTCTGTTTAAAATGATGCGCCCTCGAGATCATAGTTTGGGCTTCGGTTAAGTAGCTCCATCGGCTCTCCTGTATTTGAATAAGCCTAGGAAGCGAGCTTTTTAAGTAAAGCGAAGATTTTCCACAAGAGGGAAAGCCTTCTGAAGACTATTCGTTTGTGTATGGCTGTTTCCCTGGATGTGTAGACATCAATTACGTCCAATCTTTCATAACACAAATATGGAATCTGTCCTCTCATCAATTGAGTTCCTCCAGCGTTTCAAAACTGCGCCATCAACCTACTTTTCGGGTACCCACTTCTGTGCCGTTACTTATTTGTTTTCGGTGAGTTTCTTATTCGATGGACTGATGAACTTCAAACAACCTAATTCAGTAAGAAGCCTTATCTATCCTGGCCATGTAAATTAAACATTCCAAGTCATAGCTCTGAGTCGTAAGTGTGATTATCAAATACATTGTTTTCAAAAATTAAAATTTCAAACCAGGTTACGTTCGAAAATACTATTTCATGGTTAGAGGCATAAGGCATATTTCGAAAAAAAAGCTTTCCAAAAAAAAGTAGACGATTTTTTTTTACGAAAACATTCCTTCGATAAATGCATTCAGTTAGTTTGTTGAGTAAATTTTTACAAAAATCGCTTGATTTCATCTATTAGTTCATCTAAGCTATTATTGTATAAACTATAAATTCGTAATTATCATAGGTAGGTAGGTTCCACCTACCTCATTTTCACATTTCCTGTGTCCATCCGTAGATGTATTGGCGACCCATATTTTTGGTAGCGCATGTCCAAGTAAATAGCTTTAGACCGTAATACTCAAAGTAATTTACATTAATATAATTTGTTCTATTATATGTATTTACAAGAGTTTTAGGCCATTCCTTTAGTGTATTTTTGGTATGGCAGAGAATATCTTTATTTAAAAAAATCAAATTTTTATGAGGCACCTTCAAAAAACTTGCTCTTTGACGTCAGCAGCGTTAAATTTCTGATTTAAGGGATTGATCAGACAGGATAAGGGTGTATCGACAAAATCTTTCTCATGCTTCTATTCAAGTTTCAATACTACTGACCATAAAATCTTAAGATCCATATTTTTCTGAACCAATTCTCCGATAATTTACTGCTCTCTGCAGATTTACTCAAAACCTTGTCAATGGCAAGTTCCACCCACTTATTTCTAAAATTAATTGATCTACCTCTCTATACAAAAATATTCACGTTGCCAATTTTCCATAAGCAGCATTAAATCAACATCAGCCCTGCTACCTAATATAAAATCTTTTGTTAAAACCGTATTCTCACTGTTGCCAAGTTTCATCAATTCCTACGCTAAATAAACACCCAGCGAGCCAACGTCGCCAACACACATTTATTTATATCTTCCGACGACCAGAGATACAATACGAAAAACCCGAACCATTCAAAACCATTCGGTCACGTTCGTGCATTCACCCCGCATCACTTTTCCATCCCGCAATGCACCCATTAACGATCATGCGCGTATCAGCGCAATAGCCGAAGTGTGTTGTTGTCGCCATCTGGTTTCCGCTGAACAAGTTCTTCTGTTTACACTGCACGGCACAGCACAGTACATTTCGCTTGGCTACTCGGTGAATGTACTCTTCCCTCGACGTCACTATGCCGCTTGCTTGGTCGACAAATGCGATAAGCGAAGTTTCTCGAATAAATTGACGAAGGCAAAAAAGGTGGCAGCGCGAAAGGGTCCGATATAGTGATTTGAGTATATCATCTCGCTTTCGCTGTGACGGCAATATAGCGGTATCGCACTTTCACTTTGCTATTTTCTTGCATAGCTTTCGAGAATATTCTTCCGATATTGCGTTGTTGGTGCTTGTTTTTGCAACGCTGCGAAACCAGGTCGCTTCAGATTAACTAGGATTATCATTTAAATGTTATATGAATTTGCCTGATAGTTCTTCAGCGATCACTCCATGCTTTTTACACAAAACATATATTTTCCCAAAGTCTATAGTTTTTTGCTAACTACTTACCTAACTAAACAAACCTTCAGATATTGTCCACAAAAAATAGACTACATTGTAGATTATCATAAAAATCGCCAGATACCATGATCCTTGCCTCATTTTATTATAGTCAGTTGATGTTCATTAAAATCGTATGGGAATTAATCTTATCGTCTGTATGTACCTACATACATCCATAGTAGCTCGCATTTTAATGTGAATCGGCAGAAAAACACGAAATCAGCCATCTATAGTACAACTTGGACTCATATTATTACGTACTCAAACCCATGGTGAAAGCTATCTAATGTATTCGCTAAAAGTTGACTGTATCTTTTTATGCAGTATGTCAGCAGAAGATATTTTAGGTTAGGTATCATAAGCAATGAAAATAAATAGTAAGATGACAGTAATAATACAATTGATAAGTAATATAGGAGCCTACCAAAGACATATATTTTATAAAATGGCTCAACACATAACCGAATTAAATCTAGCGACTAATTAATTAATTTTTATTTAATGTTTTATCTGAATTATTTCAAGTACTTTTTACGCATGAAAACAGCATATAAAAATGTGTGCTTTAATTTATTTTAATAAGAATATCTTAGCATTGTGGCTTCAACAAAAGTAAGGTTAGGTGTTGAATCGTACACTCAGAGAAAAAACATTGCATAAATAAAAAAAATTGATATGAATCAAATATTTTCAAACATGATTTACGGTCATATACGTTTATTTTTAATTCAAATAATCTGCCTTCATTTCTATAACGCTTTATTAAATGATGAAAATTATGATATGAAAATAACATTTGTATAATAAAGTGGAATCATTTTTATTGAATGTGGGGGTTTATTTAATTCAAATAAGATTCGTTTTTTATTTAAAAGTGCTTCAACTTTTGATTTAAATTTGATTGTGTTAAATTTTAAGTGGTGAAATTTTTCTGAGTGTAGGTATTAAAAAAATGTAAGAACAATGTATGAAAAATCATGCAATTAAATAGGATCAAAAATACACAGATTAGGGGAGGTTTTTACTGAAGTTAGTTTTGGCTGCTTGAAGATAGCTCATTATCAATTAACGACAGGTTTGACTCCAAATAGCAGAGTAATTTTGAAGCTGAAGGTATTTAAAAATAACTTAGTCACTGTGCAAGCAAGATGATTTGATTCGTGTGTATTACAATATGATAGCTTCAATCTTAGAGTTTTTTGTTCACACAAACCATCATTTTTATAAAAGCATGTAACAATTAAATTAAAGAAAAACAAATAATTAACCATAGTATCCAATTTAATATTGAAAATAAAGAATTCGAATGATTGGAAAAAACACAATTTAGAAAATGAAAAAAACTGATGGCTTATTTATTTATTTATTTATTTATTGTCTAAATCAACAGCTACAAATCCAATTAAAGATTAGACAAAGAAAAAACTTATATATAAAAAGAAAAGAGACTATAAATTAAAACTAAACAAAGTATAATGAGGCGGTGAAATATAATCATAATTCAACACAGATATGACATTAAAAATTCAAAGAGTTACTTTATTTCATACGATAAAACGCATCCTCTTAACATATTTTTAAAAATGCGTAACGAAGGCCGAAGAGGACCAATATTCAAAGAATTATGTTGCCTAGGCAAGTGTAAAAGAGGATAGCAAAAATATGTATAAGTACGAGCAAATGGTACGTTGAGGACAAATGAAGATTTGGTAGAATGTACCGGGTCACGAACAGACAATTAAATAAATATGTGGGACTTACGACTTTTTTACAACTTGGCCTTCTTTATCAATACACTTAAACATTAAAAATAAGGTTTAACATTTTTAGCGCATATGAACCGCTCTAAAGACTGCTTTTCGAAACAAAAGTGTGGATTTAGAATGCATTTTTACTGAACGTGCTCTTTATTACAGCCAACCTGGGACGCCATGAAGAAGAAAACTTCCAAGGTAAACACTCGCCTGAGTTTCAAAATTTTCGAAAGTAAAACACTTATTTCATATTTTCATTACAGGATTCTTATCATCTCAAAATTTTTAAGGCAGCATCTTCACGTACAAAAATGATCTAGCAGTTCTATGCTGGCAGCACTTAAGTAGCACTACAAAAGCCTACCACAATTGCTCCTTATAAAAACAAACATTTCCTATGAATGTCGCTATTATTCGATCACTGCATCGAAAGTTACATGCATAGACAGTTTTTTGGGCCTACTATGCGTGGAAGTTTTAAAACTTAGAAAATTGAAATCCTAAAGCCTTTTAAACTTTTTTGCGCTCTTTGCTAGTGAAACAGCGAAAAGTTCATGATTATATTAAGTCTGCTTCAAGTTAAGGCCTACTCACTCCGTAAATTTCGTTTCGGCCCGATAGCGGGGTTGAAAGTTATTGGGGTAAAAATAATTTTAGGACTACCGCTCGCGAAAAAATCGAAATTTTCGAAATGGGAACATTGAATATCTACTCTCACTGCAAAATCATAATTTGAAAATTTGATGAAAGTTACCTAAGCTGGCAGCCCTAACATAATTTTCCAAACAAAACTCTTAATAAATTTGGCAGTAAAATAAATTTGGCCATCTACTGTGTGAATTTCATTTAATTCTGATCGGAAGCTACAGGGCACAAAGTATTTATATATTTGAGCGATTTTTCAAGATGTCACCACTGCCACAAGTTTGCCACCATTTTCGTTAAACTTCTTTCAGATGTGATTCTGCCTAATACGTTTCAATTGGACCTGGTTATCGGGTCGTGAGTTCCCGCGAACCCAAGCTTCGAGTGTTCAAAATACAGGTGATTTAGTGAACCGTTACCGTTCTTTTGCAATGAGCAATTTTAGAAATTTTAATTTGACCGTACAAAAGGCACATAATTTATACACCAATAGCTTTGTTTGTCGAAAGCGTAAATTTTTCGGTAGATTCGATGAATCGAAAGTTTTTTCTTTCTGTGCTTGCCGTGTCTACAGGGTTGTCAGTATAGTGATAAAAAAAACTATTGAAGTTTATACCTCATAAATATATTACTTTCTGAGAATTTCATAATGACCTCATTACTCTATCGGAATTTATCGAAAGTCTAAAAATTCTTTGCCTTTTTTAGGCAACTAACACTCACAGAGACTTCAAAATTTCCAAAATATTAGAATGTCCTTGTTTGAAACACGTTAAGAATTCCTTTCGCATCCCTGATTTTTTTAAGCCATTGGTTGATAGAATAATAAGATATTTTTTTAAATCCTTGTTGTTTATAGCCTCAACATATATTCCTTGCACCACTCCCTTTTCTACCTATAAGGCCGCGTTTCCAATGCTGGAGTGAGCTTTCGCCAAATCTCAGATTAGAGTTGGCTTGTTCCCAATGATAGATTTTCGAAATTCTCAAATGGTGATGACAGTTTGTTCCTTGAAAACTCAAAGCTGTGGCACTCATTGCTAATTTGGGGGCATTTTATTTTTTGTATTTTGTATTTGGCTGAGCAAAAAGCACACTAAGTCACTTTGAACCTAGCATCTAGGTGACAATGGTGCTTAAAGGATGCGAATTACTTTGGATGAAAAAAATTAAACTATACCCAGATTACTTGGCTGAGATGTACCGATGCCCTGATCAAGGAATTTATTACAATTTGATAAAGAAAGGCTGGATCATTTCCCATCTAGATATGTGTAATGTGCTGAAGCTTGCAAGGAATACTTAAGCAGATTCTCAAATTATCATTGATACTCAACATTAAGTAGATCTGTAGCAGATAGATTTGACTTTTTTCGAAAACATGTAATAATATATGATTATGATATACACAATTATGATATATAATAGTTATATATAATGATAATATAGAATCAAAATATGCCATTTTTGTTTGTTTTGTTAAATCGATGTATTATTGATTGTGTTTTTAAAATGCGAACTATTCCCATTTCTTCAGTGAATTTAATTTTTAGCAGTATATCATTGTCTCTATCAAAGACTATATTTGCTTCACCATACAATATAAAAAACTAATGGATCGTAATAATTATAACATTTCACTCGAAATTTTAATTTGGCAAAATTTAAACATTTTTAAATGCCGCATTCTATTCTTGATCTTGTTTGTCCACTTGCCGGCAATGCCTACAGAAACCTCAACACTTTAAACACATTAAATCATTCGAATTTGAATTTCGAAGGCACAACGACATCTGTCGTAACACATATTTGAATTTAATGTTTAATAACTATTCTTATCACAGATGGGTTATGAATTTGTTTCACTATTGATTTAAATGCACAAATCATTCGCCCAACTGTACTTTCTATGACATTTTTTTTTGTTTTAACGCGGAAGACAACACTTCACACTACATTATAAACAGAGCTTTCAGCAACGCCTTATATTGGAAGGTAGTGAATTTAAAAATTCAAAAATGTCCGAAAAGCTTTACGCTGGAGTTGAAATGGGTCCTACTCTAGAGTTCAACTACAGATTTTAGAGATTGATTAGAGAGAGAAGAAGATATGTAAAAGTGCATGAGAGTAAAAGTGAACGCAAACACATTTCACTCCAAACCAGGATTGGAAACGTGGCTTAAACGATTTTTCTCCGAGCTATATTCCCACCTAAATATAAAGTTTCCTTCTTCATTTGTCATCAGCTATGGTGACTTTAATATTTCATCTGTTCAAGCGGACTGTCGTTTTTCACGCATTGCTTCTTACAATAATAGGTGCGTTTTTTTGCTCCGGTACAAAGCAGAATAGAACTATGCCACAAAAACAACGATCTAGTATAAAACAACAGTGCTTTCGCTAAAACTGACATACGTTGCTGCATTTGCTGTGGTACCACACAACAACTGAAAATAAAGAAAGAAAATAACGAATATACACTACCATAATCGATAAAAAATAGAAAAAGAACTAATAGAAAATTATTTCTTTTAGCTTCCTATACATTATGAGTGCTTTTTCTAATTTCCTAACTACCAAAACATTCAACATAACCATGAAAAACCCAAAGCCACCTCACAGAAAAAAAATAACTTCTCATGAGCTTTTCTTTTTTCCATCAGCACATTCTACACTTCAACACGTGAACTACAAATGAGGAATAGAATTTATGTACTAGTGAATTCACTGGGACAGGATTGTTGTTGTATCCAATGCATATATCCTATTCTCTACTGATAGAGGAGCAAAAAAACACGCCTAATATTCCTATTACACTCTCATCTTTCATTTCATTTCGTTCGCTTTCTCAATTTAAATCTGTCCCTAACGTAAACAATAAGATCCATGACCTCATCGTTTCCAACATTGAACCTGCCGCGAATTTTAAGGTTGAGAAGTGGCCTTCTTATTGGGTTAGACCCGTTCGGACCCCCAATCAGGTTCGCTTGCTGGCTGGCTGATTCGATAAAGAAATGGCTGATTCTATACATAAATGAAATTCTACTTTCAAAGTGGAATTATATTATTCGTCTCTACGGTTGCCCTGTGTGGAATAGCTGCGCAAGGACCCATTAAAGAAAATTGCAAATTTTGCAAAATAAATGGTTAAAAATTATTCTTAATAAACCTTTTTATTTTCCTTCATATGAGCTACACTCTGCTGCAGGACTTAAGGGGTCAGATACACTTGGGACATCCAGAAAAAGCTCTTTTTCAGGATTTTTTTTAGACACACATTAAAGTAATTAATAAAAAATGTTTTTTTACTTGACTAGGGGGCTTTGCCCCCTGCTCGTTTCGCTCACCAACCCCCAGACCATTGTGTCTACTATAATAGAAAAATAAAAATATAATCCGACCGAATTTCCAAAACTTTATTTATTAATAGAGAGAAAGAAATATATTTGTAGAAACTATTGTAATTTTTTTAAGGCACAAGGCTGAAAATTAGTCGAAATAGAGTAAATTTTCGAGGGGTCCAAAAAAAATATGGTTTTGCCATGATCACTGTAGCTTGGCACTGGATCATCCGAAATTAAAAAAAAATCGGGGATTAATAGTCAATGACATAGTGCTCCGGATAGACGAAGGACTTTGGCAGATTTTGATTTGTCGAAAAATGGTGGTTTTTGAAACTCAAAATTGTATTTTCGACCAAAATTTCACTCACATTTTGGGCTATTGAAAAAAAGCATATCGTCCAATCAAAAAATCCTTCGTTCATCCGGAGGGTTATTACATATCAAATAAGTGAGGAAAATTTCATGCAGATCGATAAAGCCGTTTTCAAGCTACAGTGATCACCGACTTCGAAAACATAGTGTCGAGAAAAATGCTTTTAAAGCATGCAAAAAACGCTTTATGCAATAGAGACGACTTCATTCAAATTTATTTAAATCCATAAAGAATTGTCCGATTCGTCTGAAATTTACAGAGAATGCTCTTGAAATATGCTACTTTTATTTACTAAATTCTAAGTGTACATACCCCTTAAAAATATTTCAGTAACAGATCCATATCGCCACCAAAAATTTCTCAATAGATGCAATGGTTCCAACAATCCTCTGATTGCTTCCTTACCATCGAACTGACTATGGCTCCGAAATTTATAACTTCCGGTTAGTACCTATATGTAAGCTAGGCAATAAGTTTAGATCAAGTTTTCTTTTATTAAGTTAAGCTAGTATAATTCAATATTAGGTTTTAAGCTATTTTTTCCTAGAATTATATAACAGTACGGTCAATTAAACATTACATAAGATTTATAAGTTATTCCCTACTTAGGTAGAAAAGCTGGCCTAAACTCTAAAGTTAAGATATTGTCCTCCTCACTATTATTCGAACACAATAAAGTTACATTATTATTATTATTATTATATTATTCGATATTAAGAAATGAAATTTTACGGTAAAAGTTAAGTCGAATATTAAGCAGAAAAACTTGTTTTTGGGTCACTTCCTGAATTCTTTATTAAGAGGGATTTCCTGTTGGACGAAATTGAATTGCAAGGGAGGCGATTTTAAGACATGCAAGTGAGAATGGAATTTTTAGGATAAAAGACGTAAAGTCTGAGGGTTGTATGAGTCGAATCTCACAAAATATTTTCTCACTTGGGTGGGTTACCCAAAAATAAGTTTTCGGGCCCCATGTTGGGCGCCATTTGTAGCGAATTTTAAGGTTGAGAAAGGGCCTTCTCATTTACACAGTTCTCTACAAACGTTCATTGTTTTTGTTATCTCCATCATCCACCACTCTTTGTAGATATAGTCGCCAACTTATCTAATCATGCTAAATTGGCCAATAAACCTTGTTTCAATTTAAAAAAAAATGTGTATTTCTTAGCTCTCGATCTCAACTCAATTAATTCGTGTGGCTTATTTCGAGGACTTGACGTCAACATTCTATACTATTCTCCTTGATTTAATCATCTCTGACACTTCAATCTTCCGCTTGCCTAAACGTAACGATATTCTTTGGTTTATCGAGAGTGTTTAATGCGCTATGGATACTTAAGATGATACACCAAGTAAATTTTGAAGTTTGCACAACGATTTTTCGCATATTGAATCTCCTCTTATTTCGGATGACCCTAAAAACGTCTAGTCAATTTTTCGCTCTTTAAAATCCTCATATTCACTGAAAGAAAAATCTTAGTAAAATCAACAATTTTCCTTAGTTGTTTTTGCGTCAACTACGGGCTATAGTTAAAACAACCATAAAAAAATAGTTGATTACTTTTATGCACCATGACGCGTGGTTGATAAACAACGTCCGTGGTGCAAAAAAAGTAAGCAACCACAAACAATGGTATTTCAACCATATACATAGTACGAAATATAGGCAGGGGAGGCGTGAATGCCGCAGTTGAATTCGGTGAATCATAATGCAGCGACAATGTTGCTGTCAATGCAACCAAGGCACCAACCAAATTTATTTTTTTTTCTTTTGTATTGCTAAATCCTGTTGTACGAGGATTAGGTTGGCTTATTACAATACACATCAGCCATCGCTTGTCTATTCCACCAGACCATTCAACCTAATTCAAACAGATTTCAAACAGATTTAATTCAACCTAGTGGTGATGCCAACCTATGGTAGGTATCACCGCTAGCGGTGCGGCAAAATTAGAAATTTGGCAAATTCTGCCGCTGCCGCAAATTCGGCCGCAGCCATTGTGCGCGTTACCATACAAAACAGTGCATTCTAATTTTTTGACTGCGCTTTGCCGCAGCCCACTGCTTTGCCACAGCGGAAAACGCTGTATTGTGAACAAAATAGCGTCATACAACGTAATATAAAGGCTTCACAGCATAACATGAATATGAATTATATCGAACAGCAAACCGAACACAATTTTGCCATGTATATGAAACTTCTATGATAGAATAGGAGCATGAGTATGAGGAATATGAAAAATCAACAGTTTTCCTTAGTTGTTTTTGCATCAACTAGGGCTATAGTTAAAACAACTATAGGAAAATTGTTGATTACTTTTATGCACCATGACGCGTGGTTGATAAATAAAAAAAATTTCATTCGGAGCATGAAAAGCTTCCAAATTTTGAAACCATTCTACTTTGCGTAGAATAATTCCAAAGACGTTGCTCACTGAATTACGTTTGTTGAAATAAACTATTGCACAGTAGTTTAAGTACCATAAAAACTGTTGATAATTCGAAACGTTGAAGTTTGAACTATTTTTCGTGGTTATGAAACAGTTAAAACAGTTGATTTCATGAATCTTGCGATATTTTTTGTATAACCAGAGCCAACTACTTTTATATCGTTAAATTAACTATATTAACATAGTAAAAATAATTGTTTTCCGTAGTTCGTTTAAAGATTTTGAATGAATCGTTGCAATACTAGGCGTGTTTTTTTGCTCCGATACAGAACAGAATAGGACAGTGATGCAAAAAAACGATCCATCACAAAACAGCTGACGCTTTCGCTAAGACTGACATAGGTTGCTGTATTTGCTGTGGTCCCACTCAACAGCTCAATATAAAGGGAGAAAATAACGAATATACACTACCACAATCGATAGAAAATAGCAAAAGGACTAACAGAAAATTATCTCTTTTAACTTTGTTCACATTATGCGAGCTTTTTTCAATTTACTAACTACCAAAACATTCAACTTAACCTTCAAAAACCAAAGCCATCTCACAGAAAAAAAAGACAACTACGCATGAGCTTTTCTTTTTTCTATCAGCACATTCTATACTTCGGCACGTGAACTACCTATGACGAATACAATTTCTGTACTAGTGAATTCACTGGTGCAGGAGTGTTGTTGTTTCCAATGCGTATATCCTATTCTCTACTGGATAGAGGAGCAAAAAAACACGCCTACTATTAAAAATAGTTGAACCAACCAAGAGTTTTTCTTTCAGTGTTCTATACCTGATTCCTTAACATTTAATAATATTCCTGCTGCTCATTATCAGAATGTTTGTGATCTCTTCAAACTGTTTTTCTCTTCAGTATACTGTGACTCAACAATTTGCTCTTCTTATGACATTTCTTTCGATTTCCTTCCTTATTTCTCTTCACTCCCGACTAATACTCTTGAATTTGAATCCCTTATATCGTCTTGGGTCAGGGATGTTGATTAATCCCAAGTGGCCTCTCGACGTCCTTCGACGTCCTTCATGCATCTATTTTAGTCCTTCTTCCAGCAAAGAACAATTTGCATTCTGCACGCTGTACCGTCTGCCGTTTCCCATTTTAGTGTCAGCACTCCGCCTTCGACGTGCAGACAGTTTCACTGTGCCCAATAGCTTTTTACGGCAGTACCTTACTCCAACATATCCTTCCACTCAGGGCGTTGCGTAGACTCCTTTCATGTCAGCAAGGGTCCTACGTCCTCTAGTTTAACGCATTGGATAGCGTTCTATGGCCATCCTTAGGTGTTTTCAGTCATCATCAATTGAACGTTGGCACTTGGCTCAAAATCCTCGAGGCGGCGACAACGCTTGCAGTTTGTTGGACAGGGGCCACGAGCCAAATCATCGGTGTTCCCGTGTGTTTCTCCTTTCCGACGAATTGTTTCGTAATCGTATGCTTCCCGATATAACATAGGGACTTAACTTTCAGAATTTTTTAAATAAAACATCATCTCAGTAAAACGTGGTCAGTTCGAAGAACGAATTTCTGCCCACACAGGTATTTATGGCATTGCTCTTTTGCCTCCATTGTAGCCCAGAGTACTTTCTGGTCACATAGTAGTTACACTCTTGGAGATAGCTCGACTGAAGTACGGTATGATTTTTTCTTCGCTACCATATTGTTGAGAAAGAACTGCTCCAACTCCGTTGCTACTGTCGTTGGTGTCAACAACGAACAACGTGAAAACTTTCCGCTTTTCTAACTTTTTCCATTCAGTCAAACTTACTTCATTTATTTAACGTGCTATTTTTCATGCCAGAGTTTAGAGGTAAAGTTTACTATAATTATTCACTAAAACGCATTTTCATAGCTCACTTCTTGTAAGTCCAGAAAAATTCACATCTCTCTCCTGACACCAGTTTTGCGGTTTCCAGGATTATTCGCACTAATTAATTTTAAGAAACTTAAAGCACGCGACTTTATACTAGAAATAGCTTAACTTATTTCACACAATCTAAACACCAAATTCATTTCAAAATTAGAAGCACTATCGCATTCACTGTACACAATTATCGCTTTAAGGCTGGTATTGAGTTAATTGTGAAGCAAAATTTTGATAAATCTCCATTATCTGGTCATTTTTCCGAGCGAAAATTTTGACAATGGAGAAAAGTGGAGACTGCTGATTTCTGATGGGTAAAGTGTCAAGAATTTCAGTTTTCGATCGATTTTGTTATTGAAAAGACATTGGCACAACTCAATTTTCAAATTCAAACACCAAATGTCACTTTTAAGCATAAAAAGCTGAATACTGTGTTCGATTTCACGTGAAATTTTCATACACAATTTCACGTGAAATCTGTTTCGGCGAAAATTTAGCTCGAAAATAAGCAGGAGTTGTTCTCAGTTCTTAGCATGAAAAGTTGCTTTGAAGTTGCTCCCGCTTTGAAAATGCAGATGGCATTCACACATGTCTCCAATCATTTCACGCCAATTTAGTTTGTGCAGTTCATTCTTTCGAGCTAAAAAGTGACATTTGGTATTTGAATGTGAACATTGAATTGTGCAAATGTCTTTCAAATAAGAAAATCGATCGAAAATTTAAATTCTTGACATTTTATCCGTCACAAATGAGCAGTGTCTCTGCTTGTCTCCATTGTAGTGATGGGCAAAGTCAGCACACTTTGCTGTACTAGCATACTTCGCACACCACACTTAAGTGTGCTGCACTGTGCTCCCAGCACACTTAGCACACCAGTACACCCAGCACACCTAGCACACCAAGCACACTAAGCACACCAGTATACACAGTACGCATGTAGAACCACTTGTGAAGAATAGATTTGAATGGATTGAGTATACGATTTGGTAGATTTTTTTCCATGTGTATACATATGGAATGTAATGATCAGATATGCATGGAAATTTTTGTGGCTAGCATTTATCATGCTGTCTTATTTCATTTTTTATTATTTTCTTCATCCTGCTTGCATAGCCAACAACCTTTTTTTGATTGTTGCTGAGGATTTTGGTAATCTGTGTATGCATTCGCTAGTATTAATTTCCTCAAACCATTCGAAGTAACGAATGCACTAAATGCGAAACAGTCCGTACTTAGTTATTTACAAACCCTTTGTATTGTCTTGTTAACTGTTACATCGGTTTGTTTTGCTCTATTCTTTGCGCATTTTGATGTGAGCCTGCATGCTAATTGCTTTCTCATAAATATGGATTCTATTTGCTCTTTTCGAATTTTGCCGTAATTTGATTGCCGATTATGCTTAACTCCCGGCCCCAAAATCCTGGCCAATTTCTGCTCCCGAAAATCCCGGGATTAGAAACCACCAGTCCCGGGATTTTCGGGACCATAACTGAAGACTAACTAACTAACTGAAGACAATGAAAAACGGCAAAGCAGCAGGAAACGATGGAGTTACAGCAGAGTTCATGGGCGTGTCCAGCCTCGAATTTAGGTAAAAAAACGAGGAAAACAAGGAGAGAAAAAAAACGAGAAAATATTTGTTTCATTCGTGTTTTTATCATGTACACATTTACTCGTTTTACCACTACTACACTTTTTTAATCAAACCAACAGCAATTCACGTGGATTTTTTTGTCTTTAATAGTAGCGATTGTGTTTCGCACTTGTTGCACAGAGTTTAAATCGTTTACGACAAGATATAATCCATGACTGACACAGTGGAAAAATAATGCTTTTTGTATCTCCTTTTCAAAATGGCTTGAACGCCTCCATCAACGCTCGTTTTTCGAAAATTGTTCGAGGAATTTTTTCTAGGGATGGGCATTTGCCCCCCTCTGCCCCCACCTGTACACGCCCATGGCAGAGTTGCTTAAGTGTGCAGGAACCCAACCATGGCATATGCTGGCCAATATATACACCAACTGCCTGAATTTCAGACACGTTCCCGAACAGTGGAACAGTGCAAATTTAGTACTAATCCATAAAAAGAGCTGCAAAGAGGATATAAGAAACTACAGACCCATAAACTTGCTACCTGTAGTGTACAAAATATTCACCAAAATAATAAACAACAGATCCAGGCAACGTTAGAAGCAGAGCAGGCGAAAGAGCCAGCCGGTTTCCGATCAGGGTTTAGTATTATAGACCATATCCACACGCTAAAGGGGATCACAAGCCGAGTATGTGAATACCAAATTCCATTAGCCGTGGCTTTTATTGATTTCGAAAAAGCTTTCGACTCCGTATACCCAGAAGCTATAATAGAGGCCCTAGTTAAGCAGGGAATAAATAAGCCCTACATAGAAAAACTGGCCACTATATACAGAGCTCTCCACCAACAGAGAAGTCCGTCAAGGCTACGCAATATCACCGAAGCTCTTTATAGCAACTTTGGAAGAAACCTTCGGAAACCTGGACAGGCAAGAAAAAGGAATCAAAATTGATGGCAAATGCCCAAACTTCCTTAGATTCGCAGACGATATCGTACTGATTGCGAAGAGCTCTGAGGAACTCCGTGCCCTATCGATGAGATGAACATTGTCAGCAAGAGGGTTGGTCTGAAAATGAACCTTAGCAAAACCAAGGCAATGCACAACGAATGCGAAGAAAGAAGAAACATACTAGTTGAGGCCCTTGAAGAAGTAGACCAGTATATATACTTAGACGAAATAATACATAAATCAGGAACACTCCTCCCGGAAATAAACCGAAGAATTAAACTGGCTTGGGCAGTATTTGGGAAAACTCAGGAATCTTCAAATCGAAGAGCATACCAACATACCTGAAAACGAGAGTCCTAGATCAATGTGTGTTACCGGCTGTGACATACGATTGTGAGACTTGGGTGTTGAAGGCAACCATCATGAAGAAACTCCAGATCACTGAAAGAGCAATGGAGAGATGTATACTGGGCATAACCTAGGGGAATATTAAAACTAGCGAATGGGTGAGAAACAAGACCAAAGCTACAGATGTCCTTCAGAGAATAAAGTCCCTAAAGTGGCAATGGGCAGGACACCTGGCAAGGGGAACGTACAACAGGTGGTCCATAAAGATAACCCAATGGTACCCCAGCGGCATCAAAAGACCAAAGAAAAACCCGATGCAAAGATGGGATTACAATATCCGAAAACACGCAGGCACAACCTGGCATCGAACCGTCAACAATGGAAACGAATGACACATGCGTACGTTGGGGGAGGCCATACCACAAAAGAGTGGCTGAATAAAGCTGGAATTATATATATATATAGATACACATATACATATATATATATATATATATATATATATATATATATATATATATATATATATATATATATATATATATATATATATATATATATATATATATATATATATATATACATATACATATATATATATAAAGAGTGATTCAAATCACAGTGCCTTGGGGTATATCACGTGATTCCTTGAGGTTAGTTGATAAAAAAAAAAAAAAAAAAAAAAAAAAAAAAAAAAAAAAAAAAATTGTCGCATATACCCACCTAGGATGTCCCCCTTACGAGCTATTGCCCATGAAAGATTTGCCGACTTTGAAAGGCTTCTGGTGAAAATGATTGCTTTTAACTTTAGATCAGCTCTGTGGATTTTAAATATTTTTATCTTGTTTAAAATGTATTATAATTTCTTTCAAATGGGACTTTTTTGTTATTTGCAAATAATTCTTGCAAAAATTAATACCGGATATTCCAAAATTAATCTCTCTGCATTAGAATTCCAAACAATTAACCCATGTATCTTTGAAATTTATTTCTGCAGAATGTAAAATAATTTTTTTTAACAATGCTCTTTCTGTCAACTTTCATTCGCAAAAAGTTTCATCCCGGTACCTGCAACAGATTTCCTACATAAGGTCATTATGTATATTCAAGGACACCAAAAATTTCATCATCAACTTCCCCAATTTACCTATATTTTTAGCATCAAAAACTTATGTTCACGGGAACTCACGGCCCGATAATCAGATACAGTTGAAATTCACAGAACGTATTGGTCTTAAGTAGGACCAGGTGTGATAGAAGCGATTTTGACAATTCTGTGCCAGTAGTGCCATCTTGAAAAATGACTGCTTTTGCTCCTATAAATTCTGACTCAGTCACCAGATTTTGACGAAATTCACACAGTAGCCGAATTTTAAGCCACGTTTGGTTAAAATTTGGTTAAAAAATTAGGTTGGAGCTGCCAGCTATGGTAATTTTGGTATCTTAAATTTTGAAAATTTGCTGAGGAAAATAAAGCCATTTGCCCTATACAGTGCCATTTACTTTTTTGAAATAATACTAGATTCAATTTTATTTAATGCTAAATAATGCTAGATCTTGTAAAATTATAATGCTAAATAATGCTTTCTTATTTAATTGAAATAAACATGGTTCAATATGAAGATAATATGTATATTTATATGAGGGTGGATCAATAAGTAATGGTAATCGGTTATTTCCAGTTAGGATAAAATTAAAAAAAAAATTCTTTACTACTACATATGCTCACTAAGTCAGCATAAAAAAAAACATATAAATAGGTGTGGATTCCAGGGAGCAACATTCACAGTCCGCCTAGAGCCGCCGTGACGATCACATCGCACAAAGCAATTAGAGAGGATTTCAAAAAAACAGCAATTTTAATTGCTACCACGCAGCCGACAATTAGAGAGGATTTCAAAAACAGCAAATTTTAATTGCTACCACGCAGCCGACAATTAGCCGACGGATTAACCATCACGGCCGAACCTTGAGAGAGCGAAGAAAGTCAGCGATTGGCTTAATGAGCTGGAGGGAAAACCCGTAAGCGAGCGACGAGAGAGAACACACGTGGACGAGAGTCTTCATCCGAAAACAATTAAAAAGCCGGGCAGCCGACGACGAAATCATTAATCGTATCAGGGACGAACGTGAGAGTGAGTATTATTAATTTACTGTGTTTAGTGATAAGTCCAAACAGATTGGAGAGAGTATATTTCCTAAAGGGGGAAAAAAAAAAAAGAGATGAAAGAAAGTGATCACTTAGAGCAAGCCTCGGATAACGAGGCTTGCGAATCGGTTGTTGACTCCGATAGCGATTCAAGTGAGGATGAAGAGGAAGAATCGCTGAGAGAAAAAGATAAAACAATATCTGAACTTACGGCCCAGATAAGTCAGATCAATTTACGGATGGAGGAGATCCTGCAACAGCTCAGGGAGAGCCAGAAAGAATTGACAGAGCAGAGGAAACAGAATGCCGAGCTCTTTCGTCAAAACCAAGAGCTAATGCACCAGCTATTAGGAGTAAATAGCTCACCACCGTCGATAGTTCCATCAAAACGAAAGCGTAAAGAGGAACCAACCAGCGCCGCAATAAAAAAAAGTGAAAGTGAATGTTCACCCATGGAGGCAGAGAATACTGCGGGAGAACAGTTTGAGAGAGAGTTCCCCGTCCTGCCAACACCAAAAAAGCCAACACCTGTGGTCTTGACAAAGATAATACCCCCCCAAAGCAGCAAACAAGTGAGCAAACCTAATGCTCAGGCCCAGGTAAAGAAGGACACAGCAACGACGAAATCAACAGTGCCAATAATCATTCGGCAACCAGAAAAATGGACCCAGCTAAGCAGAGCAATAAAAGAGCTAAAAATCGAATACGAGACGGCCAAAAGAGTATACCTGGGTATTCAGGTAATCCCGAAAACCCCTCAGGACCACAGGAAACTAACCAGATTCCTGACAGCAGAGAAAATTGAATTTCACACTTATCTTCTACCTGAAGAAAAAAACCTAAATATTATCATTAGGGGTCTGCACGGGCTCACCCCAGCCGAAATAAAAGAAGACCTTGAAGAGCAAGGCTTCCACCCAATTGAGGTGTTTTTCCTCAAACTAAGAAACGGCCCTTCAAAACTTGTTAAAGTCCTTCTTCCTAGGCAAGAAACGGACATATATAATGTTAAGGCAGTATGTCATCTGATATGCAAAGTAGAAGCCCAAAAACCACGTGGCGGACACTCGCAATGTCACAATTGCCAACAATTTGGCCATGCAGCAAACAACTGCCATGCACAAGCCAGATGCGTCAAGTGCGATGGACTCCACCATCACTCAGAATGCACTAAGCAAAAAGACGAAAAGGCCAAGTGCGTTAACTGCAGCGGAGAACACCCCGCTAGTTATGGAGGATGCCCAAAGCATCCAAAAAATCTCAAAAAATCATTTGCACAGGTAGCAAAAGAGCGAACACCTGCCACCATCCCTGAGGCTAAACCAACCAGATCCCCTAAAAACCAAAAATCAACCCCGCCCCCACAACATAATACTCAGCTTCCAAACGCAGAATATATGAACCATATTTTCTCCAACATGCAGGAGCAATTCCAGTTCATGATGAAAAACATGATGGCGAAAATGGTACAAGGAATGTTTTCTGCATTTCCAGCTTCCACAAATCCCTCTAAAAAACTCTCACAATGAGTGTCCCCAACCATGTTTCAATGCTCACGTGGAATGCAAATTCCATAAGAAACAAAACAGGGGAACTGATACAATTCCTCTTTGACTGCAAAGTCGACATAGTACTCCTTCAAGAAACATTCCTCAAACCTGGAGATCATCTCCGTTTTCCTAACTATCACTTTTATAGAAATGATAGACTCACTGGCAGAGGAGGTGGCACCGCTATCCTCGTAAAGAGAAATATAAGCCACCATCATATCACCATCCCTAACCTCGACGAACTAGAGGCAACAGCAATCAAAGTCCACACTCAAACTTTTGAGTTCGTGGCAATTTCTGTTTATAAACCACCAGGCTCACTCAACTTTACCCCAGATCTCTCTAAACTGCTAGACCAGGAAGGACCAGTCTTTATAGCTGGAGATCTAAATGCCTACTGCCGACTCTGGGGGGACAGGAGCAGTAACAGAGCGGGAACAGTGCTAAAAAAGTTTGTTATGGACAAACAGGTTAGCCCACACATTCCAAATGAGCCAACCCACTTCGGGATAACTTACAGCCATGCACTGGACATTGGTCTTTCCTTGAACTTCCAGCACAATGTGCGGACCACAGTACTAGATGAGCTCTCATCCGACCATAAACCCGTACTATTCCTAATAGAAGACATCTACATTGACGATCCCCTAAAATACAGATCAAAAACTAACTGGCAGGCTTTTCAGAGCGCAATGGAGACCGAGACCCCACAGCCATCTCTCGAAACAGCCAGAGACATTGATAGAGCTATCGAAAGCCTATCAACACAAATAGCCCAAGTGAAGGAAGAATTCACCTCAAAGACCCCAATAGAGGGCTATAACCCATACGAGCTCCCAAGGGAAATTAAAGAGCTAATCCGCAAAAGAAATCAGAAAAGGAGAAGAGCTAGACGCACTAGAGATCCCAGCTTAAGACGGGAAGTGAACCGTCTCACAAACCAAATCAGCCAACAGATCTCACAGTTCAAGAACGAACAGTGGGAAAAATTTCTCCTAAGTATGGAACCAGGAGACAACAATTTCTGGAGAATGACTAAATATTTCAGACAAAAAAACAAAGTAGCAATACCGGCAATCCACGGTCCTAATGGCCTCAAATATGACAACGAGGGAAAAGCCGAGGCATTTGCAGACACATTAGAACTGCAATTCAAAGAGAACACAACAAATCCAGAAGAATACGACCAGGAAGAAGAGATAGAAAGAAGAGCCGCTAACATTATAGAAACAGCTACTCAAAGAGAAGAAGAGATCCGCCCCACGGACATAGAAGAAATTAAGCAGTTGGTAGTTCAGCTCAAAAAACGTAAGTCACCAGGACTCGATACGATCACAAACATCTGCCTCAGACACCTACCAGACAACAAAATCCAACAGATAACGGATATTGCCAATGCGATCTTCCGAACAAACTATTTCCCAAGCCCCTGGAAAAAAGCAACAATAACGGTGGTTCCAAAACCACACAAAGACCTCACCTTTCCGCAAAACTGGAGACCAATCAGCCTTTTATCATCAATCGGGAAGTTAGTAGAACGGCTAATACTTTCACGACTTGAGGAAGTAGTCACTGACAAATCCATTATTCCAGAAGAGCAGTTCGGGTTCAAAGCCCACCACTCCACCGAGCTACAGCTAGCCAGGTTGACCCAGCACATAATAACTGGATTCAACCAAAAGAAATCAACAGGCCTTGTCATGTTTGACGTTGCCAAGGCGTTCGACAAGGTCTGGCACGCGGGTCTCATTGTCAAAATGTATGATTTCAATATCCCAAAACCTCTGATGCAATTGACTGCATCATTCCTTGAGGGCAGAATCTTTTCCGTTCGAATAAATGACCACTACTCTAGTACACGACCAATAGAAGCCGGAGTTCCGCAAGGTTCCCCACTCTCACCACTGTTGTATACCATATACACTGCAGACATCCCAAGGATGCCCACAACAAAAATCTCCCTTTTTGCAGACGACACCTGCATCTACTACACATCTCGACAGGCTGAATTTATAACTAGCAATCTCCAACTTTACATAGACACGCTGATGGATTACTTCCAGAAGTGGAAGATTAGTATCAACGCGGAAAAAACCCAAGCAATCTTCGTGACAAGACGACGAAGGCAAAACCCAAGCCAACTCACAGTAGACAACGAACCCATAGAATGGAAAACGACAGCGAAATACTTAGGACTTACTTTTGACACCAGACTTTCGTGGAATACGCACATACAGAACAAACGAATACAAGCTAACGTAATACTGAACCAGTTGTATCCATTACTAGTATCTAAAAAGTTTAATATTAAGAATAGAGCCCTTATCTACAAGCAGATCATCAGACCAACCATCACATACGGAAGCACCATCTTTTACCAAACACACAGGACAAACAAGAAACAGTTACAAACATGCCAAAACCTGGCCCTGAGGAGATTAACAAGGGCACCCTGGTACATCAGAAACACCGACATACACAAGGACTTACGAATAGAAACAATAGACAAATTCATACGAGACAAGGCACTAAAACTATTCGACACAATCGACAGACATTCCAACAGCACCCTTGCTACGTTAAGATACCAAGAGCAGAGAGAAAACGATATCTACTTAAACCTAAGAGAATTAGGAAGCTAAAGTAGTAGATCTACGAGGGAGCAACCAAGAGATTAACATAAACCAGAGAGGAAAAAGAGAGCGCAGGAACGCTCACTGAGAGGAAGGGAGTCAAAGTGCTGAAAGCACTAGCTCCAAATTAAAACAGTTCAAAGAAGGAGCAACATTCATTTGAATACGAACAGTCGAAGAGAGAACATCAAAATGGGGAAAAACGAAATTAGGGCTGTCATTAAGTATCCCTGTTTGAAAAAACTGTCTATCAGAGGCATACACGGCGACATGGTGGAAACATTCACCCATATTATGAGTGTCGAGTCGATGTCGATTATATCGACATCGACTGCATATCGACAGATATGCTATTGTGAGTGTCGAGTCGATGTCGATAATATCGACAGTTTTGTCGATTGCAATTTGCTTTGCGACGTTACATCGACAGGTAGTTGGATATATGCAAAATGTAAGTTATTTTCTTGGAATATTCAGTCGCTTATTAAATAATTATTCAAGGGTGAAAATAACAAACGCCAAACAATTTGAACGTTTGGTATCTCTACTTGAGAATAACGAAAAGCTCGCAAGAGGATTCGTTAAAGCTGGTGGGTAAAATGGCGAAATGAAGAATGGATGGAATAGTTTTGCAGAAGAGCTTAATAGCATGGGTCTACTAGTAAAAGATATAAGTGGCTAGCAGAAGGTTTGTTATTAAGATATCAAAATCCTTAAACTCGTATGACCTCCTCAGGTGTGGATCGATTTCAAATTTAAAATTCACAAAAAGGTCAAAAGAAACAATTGTGAATAACACAAAACTGGTGTTGGACCGAACAAACAGGTTTATTTCTCTCCTCTTGAAGAGTGTGTGGTTAATTTACTGAATTTAAATGTTGTGCTTAATCTCACTGGCTGTGAATTCGGAACACCGCGCGATACGAGTGTGGAGGCTGCATCGTCGATTTTACCTTGTTCCACAAGTAATCAGGCAACCTCAGTTGTAAGCGCTGTACCACCAGCTACCATAGATGCAACTTCTTCAATGGAAAGAACACCTGGAGAAAGCAGATCTTCCAACGCCGACCAACAGGAAAGTAGACTCCGACTACTCGAAAAGCAAACTGAGCTACAGGAAAACATAAATAAAAATGTCACAGAAACTCTGCATTTAACCAAAAAAATTCATTGCCTAAAAAAAACACGTTTAAATTGTGAGAAAAGTCCTAACAAATAAAGCAAAAAACCCTGGAAATACATCATGCGCAAAAATTGAAATAAAAAAAAGAAACGTATGAGCTACAGCTACAACATTTTAAATTATCCACAGATTTGTTACTAAATACATGAAAACGTTAATTTGTTCTTTAGTAAAAATTAAAATGTTTTTCTTAGCGTTTAGTAAAAATGCAAATGATTATTTTTCTGTTTATTGAAAAAATAAAAATTAACTGTTACTATTTTTTGCATCGCGCTATACTAAGTTCTACCGCAAAGATTGCATTATTCATCGTCAAAAAATAAATCAAAACAATTCATTTCACAAACTTTCCAAAAAAAAATAATAGATTGTTTTTAAAAAAGTTTCTCTTGACAGTTGGCGGATGCTAAAGTTGTTCAAATTGGCAATTTCGTTCACAATAGCACTCAATTTAGCCGTTCACACTCGACTCTAAATCAAGTAGATTTAGAAGCTGTCAAAGTTAATCAGGTAAGCGTTCACACTACCCGAAGTGATTTAGAATGAGGAGATTTAGAGAGCGAACTGTCATTCGAATTTGTGTGTACAATTTTTTTTGCATGAAAGTTGTTCAAAATGGTGCAGAAACATGCAAGAGCATTTTCTTTTCATTTTGTACACATTTTCCTTTTTTGTCCAATTTTTGCTATATTTGAACGAAATTCGAATGACATTTCGTTGAAATCTACTCTCCCTCTCACGGATGGAATTAAGCACGCTCTGAGAACAATTCAGCCCGGAAAAATTCACAATAGTACCTGATTTGTACTTGATTAACTCTAAATCTACTTGATTAACTCTGTCAGAAGGGGAAAAAAATGTATGGGTAATCAGGTAGATTTAACTTGATTTAGCTCTAAAGCGATCAGCTGATCGAAATCGCCTGATTTAGAGCCTAGTGTGAACGGGCTATTAAGCATTTTCCTCGATTCCGATATGGCAGTACTTATAAGTCGTTTCGATCGACTCTCGCAATACCAAAACGCCATCGACTCGACAAATTCGTCGATTATCGACTAGCGATCCACTCGACACTCACAATACGAGTGAATAAAAATATCGAATATCTTGACTGGAAAAATGTATTACCTTAAAAGGGACAAGGTAAAATTTGCAAGAAAAGTCCTTGCAAACGATGTGAAAAACCCTGCAGATTTATGAAGAAGATGCGAGAGATCTACAGATCTGTTACCGTTACCAAATACATAAAAACGTTAATTTAGTATTAAGTAAAAATTAAAATATTTTCTAATTGTGTAGTAAAAATGAAAATGTTTATTTAGAAAAATGTTTTTGAAAGTCTGAAATGCTGTATAAATCTACTCTTCATTAAATAAATCAAGACTATTCTAATCGACAGTTCTTACTCCACATTGTCCATATCCAAAGGATTTGACAAGTCTCTAAACCACTTTGTCTTTCGTCTTAATTCTAGGAGGGTGGCTTGATTATCTTTTTCAAACCCGTCTTCAAAAAATTAATCAAATTAGTTCCTTTCACAAACTTTCAAGAAAAAAACTAGATTGATTTTGAAAAATTACACTTGACAGTTAACGAATGCTAAAATTGTTCACAATAGCAATTTAGTTCACAATAGTACTCAATTCAAGCATTTTCCTCGATTTCAATATGGTAGTACTTATAAGTAGTTTCGATCGACTCTCACAATACCAAAATGACATCGACTCGACAACTGCGTCGACTATCGACTAGCGATCGACTTGACACTCACAATACGGGTGATTAGGGGACTCTGCTCCTCTATATTCCACCGTTGCACGCTAGGCCAAGGAGTTTAAGATGGGAAGAACATCCACTGAAGATGAACACCGCGAAGACAACTGATGACAATGTAAAAAAAAAAGTCGAAGATGTCGTGTTGGCAGATCAAAGAGTGACCTTCAGGCATGTAGCTGAGGTCACTGGGATCTCATATGGTAGTGTTCGAAAAATCTTTGCCAAAAAACTACATATGAAGAAGGTCTCTGCGCGGTGGGTACCGAGAATGTTAACGGCCGAGCATAAGAAGAAACGAGTCGAGAGAAAGGATGAATCTCGAAAAGTTCCAGGTAGATCATGAGAATTTTTAGTCACATTTCGTGACCATGGACGAGACCTGAATCCACCATTTTCATCCAGAAACCAAAATGCAATCAATGATCTGAAAGCGACCCTTTTCACGACGCCGAAAAAATTCAAAGTGTTGAGTTCGGCCGGAAAAGCTAACGCATCAGTTTTTTGGGACGCTGGAAAAATTATTATGGTGGAGTATTTGGAAAAGGGAGCCACTATATCAGGCTTTTACTAAACTGGCCAAAAAAGAAGATTGCGAGAGGCGATGAAGGAGAAAAGACACGGCCAATTGCGAGTTGGAGTTCTGTTTCTTCAACACAACGCACCGGCTCACAAGGCTGCAGTTGCAATAGAGACAATTAAAGAAACAGGATTCGAGATGCTTAAACACCCACTCTATTCGCTATATTTAGCTCTCAGTGGCTTCTATCTCTTTCCTCGGTTCAAACAACACTGTCGGAGTAAGAAATTTGAAAATGATAGGGAAGTGATGGCCGCTGTTGAGGCGTTTTGGGAGAGTCCAGATAAAGAATTTTTTCTGAGGGTATCCTGGGTTTGCAAAAAAGATGGACTAAATGTATTAACTTGCTAGAAGACTATGTTGAAAAAAAAATATATCTTTTAAGTTTAATCACGTTGGTTTATATTCATTATCATTACTTATTGATCAAACCGGATTTGTACAACAAACAAATTAGAAGTTTAAAACTTGAAGTTTAAAAAACGATTCTATATCTAATTGGAATTGTTTTTGCGGGATGATTAAAATTGAATAATTCTTTATTTACATTGAAAATTTTATTTGACAAAGTGGTTTCGAAATGATGCACTTATTCTCATCAGACACCAGCACACAGTGCATACTTGCCTGATGTGACCACTTGCAGTTGGAAATCATTAATTTTTATTCACGCTAGTTGTGATAAATTTTAACATCTCCGACTTATATCCATCGATATAATTTACTTGTAAATGTTCTTGAATTGTGATCATGGTTCCCTTCTAGTCAATAAATCAGCATGGACAACGTATAGCGTCTCTAAAGCTTATCAAAGTAGAGAATATTCGATCGTTTTGCGATCTATTGCAGACATATCAGTTATATCTAAATCTTCTTCTCTTGTGTATAACTCATTTCTACCAATATATTTCAAAACATCGTGTGGAATCTCACAATCAAAACAGCAACAATTCTTTATTTTTAAGTGAAGAAAAAATATTAGTGTCGGATAACGAAGATTTTTCTCCAGCGTTATCCGTGCGATCGCTTGCATTTGAATCCCTAGCAAAACAATTGATTCACATTATACAGGAAAAAATATCTAACTACACTCAAAAAAATTTTGGTTGAAGTTTACCCTTATAATAGTACGAAACTGGTTTCCTACTATTAAAGATGTAAACTTACAAAAGTGCGTAAAAAGAATATTTTTTTTACGACCAAATCGTGTAATTTTACCATAAAAAATGATGCAATTTTATGGCTTTGGCGCAAAGGTGAATAGCAAACTAGTAAATTTACACTCTTTTTGCTTCAATTTACAAAAAGCTTTGTATTATTCAGCTGATATGACGTAAAAGCAAAAAATGCACATCGAATGTGTAAAAAAAATTGTGATTCGTTATTTTAAACGAAAAAATGAATATATTTCCTATTATCAAAGTATTAATTATAGACCCACTTTTTAGAGTGTAGTATGCACATACTTTGGTAAACTTGAACTTGTGGATGCCCGAGTCTGAAGTGGATGGAACCACATCACTGATTTTTAGCATCATTACGATTTAATTGAACGTTACCATATTTAAAGCAATATAGATGACTTTATAATCTTTATATTTTAGATGTTATAGTCACTATCATTATTACAAAATCAGACAACTGTCACTTCTGGTTGTCAGTTCTAAGAAAATGCCATGAGCGCGTTTTTGTATTTTTCATGAATTTCCGCCACTAAATGATTCAGGAAGTTTCCTTTCATGAACGCGAGTAAAAGTACACGAACAGTAGTGTACGTTAAACATCGATAGTACTATCGATACTATCGATAATTCAGAACTATCGAAAACCTTGATGTTTTTTTTTGCAATCGATAGTTTTTGAAAACTGAAAAAAATGCGTAAGGTAACATTTCGATATCATCCCATCCACTGGGAGTATTTTACGTTTGCTTCGTTTATCTCATTCAATAATATTTCCTTTTCTTGCTATTATAAAACAGCACCAACCAAATACAGCAGATCACTCTTATATTTTGTTAGTTTTGTCACTTGTTATTTATTGTAAAATGAAATAACATGAAGAAGGAAAAAATATCAAATTTAACTGCACGTGAAAATCATAAGCGCAGAAAATTGAGACTGAGAGGGAGAGAATTCCAAATAAAGTTTTTGCTAAGTAATATATGCAGCAATCTATAGTTTTTGAAAAACCTGAAAACCTGAATTGAAATTGATTCAGCAGTTCCGTTCACGTTGGAATAACGCATACGCCAAGATCAAATGTTTCTATGATATCAGGCAAGAATTGACTTTGGCATTAGCCGAATGTGAGAAGGCACCTAAAACGTTACTCGCTGAAGATTTAAATGTATTGCCAAATATTATTCTGCAATTAGAACCATTTGATGTGGCTACGACAAAAATATCTGGCGCAAATTACATTACTCTTTTTTATATAGCTCCGTTATTACGAGGGCTGACTCTACAATTATCGAAAGTGGGAAAATAATATGTATAATACTTTATGGAAGTCAGTGCGGGAACGATTAATACCGTTTGAGAAAAGAGCCCTTATGATGTTAGCCACCATTCTGGATCCAAGGTTCAAAAAATAAGTGAAGACGATGGAAACATAGCTGCGCAATCTCTTCAAATAGAATATACTTCTTTTCTAATGACACAAAAGCTGGAGTCAGCTAAGAGTACTTATGAATTTACGGCAATTGCATCCACAAGCAGCTCAACTATTGAAACTGGGGAAATTTGTTAACGAAGGAAATATTGAAAGCAAAAAAATCAAAATAGTTATTATTTCTACCTGAAGATCTATTCAAAGGCAAAGCTTATAGCTGCCCAAATAATTATGCAATAATAAATAAATATATACTAAAACCTGGAGAAACCTCCCATTGGAAACGACAAATGTCTCATCGACTACTGGTTTGATTCAAACACTGAGACAATGAGAATGTTTGCTCTGTAGCATCCATGTATACTTGCGTCTTCTGTTCCGAATGAACGATTTTTTTTCGAAAACTGGTGTAATTCACAGTGATTGCGAAGCCCGGTTAAAGCCTCAAAGAGTCTCAACGAATTGCTTTTCCTAAATCAAAATGCTCAGCATTTCGGAAATGAATAAAACTCTATATTTCTGTGTTTCTCTATAATAGTAATGGAATTATCAGTTATTTTTTAAAAAAAATTATAAATCCTGGGTGTATCTACTAATTTCGCAAAAACACATATACACCATCGATAGTCTATCGATAGCATATCGATAGTTTTAAAAAAAACATCGATATTATCGAAACATCCAACTATCGATGTTTAACGTACACTAACGAACAGAGCTATTATTGAGAAAAATTTGATGGGCGAGATTGTAAATAGATGAGTGCCAGATTATTCCGAAATCTAAATTTAAATGCTAAAAATAATGCTAGTTGCTAGCTCCGAATTTCGAATGCCGTTTTGGAAAAAATAATGCTAGATCTAGCATTCAAAATGCTAAAATGGCAGCACTGGCCCTATAGCTTCCAATGCAGTCATGGAATCATTACGAAATGCATATGGCAAATTAAACTTATTGTAGGCAATACTCAGCAGAAATCTAATTAGAATAACAATGATAGGGTTGCCAGCTATGGTTGTTTATGTATTGTTGGCATATCTTTAGTAAGCGATTTTCTCATAAAATTTACGAATTGTAGTGATCTTGTAGTGAACATAAACAACAAATATTACGATTCAAAGAATTTGAAAACTTTTGAACTTTTTGAAATTTCTTTGTATCCCTATAACTTTCAATGCAGTCATCGGATCAATACGAACTTCATAGAGTAGGTTGACTTAAACGTGAGGCAGATGTAACATATTTTTGGCTTCGGTGTTAGCAAAGGGCTGCCAACACAAGGCGTTTTTCGTACCAATAAATGCTTACATTAAGTATTCA
Source organism: Nemotelus nigrinus (assembly GCA_947369275.1). NCBI lineage: Eukaryota > Metazoa > Arthropoda > Insecta > Diptera > Stratiomyidae > Nemotelus > Nemotelus nigrinus. Next base: position 84,107,400 of record OX376373.1, read on the forward strand.
CATCGTGAGCATTTGCAACAAAAATAAGTAAACAATGTTTGAATTTTTCAAGGTCTGGACATTTTTCGGATGACAGCCCCAAACTCCTTTCTATCGCTCTAACTTTCGATGAAGTCATCGAAATTAAATTGGCTTAGGGTTTATCATTACTTAGGGTGTGTTGGTTTAAAAAAGGATAAGTAACTAGTGGTAGTGGTCTTAAGTAATGGTAGAATATACAATCAAAATCTGCAGAAATCTTCTTCTAATATTCGAACATTAGTGTTTCTAGCGGTTCTGATGCGCTAGGGGTTTTTCATTCAGAAGTGAGCACCAACTCGATGCATAAATCTACATAAGTAAGTTCACATTTAAGCTAATATTTTTTTTTTAACGCTGTGACTCAATAGTTTGTCCATCTCTTAGTGAAAAAGAATAAGGAAAAGTTTGTTTCCACGGAATATCTTGTTATAAACTTATTTATCTAACATTTGAAAGTTTTAAGCCCAAAATGAAAATTTCATGTATTCTCATTTTCGAAAATATCAATACTAATCGTATGATCACATCGGTGATGTATTGCATCTCAAATTAAATATTCCACATTAAGGCATACCAAACATCACCTTCAGCACATCGCATTGCTTTTAAGGTATCATTGATATTACCATTTGCGTAGAATATTGTCATTAAATTACAACTTTTTTGGGAACTTTCAGTACCACCCTCCATTCTGCCCGTCAGTCTGTCCATCCGTCCGTCCGTCCATCTGTCTGCCTGTATGACCATTCGTGCTGCTCACCACCATGCGTGCGCCAATTTAAGCAAGTGTCAACTTCCAGAGCTAATTGAAAAGAGCACGATGCGGAGTAACAACAAAACAGTCTTATCACCAAAATTGTGAGAATTCCGCACAAACCACATACCAAATCGAGAATAATAGAACCGGTCAGGGCAAGGCGATTATTTAAGATATTCGTCGTATTCGTATTAATGGTTGCGTTCTTTGCTATCATGGGCGACAGAGGCTCGTACTGTTTCATTCCAAGTCGTTTGTCTTCGATCGTTTGGTGATATTACTTATATTACCACCACTGCCACTTGCCAATTACACTCATTTTCCTCGCGAGAACTGCTTAGCGAATCGAATTGATTCGAATCCAGTCTAGAATATAATACACGTTTATTTGAATTGGCATTAACGGTCGCACCAAGCAATGCTGCCGCCGCCGCATCGCACTGAGAACAAAAACAATCGCACCGGACCCAAACTGAGCTGCTCTAAAATGGAATTATTTGATGCGTTGGAGTTAATTTTGGAGCATCTATGGAAGATTTATACTACACTTGTGGATTTTGCTTTATTTTCGGAATATGTAATATAGGAAGCGCTCGCGGCTCGGTGCAGCCAAGACACCGCTTTTAGCAGCCAGTCTATTAAATTAGTCCGCAAATGGTATGAGGAAATGGTTTGTAAATTTGGATTATTTGCGTAGAAAATATCGCCGCTGGTGGACACAAGATGTTCGGTGCTGCGATGAGATAGGATGCTTCCATAGAGAATCTCATGAATAATTGACACGAGCTGAATGGGTTTGCGAAAGAGAACGCATATCATTCGGAAAACTTCCACAAAAGTACAGGACCAGTGATTCGATTCTCAAAACAATTGATCTTCATTTGCAACTAAAAATCTACAATTAAGGCTGTAGCGCATCTCCGGATCTTTTGAGATAGTTAGTGCACTTTGCCATCTCCCAGCTCCTCGTATGGACCAATTCGCACCACAGAGTATCGAGATTCGTCGTAGGCACCCATCAGATAACAAGTGCACTGAGAAGATCTCGCGATGTATCTTTGCTAGTAGATGCTAGCTCTTGGGTACTCGAATTTCCACGGTACGCACTCGTTTCATTTGCATTTCGTAGCGCGATCGGTTCAGCGTGAGTAAGAACAAGTAGTGATCCGTGTTTGTGTCTCCATGAAAATTCGTATCGTTGAAACACATTTTCATGGATGGTGGTGAATTTACGCTTGCGGTGACTGGTCGTTTGTTAGTCATAGTCCATGAGTAGTCTAGCTACCCCTACTAGAATTAGATGATCGGGTACTGAAAACTAAGTAGGTTCTGTTCTGGTGATTCGCTCGCTAATATTCCTGACGGCCGTTGTGTGGTGAATGGATTTTACTATTTATGTTTTTCCGAAGGCGGAAACGCGAACATGAGCCTGCAATGTCAGTTGAGTTGGTTGGGCCGTAATCTGAAAAGGTCTTTCAGACACAAATAGATACTCATTTGTCATGTTATTTGGATTATACTCGCTCTTACAGGGAGTTGTACATAATCCGATATTTCGGGAGTATTATTGTTTAGATTGTGATATGTAGTAAGCGAATTGTCAATAGAATATTATTTTCTTCGAATCGGTTTTACAAATAAACATTTATTTTTCGACTAGTGTCGATTGATAGTGTATTGTGTGGTGTATAGTTTGCAGCAATTGTTTCGGGAAGATATCGGTCTTGTTTTCCTATAGACAAATAATGCCTACTTATTGTGCGCGAATAATTGTTCCTAGTAAATTGCAGTGATTAGTTTGAGTGTACTATGTAATTATGTAAACGAAGCCGAAGAACCGTATCGAGTTGAATCGAATGCATCGTTTCAAAGTCCGATCCAAGCGAATTATGTCATGGATTAGCGGAAAAATGAAATTTCAGTGCAACGCTGTGATAATGGTGAGTAATCATTTGTTCTTCTATCCTCTACATTATAATGCCGATTTATTATGAAAATCTTTTGAACCATGAATGCAAATCTAATTAAGTTGATCGGTTTGACAGGAGTAATGTTACTTGGGCCGAATTAGATAATCGAAATGGAACGTATTCATATTTTAAGGTCATATTAATATATTTCCTAAAAAGTTTACATTCAATAATACTATTGTAACTGTAGTAACTTTTTCGAAAAATTTTCTTTGAAAGTTTCTCAAAAATTGTACAACTATTTTGAAAAGTTTTAAATAAAAACAAGAAGGAAAATATGAAACGGTACCAGACACTCTATGGTAGTCAGAAATGTTTTAATGAAATTTATATACGAGGCGTTATAATTCAAAAACAATATACTGTGGAATGCCCCTTGAAAGAAAATGACTCAAATTTTACATATCTGTTCTACGACAACTGAATCTTCTTTAATTTTTAATCCTCTGCAAACGGCTCCAGACACTTTGCAGTAACTTTTGGTAAAATGATCGATATCACAATGAAAACTCACTGCTTGAGTCACTAAAATGGCATGAGGTGTGTAAGGGCTGAATAGATTTTATAAATGCCTTTTCACTGTTTTTCGAAGTAATAATTGATAATTGTGAGTGATAATTGTATTGAATTGGTATAGCACTCCGTAATTGTCAATTATTTTACATCAACTCTTGTAGTATGCAGACTGTTCAATACAAACTGCCGGTTGCAGAATAGTCAACAGCAGTGGTACGAACCGTTTAGAACACTCTTACTGTTATCATCACACTCTACATGTAAGCCCATAAACAACCGCTGCCTAGCAAATTCTGCTTCAGTGACGCGACGTGTGCAGGATTTTGTTGTTGTATTCAATATACTTAACAACATTTGATCTGCTTGGGTGTGCAAAAAACGTACCTAATAATGATCTTGTAGTAAAGTTGACACCAAACATTTCAGCTTTGAAAGTTTTTAAGCTATAAAAGTCATTCTACCCCTATAACTTCCAACGCAGCAATTGGATCAAAAAGAAATTAATGAAGTGGTTTGAATTTGGTATGAGAGTTCAACAACATGTAATATTAAATTTTCAAATTGTAACATATTCAACGAAAATAAGTAACAACTGCTCCAAGTATTCAAAGTTTTGAAAATTTTTCGGATGGAAACCTCAAAAGTTATTTGACCGGTGTAATATCCGTCGGAGTCATCTGATAAAACAGAATTTACACAGGGTGTTTTGATTTTCAAGTGGACCAAATGTGGTATACTTTTGATTGCAGTACTAAAAAAGTGTTGCCGGCGCTAAGCATTATTATCAAATTGGAATTGTTTTTGCGGGATGATTAAAATTGAACAACTTTTTATTAACATTAAAAATTTTAATTTACATTGAAAATTCTATTTTGACAAAGTGGTTTCGAAAGTATGCACTGTTTCTCATCAGACACCAGCACACAGTGCATACTTGACTGGCGTGACCACTCGCAGTTGGAAATCATTACATTTGTATTTATGCTAGTTGTGACAAATTTTAACATCTCCGACTTATATCCATGGATATAATTTTACTTAGTAAAGGTAATTGAATTTGATCACGGTTCCCTTCTTGTCTATAAATCAGCATAGACAACGTATATCATTTCTACAGCATCGAAGCCGAGCATATTGAAACGGGAAACTCGATCGTTTTGCGGAATCAGCCTCCGAAAGCAGAATTAAATTGGAATTATTTTCGCGGGATGATTAAAATTGAACAACTTTTTATTAACATTAAAAATTTTAATTTACATTGAAAATTCTATTTTGACAAAGTGGTTTCGAAAGTATGCACTGTTTCTCATCAGACACCAGCACACAGTGCATACTTGACTGGCGTGACCACTCGCAGTTGGAAATCATTACATTTGTATTTATGCTAGTTGTGACCAGTGCTGTCGTTTTACTGCAATTGCAGTATTTCTGCTGCAATTTGATAGAGTCTGTTGCAACATTGCATTTTAGTGCCATCTACTGCATTTCATCAGATTTGCTGCACATTTAATATAACGAGCAAATCTACATCCGCCTAGTCTTCGCTGCACGCTGCCCGAAAATGCAAAGTAACGAGCGAAGCAATGGAATGCGCTTTCCTTAGTACTACAGCAATATGGACTGCATTTCTATCTTTAATCTGACATAACTGAAGTTAATGAATATTTGTATTTATTTTTCACCAAACAACCAATTCGAATTCAATAGTATCAAATTCAATATATATGTGCATGAGTAGCAATTTCTGAGAAAAAGTTCATTTAAAAAAAATATATATATTAGTAAGCATACTTTTTTTTGTAAATGGGAATAGTTTTATTTTTTGCATATCGTCGCTGTGTAATCAAACCGGCATATCTGCAAAATGCATATTTTTCGCCAGAACGCTTTAAAGTTTTCGCATGTGGGCTATTTCCACGTGAATGCAAAGCAGCACAACACCATTAGACGGGTTTTTATTCAACTATACGATATGCCGGTGCGACATAAAAATAGACGGGAAAATAAGGAATTTTTTGATACCAAAAAGTCGAAAACTCAATTTTTGCAGATATGCCGGTTTGATTTAACAGCGACGATATGTAAGTACACACATAAGTGTGAATGCATACAGCAAAATCAATCTACTGCAGTTTCAAGCAATATACTGCAATTTCAAATTTCCATTTACTGCACAGCGAAAACACAAAACGACAGCACTGGTTGTGACAAATTTTAACATCTCCGACTTATATCCATGGATATAATTTTACTTAGTAAAGGTAATTGAATTTGATCACGGTTCCCTTCTTGTCTATAAATCAGCATAGACAACGTATATCATTTCTACAGCATCGAAGCCGAGCATATTGAAACGGGAAACTCGATCGTTTTGCGGAATCAGCCTCCGAAAGCAGAATTAAATTGGAATTGTTTTTGCGGGATGATTAAAATTGAACAACTTTTTATTAACATTAAAAATTTTAATTTACATTGAAAATTCTATTTTGACAAAGTGGTTTCGAAAGTATGCACTGTTTCTCATCAGACACCAGCACACAGTGCATACTTGACTGGCGTGACCACTCGCAGTTGGAAATCATTACATTTGTATTTATGCTAGTTGTGACAAATTTTAACATCTCCGACTTATATCCATGGATATAATTTTACTTAGTAAAGGTAATTGAATTTGATCACGGTTCCCTTCTTGTCTATAAATCAGCATAGACAACGTATATCATTTCTACAGCATCGAAGCCGAGCATATTGAAACGGGAAACTCGATCGTTTTGCGGAATCAGCCTCCGAAAGCAGAATTAAATTGGAATTGTTTTTGCGGGATGATTAAAATTGAACAACTTTTTATTAACATTAAAAATTTTAATTTACATTGAAAATTCTATTTTGACAAAGTGGTTTCGAAAGTATGCACTGTTTCTCATCAGACACCAGCACACAGTGCATACTTGACTGGCGTGACCACTCGCAGTTGGAAATCATTACATTTGTATTTATGCTAGTTGTGACAAATTTTAACATCTCCGACTTATATCCATGGATATAATTTTACTTAGTAAAGGTAATTGAATTTGATCACGGTTCCCTTCTTGTCTATAAATCAGCATAGACAACGTATATCATTTCTACAGCATCGAAGCCGAGCATATTGAAACGGGAAACTCGATCGTTTTGCGGAATCAGCCTCCGAAAGCAGAATTAAATTGGAATTGTTTTTGCGAGATGATTAAAATTGAACAACTTTTTATTAACATTAAAAATTTTAATTTACATTGAAAATTCTATTTTGACAAAGTGGTTTCGAAAGTATGCACTGTTTCTCATCAGACACCAGCACACAGTGCATACTTGACTGGCGTGACCACTCGCAGTTGGAAATCATTACATTTGTATTTATGCTAGTTGTGACAAATTTTAACATCTCCGACTTATATCCATGGATATAATTTTACTTAGTAAAGGTAATTGAATTTGATCACGGTTCCCTTCTTGTCTATAAATCAGCATAGACAACGTATATCATTTCTACAGCATCGAAGCCGAGCATATTGAAACGGGAAACTCGATCGTTTTGCGGAATCAGCCTCCGAAAGCAGAATTAAATTGGAATTGTTTTTGCGGGATGATTAAAATTGAACAACTTTTTATTGACATTAAAAATTTTAATTTACATTGAAAATTCTATTTTGACAAAGTGGTTTCGAAAGTATGCACTGTTTCTCATCAGACACCAGCACACAGTGCATACTTGACTGGCGTGACCACTCGCAGTTGGAAATCATTACATTTGTATTTATGCTAGTTGTGACAAATTTTAACATCTCCGACTTATATCCATGGATATAATTTTACTTAGTAAAGGTAATTGAATTTGATCACGGTTCCCTTCTTGTCTATAAATCAGCATAGACAACGTATATCATTTCTACAGCATCGAAGCCGAGCATATTGAAACGGGAAACTCGATCGTTTTGCGGAATCAGCCTCCGAAAGCAGAATTAAATTGGAATTGTTTTTGCGGGATGATTAAAATTGAACAACTTTTTATTAACATTAAAAATTTTAATTTACATTGAAAATTCTATTTTGACAAAGTGGTTTCGAAAGTATGCACTGTTTCTCATCAGACACCAGCACACAGTGCATACTTGACTGGCGTGACCACTCGCAGTTGGAAATCATTACATTTGTATTTATGCTAGTTGTGACAAATTTTAACATCTCCGACTTATATCCATGGATATAATTTTACTTAGTAAAGATGAGAAACAGTGCAAAATTTTACTGATGAGAAACAGTGCATACTTTCGAAACCACTTTGTCAAAATAGAATTTTCAATGTAAATTAAAATTTTTAATGTTAATAAAAAGTTGTTCAATTTTAATCATCCCGCAAAAACAATTCCAATTTAATTCTGCTTTCGGAGGCTGATTCCGCAAAACGATCGAGTTTCCCGTTTCAATATGCTCGGCTTCGATGCTGTAGAAATGATATACGTTGTCTATGCTGATTTATAGACAAGAAGGGAACCGTGATCAAATTCAATTACCTTTACTAAGTAAAATTATATCCATGGATATAAGTCGGAGATGTTAAAATTTGTCACAACTAGCATAAATACAAATGTAATGATTTCCAACTGCGAGTGGTCACGCCAGTCAAGTATGCACTGTGTGCTGGTGTCTGATGAGAAACAGTGCATACTTTCGAAACCACTTTGTCAAAATAGAATTTTCAATGTAAATTAAAATTTTTAATGTTAATAAAAAGTTGTTCAATTTTAATCATCCCGCAAAAACAATTCCAATTTAATTCTGCTTTCGGAGGCTGATTCCGCAAAACGATCGAGTTTCCCGTTTCAATATGCTCGGCTTCGATGCTGTAGAAATGATATACGTTGTCTATGCTGATTTATAGACAAGAAGGGAACCGTGATCAAATTCAATTATTATCAATTTGGAGGATATTGATGGTAAGTAATAAATATCCAATCCAGTCATCCAATCAAAGTTGTACAAGACCTTCGATAAAAATTAGCTGTAATAAGGAGCACATATCGTAGAACATATATTCAAAATCTAGACAATTCCTCTACTTTTCTTCGAAAATCAGTGTTTCTATAGTTTTTTCTGTTGTTTCCTTTGTTCAATGCTCAATGCTTCGTTTATTCATCTGTTAAGAATTTGAGCAAAAGCTCACATAATTATCATTGATTTGAATTTGAATTTGCCATTAAGGTCTGTGGTAGATTCTTTGAGTTAAATTCTCTCGAAGCAATTCATATTTTGCTTCATCCACTTTCTTTCATCCACTTTTCCTATTTTTCATCATTTTCAATAGCACGTTCTTGAAATATAGCATTTTTATATTTTGGGCCTGTTTTCGTATAGTCTCAAAATTTCTGACAAACCTGTTCGTTAAAAATTAAAGATGAAGATTTTTAAAGATGACTAGGGGGCTTCGCCCCCTGCTCGCTTCGCTCACCAACCCCCAGACCATTTACGATTTTAAATTGTACATTTTACTGGACGTATGTACTAAAGCCGTGCGAAAATCAATAAAAGTTCACAGTCGCAGTACATATATATACATATATATATATATTTACATATATTTATATATATACATATATATACATATATATATATATATATATATATATATATATATATATATAAATATATATATATATATATACATACATATATATATATATATGTATATATATATATATATATATATATATATATATATATATATACACATATATATATATATATGTATATATATATATATATGTATATATATATATATATATATATATATATATATATATATATATATATATATATATATATATATATATATATATATATACATATATATATATATATATATATATATATATATATATATATATATATATATATATATATATATATACATATATATATATATATATATATATATATATATATATATATATATATATATATATATATATATATATATATATATATATATATATATATATATACAGCCTTGGCCAAAAGTATTAGGCACCCTGTAAATAACTGAATATTTTTTTGTTAAAATAAAAAAACTCAAGTTTTTTTTCGAAATTATTATGTATCGATGAAATTAAACTTAATACATTAATATCTTGTGGGCCCACCCTTTGCTTTTATTACAGCAGCAATCCTCTTGGGCATACTCCTAACGAGCTTTGTACAGTCAGCGGTACTTATGGAGTTCCACTCGTGTACCAAAGCTGTTTTTAACGCCACTTTTGATGTGATGGTGTATTTCTGTATGTTACGCTTCAGAATACCCCAGAGGTGTTCAATAGGGCTCAGGTCTGGGGACTGCGCTGGCCAATCTAATAATTCGATATTGTTGTCTCTAAACCAGCGCATCGTAATCGCCGATTTGTGACAAGGAGCATTATCTTGTTGGAATTTGACTCCACGTAGATTCGTGTCACCAAAAATGCGCGTTAACGAAGTCATTAGTACAGTTTCCAGTACATATATGTACTTTTCACTGTTTAAACGGTCTTCACAAACGAACATCTCGCCAACTCCATCAGCAGCCATGCCACCCCAAACCATGATACTGCCTCCTCCATATTTAACTGTAGGCACCACGCAATCTGGATGATATTCCTCATCAACGCGCCGCCTAACAAAGGTCACACCAGGTGTTCCAAATACCTGTTAGAAAATACAAAAAACCTGTTTCATTTTTTTTTTTAAATTTTCTGAAATCAAGGCCTCCGTAAAAAATTACGGTTATTGTTGTTTGAAAAAGGTTATAATCAAGCTTACCTGGAAACTAGATTCATCGGACCACAGAACATTTGCCCAATCCTCTTCTGTGAAATGCTGGTACCGAAGAGCCCATTCCAAGCGATTTTTTTTGTTGGCTGCTGAAAGCCACGGCTTCTTTCTAGCTTTACAACCTTTCAAGCCTGCTTCTGTGAGACGACTTCTTACCGATCGAGCACTTATTACTTTCCCCAAGTTTTCCGACAGGCTAGAAGCAAGCGCAGAAGATGTTTTTTTACGCTCCTTCAAAGAGTCGCGGACAAGTTTTCTGTCCTGGCGTTTTGAAGTTACGCGTTTTCTGCCTGTTCTTGGCTTATTTTCGTGAGAACTGGTCTCCGCAAACCGCATGATTGCAGATTGCACTGCGCACCGAGAACATTTCACTAGCTTGGCAATCTCAACTTGAGATTTGCCTTGTTCATGTAGAAACTGAATTCTACAGCGTTTTTCAATACCAAGTTCACTCGTTTTAGGCATATTGTATTGCACAGAGTGTCTAGTTTGCAAATTAATCACAAAAACAAGCAACCTTACCCTATAAGTAACAATTGAAGACTGACAAAATATTTGCAACAATTTCTCAAATACCCTATTTCCTGGAATTTGCACGCCAGATGTTTTATGGCTCTTCAAAGAAGATCGTTTATCGCTGTTATTATTGTTTGGACAAACCAGTATCGTAAATATAAAAAGAAATTATCAATTTTACCACACGTTTCAAATTACATGTGTTTTGAAGGGGTGCCTAATACTTTTGGCCAAGGCTGTATATATATACGTCGGATTTCGTACGTTTATGTGTCTAGTATAAGAGAAAAATAAAAATATAATCCGACCAAATTTCCGAAACTTTTTTTATTAATAGAGAGATACAGATGAAGAAATATATTAGAGCGATTTGTAAGAGAGATGATTTTGACACATTAATACCGAACTAACGTTTGCGACATGAAATCTGGACAAATTTCAGATGATTGCTATCTCTTTAAGACAAACGTAAACACGTCCTGGCTTGTTCTAAAAAGAACCTTAGTAACTCTGAGCCGGATTGCAAAATCGTAAAGAAAACCAGGAAGAAAGTTTAATGTGGTAGGAAAAACTATCAAAATGCATTTGGAAAAAATGGATATACAACGTAAGGCAATGTTATTGATTTCGTCATCCGGTGTAATCAAGCCTGTCGGCGGTTCCGATGGAGGCAAAACCACTGTACTAGGCGTTGAATGTACTTCATTTCCGCTATACGTGCACAATCGACAAAGTAGCGATTTTAACGTGGATGCAATTAAAAGAATCAAGCGCAACTTGTACCTCATATCTACATAAAATATTTAATTAGTGGGGCATTTCACGTGAAGCGGACAGCGAAAAAAAGTCGAGGTTCTGGATTTCGTTCATATTGTGCATAATGGTACTTCTAAAAAGTATGAATGTGGATGCACAAGTTTTTGTTTCTATGAGGATTAGTTCCCGCGTTATGGGCTTCTGAATAATTGACGAAATTGATAAAAGGTTTGTTTTTTGGGAAGCGGATTCTGAGGTTGAAAAAAAAATCTGAAAAACATTAAACATATTGATTGGTGTAGAAAATTAGCTGTTCTTCTTAACTTTGAAATTAGATTTGAAAAATAAAATTTTTTTCCTATGTTAAACCGGAAGTAGACACTTCAACTCGTAATTTGAATAATTTGGACCAGATTAATTTTGTTTATTTTTATAACAAAACAAAGCTTAAAGTATACTTATTTTATCATAAAAGTTTTAGAATGGAATGGCCAGTAGTTTAGGAGGTAGGTGAATATCACAATCCGCTCAGAATCCGCTTCGAAAAAACCTTTTATCAATTTCGTCAATTATTCAGACGCCCATGGCTCGGCAACTAAACCTCATAGAAACAAAAACTTGTGCATCCACATTCATATCTTCTAGAAGTACCATTATGCACAATGTGAACGAAATCCAGAACCGCGACTTTTTTTCGTTGTCCGCTTCACGTGAAATGCTCCTAGTATATATAGGTTATGGGTGACCCTGTCAGGAACTTTTTGCCAAGCTTCGGTCATGGATTCCACGAGCCTAGTCACTGAATTTGGTAAATGAACACGAAATGGTCAGAAAAGTCTCTTGCAATTAAAATTGGTGGTGTATAGTAGAAGAATTTGTCGTAAATCATCATAAAGTAATCAGATGTAAGGGAGTTTTGAGGCGAGGTTTGTCAGTTAGGCAGTTGGCCGAAAATATTGACAATATAACCAAGCCAATATAAATTCTGACGTGAATTAGAGGCAAAGTGAGTCCTGAAACTAATTACTGCTCACTCATACACATTGGTTGCAGAATAAAATCTGTATCAACATCAACCTCAAAAGTCGCAATGTGTTCTAGTGGGGAAATTTCGCTTTTAAATTATTAATTCTTGTTGTTGAGACTTTGCTCGCTCGACTGCATAATCTTGCACACAAAGTGTATTGATTATTAGCTGTATGGCAGTTGGTACGATGCGAGAGATTTTCGTGAGGAGTAACATCGATTTTCGATAATTTCAAAATATTTCAGTAATTTCAAAAACAGAAAATCAAAAGTTATTAATTAAGAAGAGACTAAAAGTACTTTCTTCTAAATCTACTTACAAATGTGTGATAGACGACGAATCGTATTTTACAATAGAAGGTAATGAGTGGCAACAGAAATATCATTTCGTGTGTAAGGATCGTTCTGCAGTAGACAAAGTTTCCAGGTAAGGTGCTATTGTGGCTAAGGTGCTATTGTGAGGCAGGAATAAGCGAAGCGGAATTTTTCAAATTGGGTTTAGGAGGGAATAAAGAACATTGTGTCAAAAAGTGTTTATCAGTTTTGAGTATACCATAAAAATGATAAATTGTATTTTGATTAGATATAGCGGCCGCACACTACGTTAATGATGTGCTCAAGGAATCAGCGGCGAAACATTGTTTTCATTTCAATAAACGAAAATCTTTCTGACATACGGCCGATAGAAATTTTCTGGGCAAACTTAAAAAGGAAGGTGTATAGCAACAATTACCAGGCAAAAAATGTAAGCAACTTGCTCCTAAAGATAAAAAAGAATTAAAATCCATGGACACTACTAGAATTCAGGAATCTATGGCAAAATTACCGGCAAAAATAAGACTAGCTAATAGAAAGGTTGCTAGCTATTTCTTGTAGCTATGTACACTTAATGCAATTTCAAAATACGCATTAATAAATTTGATCACTTGAATTCTATGTTTTTTCTTATAACTAAAAATAAAGTCCAGATTTTAAGTCGCAAAAGTTACAAAGTACTCGATCCGACGCCTTTGTCGCATGTTAATGTACATAAGTGCATCAAGTCCTGGATTTATACCGCCAAACTAGAATCATATGATACTTTGTAACTTGGCATTGGTTACTTAATTTCCGCTATACAATATAATAATTATTTCCGCTATATAATCGAAAAAGTAGCGATAAAAACCTGCAACAGAACCATCGAGCAAGAATGCGCAGGCATAACAAGCGTGAGTATTCCTCACGATATTAAGCATAATTAATTGCATTTATAGTATGCAATTCTATGTGCCGTTGCTCAAATGGTCCCGTAATTGAGCATTGTTAGCATTGCAGTAACAATAAGTAGCGTTCCTTTCTCTCGAAGAACGTCTGCCACATTTTTCAGGAATCCAACTCGATCGATCAAACAAACAAAAATAAGCTTAAATTATATGTCAAATACGCAAATTATATAAAAAGCTCAGATTTTTATGCGGTAATGGCAAGGCAAGACCATTTTCTATGGATACAACTGTCTAATTTACTTATAATTTTTGCGTCATCGTAGATCTCAAATAATAATTATTTCCATTATTTCCCTTTTTGAAAATGATCGTTCTCCCGCTGTAACTGTAAAGAGTAAAGTCAACAATATTTTCAAAGATCTTCAATATTTCTACTGAAAATGTATTCAAGGATATCATTGGTAGACTCGTGTTCTTTAATTAAAGTTGTAAGCGTAGAAATTTCTTCACAAAATTTCCATCGTTGAAATCTGAATATCCATTATGTGTCAACGCTTCTTTAAGCTTTGAGCAATGCTGAAGTTTAATTTGATTTGGGTTAGTTTTAAGCATCCCTATCTGATACACACATCTTAATATATCATTATAGTGTTTTAGTTTCTCAAAGCGTTCGGTCAAATAAATAATTGCTTGATCCAAAGCATTAAAATTAAATTCTACTTTAAATCTTAGTTGAGGATCTCGAATAGGCACATCTCTTGATTCATATCTTAATTTTGTGTCCAGCATTTGTTGCGGATTTTTGCACTTTCGATCCGCCTCAAATGTTCCCCCTAAACTGAATTAAATCCCGCAACAGCCTCTACTAACGAGAAAATGGCTATTATCAGGCCCTTATAATGCGTCTGAGCTTTCTCTAAACACTAAAGATTGCGAGGCTAGAAATTACACGTGAATTAATATATAAACAGCTCACGTTTGAGAATAGTTTCGCAGTGGTCAGTTTCCTTGATGGTTTATTTTCTAAAAAACAGTCTTAAAATTTCACTGTCTAGTTCTAAATCTAGCTCTAAATCCAATTACTTAAAACTCATCATGTGTTTAGTTTCATGTTCCTTGATAGTTCGACTTAAATGGCCTCAGTCCCTATAACCTGTACTATAAAACGAATCACTGTTTTTCTGAGTTGAAAATATAAGGCAGCAAAACATTTGCATTAAATATAAACCGTGCCATTATTCCAACAATCTTTGATAGTGCTCTGGAATAAATTTCCTATTTTTAGCGACAGGAAAATCGAATGTTTTAATTTGGACGGAGCCTTTCTGTACAATAGTTGCAATTATTTTCTTTATCAGTGTGGGCCATGAATGAGGATTCCCAAGCTCTGATTCAATTGAAAAACTACGCACGTCTCCTGACATCTAAACGGAATAACACGGACTAGAATTATTTGCAAGTCCAGCATCCCGGTTCGTAAAAAAGGTTTTTCTCTCGATCCCGTAAGGGAAGAGAAACGTTCAGTATTCGGCACGTTTAAAACACTATTCTAGAATAAATCCACTCTGTGGTTGTCACGAATTTATTAAGCCATAATGATTGTTTAGTGCTTTCGTTTTTTAAACACTTTCTTTTTTTCCGTTATGCACTACCAGACAACATTGTTTTTTAAATTGAGCTCATGATAGAGTCAAATTTGACAAAAGAGCGCAAAAACTATTTTTACAAAATAATTTACGCGTAAAAACAATCAAACTCAAGTCAAACAACTATAAAATATAATTAAAATTCGCTATTAATCAAACAATCCATATCAAACGTACTTCAGCTAAGTTTTAAAACTGAAAGTTGCACAATTTATTTTGATCCTTAAACTGAAGGTATACCACTAGAAAAAGTTGTTCCTTATAAAACGAAAATATAAACCGGAAGACCGATTATAACTTGTACCAATAGCATATACATACATACATATATAGTTGAGTTTGTTCATGCTAACGGATAAGTGTACCAAAACTCAAGAGCGAGGAAAAATCATACTTCGATATGTATTTTTCACTGGCGCTCAAACTATTTCTGCGCCGGTATTGCCGATATAAACCTGCTTATTGCCGATATCCATCTGCTTTATCAACCTGTTCACTTAGCAGCAGCTCAATATACATACATTAGAATGTGAAATCAAAAGAGAATGAGAGAATACAGACTTAGGGGAATGAAATAAACTTGAAAGTAGAATGCTTGACAAAAATAGATACCACTGGCGCAAGAATTCATCCCACACCAAAATCATACACAAAAATGCATAATGCGAGTAGTGATGGTTTTGCTTTCTTCATACGAAATGAGATCGCAAATGGAGCAATTTATTTCGCGCCAGATTTTTATGTTGAATTGTTTGAAGGTGTGGAAAAAACACAAATGGAGGAGAATGCAGCATACAAGGAAGGAAAATAATAAGTAGAATGAAGTGATCTAAATTCATTCCTAAACATTAATGCTGTGAAGTGCGTAATACAAAGATTTGTGCCCCAAACAACTATCGTGTTTGTAAACTTTGCTATTGCAAGGCAAGTGAATTTTATATGCGAATAGGGCTGTTTTGAAACTTAAAAGGCATGTAACGATCTGTAGGAACAAAGTTCGCATTGAAATAAAAATACAAACTGCCAATTGAAACTGCCAAAAAAAAACAAATAAAAATACAAACTGTCAATTGAATAGAATGGACTCTGAATATTTGTGTATTTCGATATTATTGTTATTATGAACTAAATATGATCGAAATATTTGCGCCCCTTCTCACGTGTGCCCGGCGCAGCTGCTCCATTGGCTCCAGAGGAAGATCCGGCCCTGGCTGTATGGCAGTAACATCGATTTTCGATGATTTCAAAATATTATAGTAATTTCAAAAATAAACCTGAAAACAAAATATTTCAAATTCAAATCCATTAAAAATTACATTTTTCGTTAGCTCTATTAGAGATTGAAATTGCAGCCTACATCTGTGACATGATCCTCGTTTGTTATTGTCTTTGATATCAATATGATGCCTCAAAAAGATCAAAGACAAGACATCAGCTTGGAGTAAATCGACTTCTACTCGATCCTGGTCAACTACATATGTAGTCCCCAGCATACATCCAATGAAGCTTTTTTCTGAGTTTACCTGAAAATCCATTTAATGGCAGCAGTTCAGAAACGACAACTGAGGTAATTTCGGGACTTTCAAATGCGGGAAAAAAGGGGACTTGAAAGACATTTCTGTATTATAAAAACGCGCTGAAGTCCTAAGGCCAATGACAAACATGGCAGTTTCAGCGAAGCGTTTCCCGAGATGAAAACCGAGTCGGTATAGCCGTGCATTACATTAGCATTGTGATGACACACACCGCGGTGCGAACCGCCTCTCGGTTTTGGAACCGAGTCGGTAGACGACAGAAATGACGCAGCGACTCGGTTCTTCGAGCGTTTTCCGATTTGTTCATAGCTGCGAAATCCGATCGAGCTGAAATTTTCAGGATGCATTGATGAATGCATGGGATATGGGAATGAAAATCTGATAAAAAAATTGATTTTTGAAGAATGGCAAGGATACAGGGAAAATGAAACATTTGGGGGCACTTAGTTTCTAAAAGTAGGCAATTACAGATTTTGAAAGAAAATTAGTATTAGAATCATTTTGCAAAATTCATATGCATATATATATATACATACATATGCATATACATATATATATATATATATATATATATATATATATATATATATATATATATATATATATATATATATATATATATATATATATATATATATATATATATATATATATATATACATATATATATATATATATATATATATATATATATATATATATATATATATATATATATATATATATATATATATATATATATATATATATATATATATATATATATACTCATGTATGTATACACACGACTACTTCTTTCACAAGCATCTATATATGGTATATGATACTCCGACGTAATTTGTAACTGAACCGACTCGGTAAACGCTTCTGAAAACCGCTGTGTGTATCAATCGACATGCCAAACCGAAGCGTTAAACGCTTCGATAGAACAGCCGACTGTGTCATTGGCCTTATTCGTCCTGAATTGGGAGTGAAAAAAATCGAAAGAACGAGCAGCAAGCTTCATCTAGTGAAAATCATTATTGACTATTGACTCGTGAAAACGAAAACAACACCAAAATCGTCCAGGTACAAAAGCGAACAAAGCTGCAGGGGAAAAAACGAGCGACAGCCTGGTCAGGTTACTAACTTCAGTAGAGGGTAAAAATAACTTCCATGTGAAGAAAACGTTTCTCAGAAAAAAATTTCAGAAAAGTAACTAAAGAATCATTACACCTCAAAATGGTGCTCAGCAAGCCTTGAATCCTTGCATCATCCTGTCAAGTTACACCTGTCATCAAATACTCCGATGCAATCAAATTAATTTTTCACGTTCTTCATAAACTCACTATTCAAAATATCTCCAACCACGAACATCCGTCAATCCTGTCAGAACCTTCAGAAAATATGAAAATATATTTTCTCTTCCTGTATACAATATTTACATTATGTATGTATATCGAAATCATTTACTTAAAATTCAATTTGTGATCGTCTCGCAATCAAAACAATTCTATTTTATAATGCTTTCGGAGACTTTATTCGCAAAATGATCCATTTTCCTGCATCAAATATTTTCCGCTTAGAAAGCTTTGGAGCAAATATACGCTGTCCATGATATTGTAGACAGGAAGGGAAATTTAATTCAATTTAATAACAACAAGTTCATTCAGATGACATCAATGTTACTTACGCGTTTTGAGGCTCTTGCCTTACAACTACTAGAGGTAGAGTGTTCTACGAAACTCTCCAATCTTATGACTTGCGACATTTATCAACTAGCCAGCCAAAGTATTTATTACCTATTGGACATTAGCAATCTTTAGGACCTAATTGATTTTAGTATTTCAAAGAGAAATGCAGAAGCAGTTTGTGATCTCTAGTCGGACCAGTCTCCTGTCATTATTTGCCTGGCTATGGAACCTCACTTTGCTAGATGTACGTGTGTGTATAATAAAATCTTAATATATAATAAAATTTTAATGTATAATAAAATCATAATATATAACACAATTAATTAACGTGCATTGAAGAGACACTTTAACAACTCAGGTATCGCTTTATTCGGCTGGAAACATAAATTTCACAGTATAATTTTGAATGACGTTGTCATGGATAACATTAGGTCTGTTTCCGTACTTTCAGCAAACTGCAGCAGTAACAGAATTTGGCAGCTGGCTTCTTTTTGCTGCTAAATTTGGGTTGCATTTGGCTTGCAGCAAAAGTACGGAAACGACTTGCTGCGAATCTATTTTAATATATTATAATAGATTCCAGTACGGAAACAGACCTATTGCTTACGCAGCACACACTCCATTGCGGAAATTAACTAATACTTCGTCGATTCGAATTCTAGTGTAGGGAACAAAAAGGAAGAGAATGGTCGGTGCACAGATCGCCTCAAATCAAGGCACAACTTAACAAACCTTCCAGGAAACTCAAGGTAGCACTAACAAAACACCATGAGTTGCAATTTCAATCACTCTTGAAACTAGAAGTAACGAAGAGAAAACCACTACGTTCGCAATTCACTTGTGATAAGTCTTCACACTTCTCAATGCGATAACAACATTTAACTTCTGAATGCAATATCCATGACACACAGCCTATTAAAACTGCGGTTAATGAATTCCGAAAGATTATGACTGAGGAAATGCGCTGGAGAAAATCTTCAGGCATTATATTTTCATCAACTTGGCTTTCGTACCTCATCAATGCTATCTTCAGAATCGGATATTTCCCAGACGCATAAAAAACTGCCGTGACTATAATGATCCCTAAACCAAGCAAAGACGCATATAAATTGAAATCGCATTTACCTAACAGTCTGCTACTTAGCTTCTTCAAAATACTGGAAAAAGCTTTATTAAAAAGATGCTCCCAATACTCGATCATGGGAGCCAAATACCTGAACGCTGATTTGTATTCCAAATGCAACATCGCTTTATTCGGCAAGTACATAGATTTGTTTCAGATATAAAAATATCATTTTAAGGTAAGTACAGGAGTTTTTCTGGATGTAAGTCAAGCCGTTCACAAAGTCTGGCATCTGCTGTTGACCCACAAAATCAAATCTATGCTTCCAAAATGCTACCATGAGGTCCTTTCATCTCACCTGACTAAATGAAAATTGATTAAATAAGTATCAACAATGTAGCAATATCCAAGAGTAACGAAATCAAATATCTCGGAATGCACCTTGACAGGAAGCTCACCTGCGAACGTCACATGGAAGCTAAAAATTAATAGTTAAAGTTCAACTTCATCAACTTCAAATGGATGCTCATTCGATTCCAAAGTGCTTGTATTTAAATCTGTTTTAAAGCCGATTTAGACTTATGGATCCCAACAATTTGCTGCAGAGTCTGCAGCAAATTTTTACTGATTTTCGAAGAAAATTTAGTATTAAAATCGTTTCGACGAAAGTGCATATTTGTTTATATATACATATATATATATGTATATATATATATACATGTATATATATATATATATATATATATATATATATATATTTATATATGTATGTATAAATATATATATATATATATATATATATATATATATATATATATATATATATATATATATATATATATATTTATATATGTATATATAAATATATATATATATATATATATATATATATATATATATATATATATATATATATATATACATATATATATATATATATATATATATATATATATATATATATATTTATAAAATCCATTCCGATCGGAAGTCGCACGAGCGCCGGCGAGTCCTGTCAAAGTCGCTTGTCTGGACCGTCCACACACTCGGGCTCGCCAGATTTCGCCTGGGCTCGGCCAATATGTATTTTCCACATAAGGGTTGAAAAGATCTCTCAGAACGAAAATAAAAAGTGCTTCTGAGTAGACTCAAATCTTTGGCTGTGAATTTCGAAAGCGGGGTTCCAGTTAGTGCGCGCATATTCAAGAAGAGGATGCACGAGTGAAATATGCAACAACTTGGTAACCCAAAGACTGAAATTCTTTGGATCGTCGCTTAATGAAGCCAAGTTGTTTACTTGCTCATGAAAGCACTCTATCGTAATGTTGATTGAAGTGGAGCTTTTCATGCAAGAAGACTCCGAGATCTAATATGATGCTAAAAATTTGAATTATGTTTTATATTTTATTCATTCAAAATCAATTAACTTGATAATAATAATAAAATCCAGAAGATCGGAGTCTGGCAGTATCTATGATTGTTATAAAGATTTTTTTTTTCAATATCTGACTTTATAGATTTTTGTAAGAATCATTACATTTTAGTCCTGAGTTCAACAATATATATATATATATATATATATATATATATATATATATATATATATATATATATATATATATATATATATATATATATATATATATATATATATATATATATCAGCAAAATGATTAAGGGAGATAATCTCAGGAGTGGCCGATCCGATTGAGCTGAAATTTTCGGAGAACGTAGATGTATATAGTAGGTAGGTCATTCATATTTCATATTTCTTTATATATATATATATATATATATATATATATATATATATATATATAAATATATATATATATATATATATATATATATATATATATATATATATATATATATATATATATTATATATATATATAATTTTCGGAGAACGCAGATGTATATAGTAGGTAGGTCCATGTTCTCAAATTCAGATATCCTAAACCTTTTGGCGGCGGCGAGCGTTTTAGTGAATTTTGAGGAACTCCTATATTTCCAAGCAGTGTAAATATTTGTTAAAGAAAAGTATTGGGAATGAAAACTAATTATGTTCCTAGCTTGTCTATGATAAAGAATTGGAAATTTTGATCCGTGTGTGGGTGCAGGGTGCCTAAAAGTAGGCAAGGAATTTTTATTCAAATTTTGATTTGTCATTACTTGTAAGGAAAACAATGGATCATCGTGAAAATTACAGAGCGTATTGATGTTGATCAAAATATAGCACACATAGGTTTTCAGAATAAAGCGGGTAACACTGTGGCTGTGGCAGGCTGCTGAAAAAAATCCTTCAAATCATTGACCTTCCTGAA
Organism: Nemotelus nigrinus; assembly: GCA_947369275.1. Lineage (NCBI taxonomy): Eukaryota > Metazoa > Arthropoda > Insecta > Diptera > Stratiomyidae > Nemotelus > Nemotelus nigrinus. The sequence goes on from OX376373.1 coordinate 84,129,253, forward strand.
AAATTTTTGATTTTGGACAAAAATTTCAAATCTTTGATAAATTTTATCCTTTGTCCTTCATCTCAAGATAAAATTTTCAAAATTCCGATTTGCATAAGAACGGCAACCCATCACCAAATTACCTCTATTTTCAGCACTCGAAAGTTCTGTTCACGAGAACTGACGACCGGATTATCCGATCATAATGAAATTTGGAGGACATGTTGGTATTTGCTAAGACCAGGTCTGATAGAAGTGATTTTGAAATGCGGGCAACCCTGTGGCAGTGGTACCATCTTGAAAAATAACTGAGAAAAAAAACATCTTTTTGGCCTATAACTTCCGATTCCGCCATCAGATTTTAACAAAATTTACACAATACGTGGATGTTAACATTTGGTGAAAATTTGGTTGAAAAATTTGTATAGAGCTGGCAGCTGTGGTGATTTTTGTCTCATAAATCTTGCAAATTTGCTCAGCAAAATAAAGCTTTTTCCCTATAACTTCTGGTCCAGTGTAGAAATCAAAACGAAGTTCATGCAGAAAATGGTCCTTAACTTGAAGTAAATGTCGTAGGAATTTCGTACAAAAATCATGAAAGGGCTGCCAGTTATTACCATTTTTGCAATTTTGTGAAATTTCTTTACTGAGCGATTATGTCATTAGATTTGCAATTGAGAACGATCCTGCAATGAAAATTTACAACAAATATAAACGCTTTAAAAATTTGAAAAGTTTTGAGGGTGGTAACCCTCAAATTGTTTTCACCCGTATACCTTCCAGCGCAGTGATTCAATCGAAACGAAATTTACTGGTTGGGTTTAACTTAACGTGAAGCAGATTTGGTATATTTTTTGTTTTGCTGCTGGCACAGGCTAACCAGCATTAGCCATTTTCGTAAATATTGCGCCAAAAGATGCTTCAATTTACGTACTCATATGCAAAGCATTTGCAATAAAAATAAGAAACCAATTTTTAAATTTTCTGAGTTTTGAAGATTTTTCGGATGGCAGCTTCAAACAACGTTTAACCGCTGAAACTTTCGATGAAATCCTCCGATGAGAACGAAATTCAAAGGATAAGTTGATTTAAGTATGAGCTTGTTAAGGTAAACTTATTGCTGCTTCATTGGAAAAGTATTGCCAGCACTGAAGATTTTCATCATTTGTGTTTTAGTTGAGTTTTTTTTTAATCAAACGCTTTCATCTAAACAAACATAAAAATATTATTCTGAAGTTATATGACAATGTTTTCGTCATCAATTAGATATTGTAGTCTACAACAACTGAGCGCGCAGAACAGATGCTAGCGAATGCTATTAATGCAATTTCGTAGCGCCAACGCAAAATGTCTGGAGCTGTTCCGTAAATGGAAGTTAATCAGCGTTTTGCATGTAATAGCAGAAAAGAAAGATCTACATCTGTTGGAAGTATGTACATATGTCTAAAATGCGAAAGATACTAGTATATATTCCATGTATAGCAGGTAATGCGGATTAGTTTTGTAACTCAAACAAATATCTCTTCAGGTTTAATGACGATTTAAAAATCTAATTAGCTTCAGTAAATTTTTGAAATGAAGTTATTATTTGTTAAATATGCTACTGTAGGTTTGGAAGAGTAATATACGTGCTAGAAGAATTTTACGATCCTTTCTATGAAATTTTTTTTTATCCGACTATGATACCTTTCCAATTTTTTTCGTGACTTTCGTAACTTAAAAATACCAAAAATTACACTTCGTACAAAAATATGACTAAAAAAACAATCTCAATTCATCCAAAAACAATAAAACACTTTAAATTTCCACCACTCTAAGTATGTGCGTGTTCCTCCTTAAAAGCTGTGACACATGATATTCCATCGCCAGAACAACAACTTTCGGTCAAATATTTCAAACGCAAATAAATTCTCGTCGAGTAGGTAAACAATGTGTATAACTTGTCCTCTTGCTAATGATTCGCTATTTTTAAAGTTCACGCTGTGCTAGGCAATGGGTCATGTAAACATGGACTCGAAATGCATATCTTTCAAATGGCTTATCGCTTGCGAATCCAATCTAAGGCCTCAAAATTCAGCGAAACATCTGCTCATTTCCAAAATACTTATTTCAAAAAGATATATGTACGTGTCGATTTCCCAACCAAAGCAGACAGATTTACTGACACAGTTGTCAATTCGCCCCCACACGCGTTCGAATAACTCATCTAGCCAACAATCCATCTATAACTACATATTTGAAAATTCGAAATATGGCACGCTGCATATTTTGGTCACACAACGTCTTGGCTGATTGTAAAATACTTACAATTTTACCACCAGACATTTTTGAGAACGCTTTTTTGGTGATTGTCCAAACGCTTTTCGGCGCCATGTCAGGAAAATCTCCCTCTCCTGCCTGACTAATCGTCATCGGCATACTCCTCCTCTCTCCCAAATATTCCGCATCCAAATTTCACTCGATATTACACTGAGTAGGCATTTGGCTAGCCGACCGCAAGATCCAACAAACAAGTCGGGTAAAGACACTTTATCCCCCGAGGAGGAGTTTTCATTAACGGGCTACTTCCAATTTTGGGCAACATACTCATATTTCGTGATGAACTTGCGTTCCAAATTAAGAAAATTCGCTCGAAATGACCGTGCGGATGAGAGAAACAGTGGCGATGATGGTAGTGGAGTTGGCAACGTGTATTTTGGCTTATCAACGCTTGCGCAGCATCACTAATATCTTTTCAACTTGGTGGCGCTCCCAGAAGCATTGATAGATGGGACTGAAACGTAGAACATGTGGCCGGCGCGAGAAACCGGCTACCGCTGCGGGTGCTCATCAGATTTTTGTTTGGGGGGCTGATATTGGAATAGTTGACTCTACGAAATGGAGACATATTATTTGGAATAAAATATTTAAGGGATGCCTGCTGCAGTATGTCAGCGTATCCTTATGTGAAAAAATGCCAGACCTAAAAAACAGTCAATAGATAAAACAGGTTTTGTTAAAAATTCGTATAGAAATACTTGACATTTGCCTTAAATATTGTCAATCTATTTTCGGAATTGGAAAATTAAAACCAATTCATATTTCTGATAGTTTTACAAACAATGCAAATTCGATACGCCTCTCATTCCAACATAAATCAAATACTTTTCCTTCAGACCAGATCACATCAGCTTCCCTGTTCGGATCAAATGTACCTCGATGAGAACAATTAATTAAGGAATGCCATTTCCCCCTCTCCCAAATCCAAAGGCCTCCTCGAACAATCGCCAAATTTGGTATAGCGAAATATCTTTTTTAAGAAATCTCACCAATCCACCCAAAGATACTTGAATTTCTAAATCCACCAACAGCGCAGCCGATGATCACCAGCATGGTCTGAAAGTCTATTTCTTAGCAACGTATGATGTTCCACGGCCAACTTGCGTATGATGCGTTTGTGTATCGAATTTAGGACGAAAATAGCGTTCGCGAACACGATCGTCTCGAAAAAGCCTACATAGCGCGAAAAAAGCATCTTCACTTGCGAGAACGACGATCATACGATGACGTCTTGGTGGTGAATGTAAGATGTGCCGAAACCATATAACGAACGATTCTGTTTGGCTGTCCGTTCACATTTCATGCTATACTAGACGATGTGCTGTTGTATTGAGCCAAATGAGGAGTACGTCGAGAATGAGCAACACACAAGCGAACTGAATGGGAAAATAATACTATAATCTTCCTGCTGAAGCATCCGTATCTACCGGGAACAGTTTGGCAAAGCAGAGTGTCCATCTACGGCTGATACGATTTACAAAATTCAATTCGGTTTTAGTAGAGTTTTGGATTTCATTTCGTGCGGTCGAATGGAATCCTTTCGAATATTTTTTCTTTGCGGAGCTCTATTAGCCAGTGACATTTCGTGGAAAAAATTGACAGTTTCAAAGTGATTGTGCTTAGCGAAAAAATAAATATTTACTTAATAGTGAAGAGCGAATAGATGCAAAAATAGGTTAAATACTAAAAATAATAGTTGACTGTGATAAAAAAATCAAATGTTTCGAGGATTAAACTTTGCCATTGGAATTTCTATTTGACTAGAAACTTGATTCAATATATTTGAAAACAAGGATCATGCTTCCTGAACTTCTTTTTAACGGTAACTGCCAAAATTCGATACTAGAAAGACATTTTATAAATGAAACTTAATCAACAAAGTCTGAAGTTCGGAAAATAATTCCAAAAGTTCTGAAACTTGAAACCCAAATACGAAATCAACGAAAACCGAAATTCGCATTTATGGTCAAGAGCTGCGTAGTGCTGGTAGGAACGATTCTGACCATCGCACCGCCACGAAACATGATACTTGAGAAAACGCTTGATACAAATATTTATTTTTGGCATTTATTTTGTTTAAATACTTACACTCAAATTCAGTTGGTTTCCTTTCCTATTCAACGATTTCGAATGATAAAATGATTAGAAATGAATCAAATGAAATCAGTGTTGTATTTCTGATTTTTTTGAGGGGGATCCACATTTTCCTAATTTAGTGAAACGAATTTTCGCAGCTCGATTAGATTTTGCGCATGAGCTTTCTGTTTAAGGTGATGAGTTTATGCTTCACGTCAAATTTGAAGAAATCATTGCATGTAGATTTATATAATACAACAAAATCAATATGACAATGCAGCCCTCAATACAGTTCGCTTAATACCTTTTTTTAAAGCAGCGACAGATTGAATCTACTTATTCTATGAATGGGGTTCAGGAAAACACGAAAAAGGCTAGACTTTTTATTCGATTTTTCTTGCAATAGTAATAAAGAGTTTTAAATTGCAAGCTAACTTGAACTAGAGTGAAGTGAACGTCAGATTGAAGTATTTTGAACTATATACCACTCTTCCTTAGCCACTGATATAGGGTGCCCATTTAAATCTATAATAAAATCAATAAAACCAATTAAGTGCTTTAAATATATTATTACAGAAAATTTTACTACAGAAAAATATTCCAAAAGTGCTCTATTTAAAATTAAATTAAAAATACATCTCCATATATTTTCCTATTAGGCAGTCTACCGTAAACATACCCACTACTCAAAAAAGGCACAAAGATTCAATTTTTTTATCTCAGCCGCGTAATTCGGTGTTTTCCCACCATACTGAAAATTTACTTATATGTTCCCGTCGAGTGACATTGAAACCATATCCAACTATTACTGCATATATCCCATCTTCTTTGTTTTCTTAAACTGCTCCTCAACTTTCATAAACGTGCGGCGTCTGTTCTTTACAATGGGTACCAAGTTCACGTACTTTATACTGACTTTTTGAAAGGTTTCGACAAGCTAAGCCATTGTATTTTGGCTGATACGCTCATATGTTCCGGTTTAACCAACAATCTCCTTTCTTGGTTGTTTTCCTTCATTTTTATCATCGGCACTACAGCTGGAGTCCAGTCCTGGTCTCCCTCACCAAAACCTTCCAATGGTCCAAATCATGAGAGGTCACTTAAGCTCGCAGCGGCGGGATCGACGCCATCCTTCTAGCGCAAACAAGTTCTCCCCTACTGTCGTCTTCCATAAAATCTACCATAAATGAGCTTCCGAGCAGGCTCGTCTAAGCTCATTTAAGCTGGTCCACTGAGCTACATTTTGTCAAAATATCTGCTGCTAAAACACTGCTCACGTAAGGGGTCAGCAATTATTCGCAAGATTTTCCTCCTGAGTGCAGTTAAGAGTTTCGGACTTATAAAGACCTAAGTTTTGGACTTATATAAAGTACTGGTAAATCATGGTCTTGTACAACAATCACTTTAAGGTTCTGGTTAAATTTTGAAATTTGAAGCGCCTTGACAGCATGTAGTAGACTTTGTTGGATTTAAGCAGCCACCCGGGAATTTCTTCCTCCATATTGTTAAGGACAGCTACCATTGATCCAAGGTAGTTAAAGGAGAGCATTGCTTCAAATTCATGCTCCAATAGCTTGATAGTTCAATAAACTATAAATGTTCTTCCGACAGACATTTACCACCCATCCACTCGATCTGAATGAAGGTTTCTTGCGCAGCTAGTTCAGATCTTTTAATGATGTCAATGTCATCTGCATAAGCCAGTATCGGCCTGTACTTGGTGACAGTAGACCTTGACATGTCAGACTCTCGCATTCTATTTGGATCTCTCCTCCTTTTATCCCTTTTCTAGTGTTTCACAAAGATCCATTCTTGACCCTAAAGCGATTGTTCTTTTCATCAATGACTTTCAATTGACAAATTCAATTCAAATTACGAATTCAAGCATTTTTCAAAACACCTTAAAATCTTGGGTGATATGTTTGATCCAAAATTAAAATTTGAATTTTATTATCTTTATGTCATCAAAAGCTTCAGCTTTCGTTCTACACTGTTCACATTGTTTTTTTTGTTTTTGTTTGCATACTTCCACTTGGGCTAGTTTATAACGCTCCTTAGTTCGTTGCATCCTTGAGAACTGCTCCCAAGTGTCTCCTAGTTTCGTTTACTTGTCTGATATCATTGAACCAGTTCAACGCAAGCTAACTCATTGTCTGCTGTACAAGCCCAGAGTACCCTCTAGTCTATATGAAGAGTGCCTTGCTTTCTTAGGCATCACTTCGCTAAGTGTCAGAAGATTTAACTTCGATCATTGCTTTTTGTACAAATTGCTTGGCTTGCTTTAGTAATCTAGTATGTACACATTTCAGTTTTTACGCGATCAAAAACGACATTTTAGACACCAAGCTGCCTTCAGTATTCGTTTCGCTCACAGGTATACTTCCCTTTCAACGTATTGATTGATTGATTGCATGAAGTGGTTTCAGATGCCTAAGCTATCCAAGCTCGACTATCCATCCCCTGGCTATGTTCATGGACGGGACTTTTCTTATGTGGAGGGAAGAATAGAGTCAAGGAGCTCTAATCTTCCTTTTGCTAGTGCTCAACAGTACATTAGAAGATTATCTACACTATCTTGCGCTTCTCTGCAATATCTACTATTTGCAAAGAAAATGACCTGTTAAAGATCCCCATAGAACCCTTATGCCATTTTGACGGAAAGCCACTGCTTCCTTTGTTGTTTTTGTATTAAAGCTGAGGTATTCTTTTGAGTGTTTCAAGCCTACCCGATCAAGTCAATAGCTTTCGATCTTTTTCATAGTCCATGTGTTAATTTCTCTGCTCGTATCAGTCTTCAGAAAGCTCCAGTACGGAGTGAGAGCAATATGGGGAATTTTAGCCCCTTTTTGGGGCTGGTATTAACCTGAGTACATATAGGGCCAAGACCAACAGCCAACGCATTCGTTGGCCCGGATTGCCTGCGTGTATATGAAGAGCCATCGTTGGCCTTGGTGGGCGTTCGCTCTGCCGGCGATAACATCAAAGCGTTGGCAATGTTCTAGTTGACTATGTTCTAGTGTGGACAGTTGTTCGACGATAGTTCAACCCGGACCGCATCCAACGCCTCGGTCCCAAGTCATTGGCTCCAATCGCTTCCTGTGTAGACGGCACAACCAACGCCAAGCGTTGAGAACCATCATTTGGTCGAATTACCATTGGCCGTCCGTTGGCTCTATGTATACGCACCTTTAGTTTCCTCATTTTCTTGATGCCTTTCATGACTGGTGCTCTATATCAGCTCTGTCTAACTGGTACTCTAATTCGTCTTTAAGAGCATAACTGAGCTTATTTGATCGCAATTGATAGCATTGAGAACCCCTTGACTACCCGATAGGACCATAATGCAGATCCTTTTAATGTTCCTTTTCTATATTATAAGAGTGGCTTTAAGTATGACAGATTATTCTGCTTGATGGATAGGGACCTTCTTAAGGAGGGGGAAGTGCATTTCGCACCTGAGTCCTATGATCGTTAATCCTACTCCAAATACCACAATTGTGCGAGAGGGTGGACCATTATCCCACTTATCACCTGATGAAATTGTGACCTTGAACTTTTTCCCAAAGACTGCTATAGTCTTTATTTGATCGCTCAAGCTCAGCATTTACATTACGAACCTGAGGTCCGCCAGAATACTAAGTCTTCTGATTTGTAAATACTGGCCTGTTGTAGGCTTATAACCTGTTTTGCCGTTTTCTATTTAATTTTGAGGTTTGAAGCTTAGAAAACTCTCTATACATGCTGTTGCGATGGAGCTTCTTGTTCTTGGAAACTGCAGACAGGTCATCACTTGGAGCTTGCTGTGCTTGTTAATAGCATATTTTGAGTGGTTTTGTGTCACCATACTTCTACCTGTTCCTGTAGATACACTTGTTTGGCCTTAAAGCGATTTTTCTTCATCGTTGGTTTTCTAAGGACTCATAGTTTTTTATTGAAGACTCATTGAAGACTTTTGCTCGCTACATATCAGTGTGCCCACGTATTATGAATGTGATGTCATCCGCGTACCTGAGAGTGGCTAAGCCTTTACTGTTGAGAGTTGCGTGAAGGTGATCAACGAGTAGGGGTCGTACTAGCGAGGGTAGCGAGTATCCCCTTTATCCACCTTAAGCTTTACTTTCGTTAACTCCTCAATATACACATAAAATTGCAATGGCGATGATGCTTTGTAGATGATGCTATGAAAGCGAGAGGCAACACCTGCCTCTGCCTCTGCTAACATTCTTCCTTAAAAAAACATCATCTATTTGGACGGTCGTGAGAAGTTCTTTTAGAAAATCTCTCACCATGATCAACATTTTAACACCCTGCAAGTCGTCGCTGTAAGTTATTTATCGCTACCTATTATTGAGCTGAGGATATTTTGGTGTCTTGTTTTGATGCGAATGTTTTAATAATTCGTGATGTTTCCTTGACTTCTTCGGAAACCTATCCTCTATATTACCATTTATGGGTATGAGCTTTCCAATTGGCCTCTGGTACCATTGGTATAAGTGTCTTTTCCATGACCTCTTTCTCATGAAGAACACCATTCGCTTTTTGGCTGACCTACTCATACTTTCCGGGACTGGAATCTCTTTTGATGGCTACTTCGAAGTCATTTGCATCAAATTACATTCAAACCTGATTATTTTATTCTTCTTTCTGTCATAGGCAAATAACATATTTCCATTTATAAAAAATGATATTTCCAATAAACAATCATCTAATATTTCCCCACCACGAATGTGAAACTATCGCCCTCGTATGGCCAGAGAAACTTCCAGACTTCCTGAGAGAGTTTTCTCGCCTACTTAAATGCAAATTTATGAGAATGGTTTGACGTATATTTGAGCCACCCAACCATGGCCAAACTCCATGCAAAGTTGGTAGTAGCAGAAGCCAACGCTGACGTGCATACCAGCTCTTCTTTCTTGTTTGCGCCACTTTATATAAAATATATTTTCCAAAAACAAAAAACTTTACCTGTCCGTTCTTCAATTATGTTTAAATGATTTAGCGCAGCTTATCAATTTTATTTTTTAAATATTTTTACTTAATTAAAAAACAAGCATATCATTGACTTATACATTTTTTCTGCTATTTCAGTTGGCAGTAGTATGCAAGATATATCACGCGACGACTTTGGCCTGTTGAGTGGCACAAATGGAGGCATCGGTTGCAACAAGGACGTTCATGTAACTCGAACAGCTTCACCAATATCTTCGACGCCACCAGCAATCGCAGACAGTGCCTACACTAACTGTCCTGACATTACACCAGTACCTGTCTCGTCACCCTTCTCGGCGAACCTTGACCGTGTCAACATCAAAATAGAAGAGTCATGTCAAGATCTATACGGTAACACGCCACCATCATCATGGCATCATCCACATCACACCACAGAGCTGGGCTCATCGAAGCTATTACTTAAAAATTCCGATGACCCCCTGATATCGCGTGGTGCCAATACCGTTGAAGGAGACGATGACCACCCAAATGAATTGAATTCGATCGTTGCAGCAGCAGCGGGTGTGGCAAATCAACGGAAGATGTCACCAGCTGATGGGAAAACGACGCCCTCCTCGAAAAAAACAAAGAACACTTCTGGCCCAGCTACCAGAACACGTCGCAAAGGAACATTCAAGCTTCGGTTCCATCATCAGGCCTTGCCTCCCGAATATCTTAGCCATTACGAAGCCTCACTGAACCAACAGCAGAAGAAATGTAATAATAACAACAACCTTACTACTAACAACAACAACCCGAAAAAGCATGGCGAACCACAAGACAGCGGTAGCAACAAGAATCATGCTAATGATTCACACGAGTCAGTCCGGAGCTGGCTTCAACAGATATCCGAAACACAATGCTTGCAAAATTACATTGAAGGCCATTCGGAAAATCAAGAAAATACTGCGACATCTGCTGCAGCTGAAGAATCCCCGAAGCGGCAAGTCAACTATTCAGACCTGCCGTATATGGGAGAAATGACTTTGGAAAACACGAAACCGCGTCGTGGGCGGAAGCCTAAAAAAGCCGATATTTGTCATTTGATTTTCAAAAATTATGGAACGATATTTCCAGGAACGCCAAAAGATATCGTCGAGGAAGAAACAAAAAGTCTTCTGGCTAAGCGATTGAAAGGTCAAATTCCACAAAATGCGTCGGCAGAACAGAGCAACGAGCCACTGAATTTGTGTCTTCGCGACCAATCTGCGGACTCATTCACCATTTCAAGTGACGAGGAAGATTCGGATGATTTGAATCAATCAAACCGGACCACCCCTATCACAACCCCTTCAGACCCAGTTACGGACGCGATTTTGGCAGCAAATCTCAAAATGTCATTACCCAATTTTCAGTCCGCTCTCATCGACAAAGCTGGCGAAGAGACACAAACTCCATCGACGGCCGACAGTGAAAAGACAGCATCTTCGAACTATCCCTGCTGGCCAGTGCCTGGTAATGTCTTCATCCACCCCATGGCGCTGTACTATCAAAAAATGGTGGGTGCAGGCTTTCAATCACCTGCGCCACCGCGAGCATCACCCACGCCCCCAAAAAAGTCAGAAAAGGATTCACCGAAAATTTTTCCAAAGCAGCTTTCGCAACTTATAAAGAAAGAAAAGACTGAACCTCCGGAGCCCTGCTCAACCCCCAGCTCAACAAAGTCAAATAGTAGCTCAGCCACAACTGTCACTAATCACGGTCTGATACCACCACAGAAAAGGAAACGGTCTGCAATTTTCATTCCGCCCATCCCGGCCGAAAATACTACGAACCCGGCTACAGAGGTGAGCATTTGCAAATTTAAATTTACGGGGGGAGCCAAGCCCAGTTTACAGGAGAAGAAAATGCTGTCCGTCGATTCGGACGGAAATTACCGTTACTATAGCGGAACTGGCGACAAATCGATGCGCGGCTACGAGTTCTTCCCTCGTGAAAGCCTGCAACAGTCTGGCCTCATTCCGGGGGTCAATAGCGCATCGGTCTTTTTGAATGCCACTGGTGAGAAAATTTCACAAGACCTGCCTCCCCCGTCGATGGGTCTTAGTAATGATTTGCTACAAATTCCCGACTCCCCCCCTGTGGAGATGGGTTTGTCCACTCCACATAACAGCCTTCTGAGACAATTGGGCTCGGGAAGCAGTCACCACACTTCCGCCAATTTGGCTAAGGACAAACGGAAGCGACGGTCAAAACGCTCACTACAGCGCGAAAAACTCGAACAGACATTCAAGGAGAAAGGGTTTCTGATCCAAACCCAACAGTTGGAGTCTGCTGAAGGTGCCACGTACTGTAAATTTCGTCAGCTTCGGAAGTTTACGCGATATTTGTTTCGTAGTTGGAAAGATCATCTTCCCGGCGAACTACAGCATTCCAATGCCCCGAATTCAGCTGGTATAATAGGTGCAGTAAGTGGCAAACAGTCTTCATCTTCGTCATCTGCGTTCCAGAAAAGTCTGATGGCAGCCAATTCCGATAGTAAAATGAATGAGAAAATCAAAAGAAATTAAGAGTGGCAATCAAAGCCATTGGTAAATACAAAAAAAAAAACAAGAAAGAAGGAAAATGAAATGCTGGTGCAAAAAAGTCTTCCATATCGGAAGTAGGCTATAAGAACTTATAACACAGACTGATTCGTTTAGGGTGAAGCAGCTATGTCTGATAATTGCTTTTAATGCCTGGTTTTGCTGCATTATGTTAAATTTTTTTTTTTTAATTAATCGATTTTATTTTGAAAGAAAATTGATGGATCTGTATCTAAAGAGCATTTTTTTTCTGTCAGTAAACCAAAGATTTTGTATAATATGTATATTTCAAAAAAAGGCAAAAAACAAACTAAATCAATTAAGAAAAAAATATGAAAGAAATATCAAAATACATAGGCTAAGACACTTTGTATATTTATATCTAAATCTAGTCAAATTGATTTTCAAAAATTCACTTAATGTGCTCGATACTAAATAAACTGAATGCTGTGAGTTAACGTTTTACTATTTATTAAGATTGAATTTAAGATCATTTTTTGCTTATTGACATTTTTTTGTGTGAGAAAAGGAATTTTTACGAATCTGATTGTTTATTGTTAATGTTGAATGAATATAACTTTGTACACTTTTTTAATTTATAAACAATAGCTGAAAGGAAAATTTTAATTTGAGTTGTAAATGTATGTGGATACAATTAATATTAAGGTAATTAGTTGATCAAGAATCGTGAAATAAAGTAAATATATTATTGAAAATTAATTTGTTGGGATTTGATTTTCCTGTCTTAATATCTTTTTTTCGTTTTTCTGCTCCAATGAATAGCAATACTGTTGTTTTTGCTTCTTTTATATTTTATGAGAGAAACACAAGTCATTATGGAAACTACTGAATATGAGCAAGAAGTTTCAAGAACTTACTTCGCAGATAAAATATCAAACAGATTCAATATACTTGCATTCACATCCATTCATTAAGCAAATTCTACTGGATAAATATTTCAATTATTAAAAAAGTTGCAGCATTACAAGATTCTTCGCTCGCTATTTGCCTGCAGTTTTGATCAAGCAAACTTCCTCTTCATCACCTGAAATTTCATTATCATTCCTTTGCGTTCTTGTTTCGTACGAAACCTTTGAATAATTAAGCTGTATAAGTATGACAGGTCGGCTCGCAAATGACAGCCCATATCAAATCTATGTTTTGATATCGCTTTGATGTATGAACATGATTTATATGCGATTTATGGCTGCACTCCGCTTTACCAATGAATCTTAGAGGCAAGATACCGGAAAACGCGTTGATTTTTAATTAGTATCTGCTGTTTTGCAAAACGTATCTGGCCTGGTTTAAATGACCTTGATTGACCCCTGGCCATCATATAGATGGCCGGTCGCGATTTGCAATCCAACAGGTATTAAGGTACTATCCAAGATCGTATTGGTCGCGAAATTGGCCATTATGCTTGTTAATTGTGTTTGCGACCGGCCTTCTACATACAGTGGCGGCAAAAGTATTCGCGGATGGCGAATAAAAGATTTTAATTAAATTTTTTTGGCAATATATTAGCAAAATAAGTTGGATAATTTGCTTAAATTATTCGTTATAACTATATCTTTTGAAATGTAAAAACAATTTGTGAGAATATTTTTCGCATGAGCTACAGAAGAAGGAAGAATCTGTTGACTCCTAATTAAACTTGAAAAAAGTATTCGCGGTTGGCTGTATGTATGCAAGAAAATCATAGCATGACGAGTTCGAATTGTATTTTTCGGGGAATCACATTCTAAAAATGTCAACATAAAGCCGGCGGATATTAAAAACGCCGATAAATATAGCGCAGTGAAGTATTCGCGTGGAGTTTGGAAAGGTTTAGTAGTGATAAAACTTTTTATTGCAAAAATGGGCCGTAAGGATACGGAAACTACTTCAGAGGAAAGGAGAATTATGATAAACTTGAGAAAGGAAGGAAAAAGGTTTGTTGACTTATCGAATGCTCTAAATAGAAGTGAATCCATAGTCCGGAGTGTTTGCAAACGATATGGATCAACGGATGATTTCAAAAGTAAATATCGCTGTGGCCGTCCTCCAGTATTAACTCAACGCGAATGTCGGAAAATTGTTGGTGATACTTGAAGAAATCCAACAACTTCTTCTGAAATCGTAACTAACATCAGCAAAACTTATAGTAAGACAGTGAGTGCCGGGACAGTGCGCAATGTACTGAAAAGTGCTGGTTATAAAGCGAGAGTACTACGAAAAAAACCGTTAATCTCAAAAATAAGCCAAAAGAAGCGACTAACTTTTGCAAAAGAACATGACATGAAAGATTTAACATTCTGGGATACAGTACTGTTTTCAGATGAAAGTAAATTCAACTTGTTTAATTCCGATGGCAGGCGCTTATTATGGAGAAAATCATGCACAGAACTGCATATAAAAAACCTAACGCAGACTGTTAAACATGGGGGAGGTGGAGTTTTAGTGTGGCGGTGTATAGCATCATCGGGGGTTGGGAAACTTTTATTTATCGACGGCATCATGGACAAGAACGTTTATTTAAATATCCTGAAAGATGTCTTGAAAATCAGCAGTAATAACTTGTCTTGGTAGCAGTCATTACTTTCAACAGGATAACGATCCCAAGCATACGGCTTATTGTGTGCGCCAATGGATCGCGTATAATGTTCCGCATATGCTCAATACGCCACCGCAATCCCCGGACCGCAACCCCATCGCGCACCTCTGGGATGATCTGGAAAAACGTATTCGACAGCATACTATCACAAACAGGACACAACTTAAAGAAGTTTTACAGGTGGAGCGGGAAAACACTTCCACTGATTACACAAAAAAGTTGGTTCATTCGATGCCTTATCGTCTGAATGCTCTTATTAAGGCCAAGGGTCTTCACACTTAATACTAAATTAAATACAATTCCCAAATTGAACTTTACGCGAATACTTTTTTCCACTCAATTGTTTCATGAATTTCATGTTAATTTGTTTTTGCTTTAGACATGAATTTTGTTTTGTAGGTTTAACTGTTTAATTAATATCAGTGTGAGCTTAAGAATAAATTTAGTTAAACATATTAAGTTGTTTTGAGTACGACAAGGAACAAAAATGTCATATTTTAGATTTATAACTAAATCGCGAATACTTTTTTCCGCCACTGTATATGAAGGCCGAGATTGAACCCTGGCCGTCATATAGAACGCCGGTTACAAAAGTAATCAACGTACAAGATGCTGGACCTAAGGTACTGTTTTTCGACTAGTTGAAGTGCTTTTATCGACCAATAAGTACTAAAAGACCTGTCAGATTGTAAGTTGCGACTGGCCTTCTATTTGAAAGCCAGGATTGAACCCTGGCCACCAATAATAAAGACGCCGGTCGCGACTTGCAATTTTGCAGGTATTAAGGCAATGTGCAAAATCGTATCCTCTCGGGGTTAAGATTTAATGGTAATTGCTCGATGACAATTGCTTTGACGATTCAAAGTGTCCATTGCAGAATATTAAACTAAAAAAAAACGGCTGATTCTATTTCTAAGACTCAGTTTCGCTTTTTCGTGCAAACAATATTTCAGACAAGTGTCATGAAAGTGCTGTTACTGTGCTTATGCTGATATTATGTTTGCAAGATCCATTCATCTTCGAATACCAGCCAACTAAATTCGGCAATGTGAATTGTAAACAATAACCGATAGCGAAAGGTAGGATTTATTCTACTTTGAGATTTTTCAAAGAATAATAATCTTCAAATTATAATATACAGACAATATATCGAATAAGTGGCGTGAAAGATCTCAGGTTACACTGGCGTGTATGCGAGAACTATCCATTTTGGAATACCAGCGAACTTTATTCGGCAATGTGTGGTAAAGCTTTATACTAGTGTACCGTACTTTCCTCACCAAACAAGGGAAATCATCATCAATGGAAGAAATGATATCTGTTTATGGGAACTCTTGTCTAGGTTAAGCTATGACTTATAAATTACATAGAAACCAGGAAGGGATTTACTTGAAAACCACCCACGACCAGGACAACCAATCGAAGTAACTGCTCCGGAAACTGTTCAGAAAGTCGAAAAAGTAATTTTGGAAGACGCTAAATTCAAAAGAAACAGCTCGCAGAAATGGTTGGAGTATTAGATACAACCATTTTAAATATTCTTCACGACCATTTTGGCATGACTAAGGTCAGGATTTGGGAGTTGCTGAGAATGCTCACGCCTCCAACACAACAGCGAGTGGAGTGCTGTCGCGCGGTTTTTGACATCTGCAGTGAAGACGAGGATGGAGTATTGAGTCGAATCGTTACTGGAGACGAGACTTGAATTTATCATTATGCGCCTAAGTCCAAACAAGATTCTATGCAGTGGCACTAAAAATGAACACCTTTCAAGAAGTTCAAGGCATCATAAAAAAAGTAATTCTGCACGACAACGCGCCTGTTCACAAGAGTCGTTTTGCGTTGGTTGACCTGCATAAGGTGGGCTTCGCTATTTTAGATCACCCACCCTTCAACCCTGACGCGACTTTCAGTGATTATTATCTTGTCCAAAATTTAATATGAAATTTCGTGTGAAAAAGTTTTCAAACGATCAATTAGTGAAGGACAAAGTTGTGGCTTACTTTTCCGAGAAACGATCCGTTGCGAAAAATATACTAGAGCAGGCGAATACTTTGAAAAAGAAAATAATTTACATTTTTATTTGCAATTCTCGTCACCCATTCCGAGAACTTAATGACCAACCCTCGTACATATGTTGCGTACTGTAAATATTGTATTGTAAAATAAATGACATAATGAATATTTAATTCTAACTGCTATTGTTAAAAACTTGATAGGCACGTGTGAAAAGATATCTATTGATTTGAATTTTCTACTATATTTAGTAAAGAGTTAGGTGTCTTGTTCATGTAAGGCACAAACATTCCATCTTTCGGAATAAAATACGATCCATAATATTTACGAGTACTAACCATTCGTAGCAATTCTTCCACCTACGAATCTATATTAAATCATTCGCCTAGTCCAAATTTTTTCTTGAGCATTTACAAAAGATACAAATTTGAAAATTAATTTTGAAATTCTTGGAACTTGCTATGTACCAAATAAATCCAGACAATTATTTCAATTCGATCACTTGAAACAAACTAAAATTTTGAAGACCGGAAATGTGTTTCCATATGCGGATGGGATTTGAATATAAAGTATGACAACTTTGTTAATATGGTGATAAAGCATTGAACGGGCAGTGTTAGCAGATGACGCGTGTTAAGAAAATTTTAATCTCACAATTTTGTTGCGTCGTCCGAATTCAAGTGCTGCTCGGGCGGAAGATAAATGGATTTTGTAGAATTGCTTCGATGTCAATGAAAATTACTACAGACGAATTGACGTATCGGTATTGTTTAATTTGATTTTTATGACTTGATTAATTTCGCGTCAATTTGTAAAATTACTGATTGGATCATATGTTGGCTACCAGAGCAATTAGATCTAACATGACAGTGATGGATTGCGTTGTGTGTTGGCCATATGGAGATAACTGTCGTGTTGGGTAGCTTTGGTAGGTTTTCATAAGATGTCATTTTCATCACACTCTAGTCTGGTGTGGTTATAAAAAGATATATCGAAAGATATCAACAATATTATAATTATTTAACTTTCGTAATCTTATTCTCCTTCACCCATTACTGATGCAACTTGGCCTAGTACTTGCCTAGAACCTGAATTAATCTTAACCATATCTACCTTTCGTTTCGATATTCTTTAATGAGCATGAAAATCGTATTTGGAATCTTTGCGCTCCTACGCACTCGTAAATAATGCGAATGTGCATGATGTGTTTCAGACATGCATATTTGCATTCGAATCGAGACTCTAGTTTAGTTAGACCGAGTGCATGCAGTTAGCTTGAAAATGGTGCGAAAGAAAAATATATGCCGATATCTATTGGGAGGTTTTGAAATTTTTCTCACCGAGTAAAAACAAAAGAACTTCAAACCGTTGCATTGCAGACCCACTGTTCATTTGAAAATCGCTGAAGTACCTACTTGTTCGTATAGACTTAGTAGTAATAAAACCATCAACTGTTGCTGATTGCATTTAACTGCATAAGCACTATTCGTAAAACTGGACGCCCGTTCGAAACAGACAGGCAAAGAAGCGTATGGGCGTCAAAACATATTTACTTTGATTCGGATTTGCATTTGCTCATTTTCCTTTTTACCATTTATGTCCAGTGCACACAGTTTTTGGTGTTTTCAACTAGACGTCTACCTACGTACGCTACGTACATACATATTAGTATCTTCTAGCGTTTGAATGAAAAATTATAGAATTGAATTTCTTCCAAGATGGGATCAAATTCAAAGTAGACTCGAGGACAATGTGGGAATGATTTGAGCTGAACGCTGCAAGTATGTATATGGTTTATCATGGAAAGTTGTACGCTGGCGAGATAATATGTAGATACGCTTGGATATCATTGGCCAGTTTAATAAAATGAACTGAATTTTGTTGTTACATACATACACATACTCAAAAAAGTCTGCGTACACCTTACTAGTAATATCTAAATCATAACAAAAGCCCATGAATCAATAAAGTGCTCTTGATTAAAATACTTTGATAAGAAGGGGTACACTGTTAGACATGCATATATGCAGCTTTGATAAAAAATTCCTAGAATTAATGAAGATATGGTGATTTTAATCTTTAGACGTCTCTGATGCGCCCCAAAAAAGTCTGCGTACACATCACACTGTTTGGGGATTTACAGTTAGAATTTACATTTGCAGTGCGAAAATTGTATCTATACACGGAGGGGTTCGATTGGTAGAATTTGTGACAATATTTTGTGAATTAAAGACTATCTTTTCCAATGGAAGCTCGAAATAAGGAAATAAGTGTTAGTGAACGGAAATCGATACTAAAGCTGTGTGAAAATGGAAAAAGTTTTCGTGAAATTGCGAATTTAGTTGGAAGAACCCATTCCTCAATACAAAAGGTTGTTAATAATTATAATACAACCGGTGTTTACATTTCACGGCATCGATCAGGACGCCCATTTACACTTACTGCACGTGAACGTCAAAATTTCATTAATTCTGTGGAAAAAAATTCCCGGTTAACGGCCCTCCAACTTGTTCAAGAAACTAAAGAGAAATACAAAAAAACAATATGCGAGGAAACAGTTTGCACAATTCTCAGGAAACGTGGTTACCATGGTCGAGTAGCACGTAAAAAGCCATTCATATCAGCACAAAATCGTCTAAAGAGAATGGATTTTGCGAAAACTTACGTCAACATGGCAAAAGAACTCTGGGAAAGGGTTCTTTTTTCAGACGAAAGTAAATTTTGTATATTTGGGATAAAAGGACGCAAATTATTGTGGAGAAAACGTTCGACTGCATTGAATAATGCAAATTTGACTCCCACTGTAAACATGGTGGCGGTGGTGTAATGGTTTGGGGGTGTATGGCTGATAGCGGAGTGGGACAATTAACTTTTATAGAATCGATAATGGAAAAGTATGGATATCTGAATATCTTAAAAAACAATCTCAAACAATGTGCTGAGAAATTAAGGCTAGGGAGTGCTTTTTACTTCCAGCACGATAATGACCCCAAACATACTGCTCACATAAATAAGCTTTGGTTGGTCTATAATGTCCCAAAATTATTGCGCACACCCCCTCAATCACCGGATTAAAATCCAATTGAACATTTGTGGGATTTATTTGAGAGGGAAATTCGCCACAATCAAATTACAAGCAAAGAATCACTTTAAAATGCCATATTCAAGGAGTGGAACAGTATAACGGCCGAAGAAACTACAAAGCTAGTTTACTCCATGCAAAATAGGCTAAAAGAGGTCATTTATAGGAAAGGGTTTGCAATAAGCTACTAAGATGATTAATCGGATAAGCTAATCAAGGTGAATTCTAATTAGATGATTAAATTATTTCAGGTTTACGCAGACTTTTTTGGATGCATTTTGACAGGCTTGTGCACAAACTTTTTTGTTTTTAAACATTAACATCAAAGAATGTATAATGAGTTGTATCTTTAGTTACTATACTGTTAACTGAAAGCAATAAACTAAAATTCTTAGTCATAAGCAATTGGAAACGTTCTTTATTAAAAAAAAAATTTCACTAACAAGTGTACGCAGACTTTTTTGAGCATGTGCATGTACATACATCATAACATCATTCAAAGAGTAATATATGAAAAAAATTAAAATGTTGCGTATTGTAACGATTTTGAAAACTAATTTCCAGTCAAAATTGTATCAAATGCTACATGAATTCAACGTATTGGAATGAAACAAGGCATACATATGTTAGGAATACCCATAAGTAATCTATTATTTTTGTTTAGAAAAATATACTTTACTAAAATTCAGAGTATATACTTGTTAAGATGTGTTTTATTGCTCTGTACTGCAACGATGCAAAATGGTGGAAAATGATCCATAAAAAAACTTTTACGCCGTTGTAGACTGTATCATTTTTAGTAATGGGCGATTGTGGTGTTTTTAAACAACGAAAACGAACCTTTTGTTTAAAATAAGAGCTGTTTTTGAAAGTGGCTGAAAAAAAATGGTCTGAATTAGCGGGAAATTGACAACGAAACCAGTGGCGGCTCGTCAGGGTGGGCCCGGCCCGCCTGGCCCACCCTAACGAGCCGCCACTGAGTTAAAGTAAACTAGATATTTCTTGTTGGTATCCGCGTATACCTTATAATAGTGTTTTTGTGTGGAGCGGGCCCAGTGGCGACTCGTCAGGGTGGGCCAGGCGGGCCGGGCCCACCCTGACGAGCCGCCACTGAAAGAAACTGAAATCAGGTTCAACTAAGAAAAATTATAAGTTGAAATCTTGCTCAATTGAGTTTATTTTAAAGAATTTTGAGCAAAAATTATTTAAATTTAACTGTGTTTGTTCTGGAATTAAAGAATTTCAAATGAAACGACTTATTTATTACATTATTAAAACAGAACACATTTATTTCCCATATTTGTACACTATTTATATTATTTTGAATAACTTTTTTTATTAGCATCGACAGATAATATTTTACCATATACAGATAAAATTTTACTCACAACGTATTTGAAAAAATTAAGGGAACTGTGTGGAAATTTTAGAAAAGTCCTTAAAAAATTAAGTGTATAAGGGCACTTATTTTTTCGAGGACTTCCCTAGAATGTTCACACAGAAAATAAAAGCTTGCAGAAACAACTTGCAAATTTGGCTGGTACAAAAATTCAATTAGTATGAGAAACAGTCTTAATATTTTATTTAAAATGTAAACATTTTATCCAATTTCATACATTCAAAACTATGAACGCAAGTTTTGAAATAAATTATTGTTTCGATTAGACGATCAGCTGTTAACATTATGTTTAGACGTTTAAATACTTTGAAAAGGAGATATACGTCAAATAATTTCACTTGTGGGCATAGGCGTGCCGTGGCCTAAAGTCTGGCAGGGGCCAGGAACCGAAAGGTTCAAAAGAAGCGATGATTTTATTTCCCGTAAGGTACACGTACTGTTCATACAGCTTATATAATTTACTAATACATTATATGTTTGTTAATTTATTCTTTGTTATTTGCTAATGCATAATGCAGTATTAAATAAACTTCGTGTCTGTTAATACGTATGAGCTACTACCACATGCATATAATGTGAATGGTAAGTTACACATGAATTATCCATTAGCACTAAGAAATGAACGCTTGTATGAATTATACGTAAATAGAATGGAAATAATTATAAATATAAGACAATTTTTTTTGTTTAGAAGCTAAATATGTTTCAATTTATGCTTGAAGAAGAGGATAATTTACTTTCAAAATATCTTTGAAGAAATTGAAATATATTAAGCTTACAAGCAAGAAATTGATCTCTTATTTCAAATTTTTTTTTTACCTAGAAAACCTATGAAAAGCATAAATAATTTGCTAAGACGAAGAGTGCTGTAACTTACTTTTTTCGAGCCATTTGATATCTTTGTAGCGCTGACTGCGTGTCCGAGGCTAGATGAAATATCAAAACCTTTCAGACTTGTGCTTTTTGCTGTTTCCCGTTTTCGTGATTCCCTGGGAAATGTCAGATCCAGACAGTGCTTCTCTGCGATATGCTTTAATTTTTTCCCAAACTACTGAAAAATTTTCTCGCTCACTTAGTAGTGTTTTAAATGTTCCATTCACAAGATCCATCCCATCCCAAAGAATTGCATTTTTAGTTTGGAAATATGTGCTTAACATGTTAGTTATAAAAAGAACATAGTGAAAGAAGAAAATATTTGCTACAAACTTAGTATTACTGATTGAATGAAAGATCCCCAATGAATAAACTGAGTCGTTGCGTTTTCCCTCATTCATTTCTTTTTCTAAAGCCTTTTTTATAGTCCCATAGCTATCGATCACATATTTACAATTGTGAAATCTCATTGACTAACGAGTCGAGCTTAAACTTATCATTTCACGCCTTGTATTTAGATCAACTGCCTCTTCAACCTGCTTGAACACTTGGTGTTGTGATGGCTTCGAAAAGTGTATGCCAAGGATTCGATGGCATTGAAAAAGGATGTACACGTTTCGATTGTGAAAAATGTTTCCATCACAACAAGGATAATTTTATGAGCTTGACAGTGTACAAATGTGGCTGCAGGGTGTTTTATCTTAATTTAGGTTTGGAAACCACCTTTTTGGCCTGACATGACACTAGCACCATCATAAGACTGTCCAACAACAGGCAATTCGCTAAGTCCGTAGCTGTTTAACAGGCTTAAAATTATATCGGCATTTATACAAGGCATTTCTAGCTCCTGAAATGTCTAGCAAATCTGAGAACCACGGAGAGTTGTTCATTTTTGTCGACCCTTGCTTCGTCTGCCATAATGGATATCAGCCCTCACTCTTTTATTTCAGCTGTCATATACTCGCGAACGATTTCAGCAATTGTTTTTACTAATGTTCGAAGAACATTAGATTAAAATCGATTCGGCCAAAAATTCATATTTCCATATATATATATATATATATATATATCATCAAAAAATTTCAGTGAGATAATCTCGGGAACGCGCCATCCGATTGAGCTGAAACTTTCAGGATACATTGGTGTATATGCAGAATAGGTCCAAGTTTCTTTAAATGTCAGTTATTGTTAACCTTTTGGCGCCGGCGGCCATTTAAGTGATATTTTTAATATACCTATTATTTCGTGCACAAATAATTTTCGCAAAAATAAAGCTAACGAAATAAATTTCGAACGTGTTTTACATATAAATCGGATAATGCTTTGGAATTTTTTAACCCAATGTGTGCGCTGGGTGCCTAAAAAGAGGATGGGAAAATTTGAAAATTTTTAAATTTCGATAACTTTTGACAGAGCTATTCAATCATTACGAAATTTTCAGGACATATTGATATTATTTAGTTGTAGATTTGTGTGGCTTTTAATGAGCGTGCTGGCAACTCTGTAGCTAGGGCAGGCACTGAAAGTGAAAACCTTCAAATCATCGTCTCTCTTGAAAAAATGCCGTTTCTTCAAAAAAAAGCCACTCATATGCAAATCTTGTGCTTTGTTTACATAACCAAAAAAAAAAAAGATATGGTATAACGGGCACGCCTGGTAACCCTTGCCCAATTTACCTATATTTTTAGCATCAAAAACTTCTGTTCACGGAAACTCACGATTCGATGAGCAGAATTATTTGAAATTTACAGAATATATTGGTCTTAAATAGGACCAGGTCTGATAGAAGTGATTTTGAAATGCGGGCGATTCTGTGCCAGTGGTGCCATCTTGAAAAACCACTAAAAAAGATAACTGTTTTTAGCCCTATAAATTCTGATTGAATCGTTCGATTTTAACGAAACTCACACAACTGCTGGACCTTACTTTAAGCCACGTTTGGTAGAAATTTGGTTGAAAAATTCGGTTGGAGCTGCCAGCTATGATAATTTTGGTGTCTTAATTTTGAAAAAAAAAATTTGGAAGTGAAAACATTCAAACCATCGAATATTCAAAAAAATGTCCGTTTCTTACAATAAAACCAATCTGTATATAAATCTTATGCTTTATCTACACGTTCAAAATAAAACTTTGGTAATTTCATATCGGACAAGAACGGTAACCCTCTCCCAGTTAACCTATATTTTTAGCATCAAAAACTTCTGTTCACGGAAACTCACGATCCAATAATCAGATACAGCTAAAATTTACAGAATGCATTGGACTTAAGTAAGACCAGATTTGATAGAAGCGATTTTGAATTGTGGGCAGCTATGTGCCACTGGTGCCATGTTGAAAAATTACAAAGAAAAAAAAACTGCTTTTTGCCCTATGAAATGTGAATTAGTTACCAGATTTTCATGAAATTGACACAGTAGCTGCACCTAACTCTAATCTCTGTTTGATGGAAATTTAGTTGAAAAATTTGATTGGTGCTACCAGCTATGGTAATTTTTGTGTCTTTGGTTTTGAAAATTTGCTCAAGAAAATAAAACTTTTTGCACTATAACTTCCAGTGCAGTCATGAAATCAATACGAATTTCATACAATTAATGGAACCTATTATAAACATTATTCAGGCCAAATTTGGTTGAAAAGCCACGATAGGGTTGCCAGCTATTGTTGGTTTTGTGTTTAATTGCAATATCTTTATTAAGCGGTTTTATCGTAGAATTTTCAAATGGTAATGATATTGTAGTGACAATAAACAGCAAATATTAAGCTTTCGATTATTTGAAAAAACTCGCTGCAGGTAACTCTAAATTTCTTTATACTCCTTTAACTTCGAATGTAATATAACAACGTGAAGCAGATGTGATTTATTCTTGGCTTTGATACTGGCAGAAGGTTGCCAGCACGAGTCGGTTGTGCTACTTTTGTATCAATAAACGCTTACAGTAAGTATTCATACCGAAAACATTTACAATTAAAATAAATAATCAATGTTTCAATTCGCAAAGTTCTGCAAATTTTTCGGATCGCAGCCCCAAACACCAACTTCAGTTACAGTGCTGCAGGCACTGAGCATTTTCTTCATTGATGTTATATGAGATGCTGCTTTCAAAATTATGTGAAATAAGCAACTGATAACGAATATAATTAACCCGTGTTTTGCTCTCATAAACGTTGAAATTCATGCCAGTGGTAATATCTGAAACCTTCCACCATATGAGTTATAATGCATTCTTGAGACCAAAGTAAAACGTGGCATTTGAAGCAGTTTGGCCGTAATAAGCAGCACATGTGGTGGAATATGCTCTCAAAACCTGCACGATTCTTCTACTGTTCTTCGAACATTAGTGTTTCTAGCGGTTCAGGTGCGCTAGAGTTTTTTTAATTCATTTTGTGTTTTACCAATACAGTAGTTCTTAACCTTGTTTTTGAAATGTTTTTCAAAAGTTAAATGCGTCGCGAATAATTCACATAATTCTAAAAAAAATGCACAATTATCACTAGGACCATTTTCATCATGTCCTCTGAAAGCAAGTCCTTGGCGACTGAGGCACGTTGTAAGATTGATAATCTTTTCCAAATAATTTCGGTTCATCTTGACAATATTCCAAGACTGTTCAAGCACCATATCACTTACTGTCTTCGAAGCACTTTTAGAGTTTTATTATTGTAGGCAATATGGGCATGAATTTTACTATCCGGATTGCGAAGTTTGGTCCAGCTGAAACCTTGGTGTGTTTTTGGCTACAATGGAAATTCTATGGAAAATTTCGCATTGCGATAACTTCACACTGAGTCATCAAATCATCACGAAATTTACAAGACGCATCTATGGGTATAAAAAATAAGTTTCTGTCGTTTTGAAATGTTTGGGCAAACTTGTAGCTACCATAAGTACGTAAACACAAATCTTTCACACCATTGACTCTCTGGTATTTTTATCGGTTTTTAGAATAAAATGCAAATGATTGATGAATTTGATACTATATTTATACAGTCAAATATAAACTTCTAAAATTCCCAAACGCACAAAGATCGTAACCCTTTACCGAATTATTTATATTTTTATCTCGGAATCGGATAAAATTCACTGGATATATTGGACTTCAGTAGATACAGGTCTGACAAAAATTTAATGAAAATGATAGGAACCATGTGGCGGTCGTGTCACCATGAAAAAACGCTCGGTGAAATTGAGGTGCTATGCCTTTTACCTCCCGATGCAGTTATCAAATTATAATCAAATTCACATACATTTAACCTGAGTGTAAACCAAGTAGGTCACAGCTTTGGTTATAATGTTAGATCTGCGATGTTAGCATCAGCATCCTGGAAATCGATACTATTAAATTTTCAAATAATATTGATTTCGTAGTGAAAATAAGCCGAAAATATTTCAATTTCAAAAAATTTAACACATTCGCGGAGAGTAGCTCTAAATACTCTTTTTTCGTATAACTTCCAACGCTTTCAATGAATCAAAAGTTTTAGGGTAAGTTATTTTAACGGGATGCGGTATAGTCTTTGTTGTGGTGGTGTCAAAAGGTTGGTGGTGGTGTCAGCAGCAATATTGAACGTTCCGAGCTATTCAGTATGGAATTTTTTACTCAAACTTAATAAGTACACTTTATCATACGCAAAAGTCAAAGAAAAATGCTCTCAAATATAGAATGAGACTGTGTTTGTTTTGCTTAATGTTCGGTAGATGATCCCATCAAGAAAGAGTAATCGCAGCGAAAATTGCTCGCAAAAAATATAGTTTTGAATAGATAGCATAAAAGTGGCAGGGATGCCATTTTTATTCTCCAAATGATTTCGAAAATTGTATTCTACATTAGATATCTTATTGTCTACCATTTTAATACTCAGACTATGCTTTGTGAAAAACATAATTGCATAAAACGCCAGTTTACAAAATTGTTCTTATCTAAATACCTGTATATTGGCCTAGTAGGAATGAACAGATAATCTTAATAAAAAAGGATAATTGGCGAGGGTCTTTTCGTCTTTTTCTTGACGTATAACTTGTCGAAATTAAATATTGCGGTCCATTTCTCGAGATAAGTCCCATAACATCGTAATTAATATTAATTAATTAGTCTCTATGTTATAAGTAGTGTGCATGCTTTGGTATATTTCATTTCATTTCCAAAATAAGCTAGGCTTGTGGCATGGAAGGAGGAGTAATTTTACAATAGTTTTTCTTATGCCTAGTATTTTATATGTAGATATTACTGTAGATACTAAGTTATTTATAATCTTATAGTCTAATCAATATAGGTGATCGGGGTTTGGTTAATCAAAAAGTCATATACAAGTTCACATACAGCGTCACACAGAATAAATTCGGATTTCTTAGTGGGTGTTGAAAAGTTAAATAAGTTCGATTTTTGTATAAGAGGAACAAGATCAGAATTGGTATTTTTTGTAATTGACTATGGATATAGGTGTAGTCCAATGGGGTTATTCTCGGTCGGGGTCAAGTTGGCTAGTTGTCTGTGTTCTTAGTAAATGTAGTTTTAGTTGCCTCTTGAATGCCTGGACATTTCCTGACAACTCCTTCAAATGGTTTGGTTATATAATCTTGGGGCAATATACATGAATTGTTTTTGTTCTAGTGTCGTTTTTGCAAGCATTGTTGTCACACAAACATCTCTCTGTCTCGTATTTATTATTACACTACTGCACTATACAGCTCTTGCTGTAACAACAAAAACCAAAGCGGAGAAAACTTAAGTGTATGTTGTTAGAAATATGTATTTTTCTGGGAGGGGCCAACCTAGGGTCTGGGGGGGTCCCGGCCCCCCCTGGCCCCCCCTACGGCGCACCTATGCTTGTGGGTCTCCAAGCGATGTTTCGCGAAAAAATTGAAGTGTGCTTTAATATAAAATGAATAATTTTTAAACATTGAATGACTGCAATTTGAATTGACTATCAGAATTAACAAAAACTGCTATGGCTTCTTCGCTTTAAAATTAAAAAAGACTTCACCATCCTTTTAAAAAGACAACTACTCAATTTGCCGGGAGAGATTCGTTTGTGGTCTTAAATTGATCGTATCCTGCCAAATTTTGAATGTCTGCTCGAATATTTGAATTCTAATCATTTTGAATTTGAATTCTCATCACTTTGAATTTGAACTCTCATCACGATTCCCCTTGCAACCCTCAGATTTCGAGGGAACCCATATTTCCGAAAACACTTTTGTAATTGTAAGTGGAGACACTTTATTCCAAGCAGATCCTCATTACCAGAGAGCTTCAAATATAGAAACTAATTTTATTGGGTTTGAAGGATGATCAGTATTTTCCAGAGCTCACAATATGAGGTTCATTATATAAGTGCATTGATTTAGTTTTATGTTTGGTATAATCCTCTGATCTAAGGGCTGTAAATAATAAGTGCAAATAAGTGGAAAAGATTGCAGCTTGATGTTTTCCAGATTATCAATGCTATCACATCTAGCTTTATCAAAAAAGATGGTGATTTTTGGGTTTTGTGTTTGCATTTCAATATCATGTGTATATCCATTCTTTAACAATAGCACCCGTCATCTGAGAGTTTGTGTTTTTGGTCTTTTCCTATGCAGCTCCCATTGCAACTGTCACGCGTTTCTTTCAAGGTTTTCCATATGTATATTTTTGCTATTTGGGACGTAGTGATTTTTGCAGTGTTGTTCTAAAAAATACTCCTGTCTCATCAAGATTATAGATATTTGAAGCATCATAGCCATCACATAACATTCTTAGCTGTGACTGAAATTCCTGAACTGTGTCTAAATCAACATCAGCTTCTTCGCCACAAAGCGTGCCGTAGTGAATATTGTAGTCCTTTTGATGCCTTGAAATCACAATGTTTTAATTTTGTAGTGATTTGACGGGCTTTACTGTAAAGTATCTTTCCGGATATTGGCAATTTTTTTGAGCGTGTCTTAGAAGACCATTAATAAAATTTATCTATCTGGTAGTATGGTAAATTTAATTTGAACCACTTTCTTCCAGTGTCTTCAAAATTTTCCAACGTTATTTAATTTCCCTTTTAGTTGGTTTTTTTTTTTTTTTTTTTTTTTTTTTTTTTTTTTTAAATACGATGCACCTGACTCTTACTAATTTTAAAGCTCTGGGCAGTTTTTCTTTAGATGAGCAATTGGTTATCGGATTGGTTAACTTATTGTGAACTCTTAGATCGTTGTATTTTGCACTCATAGTAGATTTTTACAGTTGTTTTGACGTTGCCTTAAAAAACACTCAAATGTTTGCATCATAATTATCAAATAAATTGCATTCATACTTGCTTAAAGGGAAAACATATAACAATGCTCAAATAAATCAATATTTTATCATTATCATTTTTCAGCGGAAAGTTATGCAGAAATTATACGAGAAATTTTCTTGACCTTGAACAGATATTTTTCTGCAAAACTCAATTTTGCACAATTTTTCACGCTGGTCTTAAAACCGTTTTTGTTCCGACTAGCAAGTCCTACTAAGCAAATTTTGGTGCAGCTAATCTGGTTCACGGTCCGATTCTAGAGGTTGCCCGATTACAGAGTGAATTTTCTTCAAGAAATAGTATTTGCGGTGATGTTATAGCTCAATCGTTCAGGTGGTTTGATCATACAGTGTCCCGATTAGTAGGTTTTACTGCATAGCCCAAATGTAGTTTTTCATAAAAATAGACAGCCCAAAAACCGCCAACCCGCGAAATGAAAAAAACGTGCTTGCGTTACGGTGTTTCTTGCATCAATCACTAGAGGTGCTCCGTACGTTGTAATGTTTAAACTTAGCACTCAACGGTCAGTTATGCACGGATTTCCAACGCGTCGTTAGATTGTGTGCAAATTACTGACGAGACACATCATTTCATCATAAATTTCAACTATCAAGAGAATACGCGAGAATACTTTGTAAATTTAGAAATGGCTGTTAAAAGGCAAAGATTGGACAGCAACTGGTTAGGTAATTTTGATCAGCGTTCAGCATCAAAGGCTAGCTTTGAAGTAGCCTGGTTGATTGCCCGAAACAAGAAAACATATACTATTGGTGAAGATTTGATTAAACCAGTAGCTGTGAAAATGACAGAGATCATGTGTGGTCGGAAGGAGATGAAAAAACTGAATTCAGTGCCCTTGTCTGCAAGAATTGTAAAAGAAAGGATTTCCATCTTAGCAGAAAATGTAAAAGAACAGGTTATTTTCTCACTAAAACAGGCTAAATATTTTGCTATTTAGCTTGATAAGACTACAGATGTTAGTAGCAATTCACAGCTAACGGCATATGTTCGCTACAAAGGTACATGCAATTAAAGAGGAATTGTTGCTTTGTTCTCCTCTCGAGTTGAGATCTCGTGGAATTGATGTGTATAATAAGGTAAATGAATACTTTAATACTGCAAGCATTAATTTTAAGTGGGAAAACTGTATTGCTGTGTCTGTTGATGGATCTCCAGCTATGTTGGGTCATATTAACGGTTTTTCGGCTTTGGTGAAAAAAAAATAATCCAAATAATGAAGTTACTCACTGTATCGCCAGGCACACTGTCCATCGCCAGGCACTTCTTGTCAAATATTTGGAACCTACACTGGAAGCCGTTATGCATGATGTCATCAAGATTGTTAATATTATCAAAGGACATGCACTAAACACGCGCCTATTTCGTGAATTATGTCAGGACGGTGAAGCCGGATATACGGATCTACTTTATTATGCAGAAGTAAGGTGGCTTTCTCGCAGAAATGTTCTAAATCGAGTGTGGGCTCTTCAAACTGAACTCGAAACTTTTATGTTTGATCAAAAGTCTAAAAACCCCTCGTGGGCTCCATATCTCGCATATTTAACCTGACATTTGTGAGAATATAAATATATTGAATAAAGAATTGCAAGGAAAAAATATTAATATCATTTCAGCCAGAGAAATTCTATCCGCGTTTGGATTAAAACTTCAATATTGGAGATATAAAGCAGAACAGAACAAGATAGCTTCTGTTTCAAAGTTAGCTTTGTTATGGGAAGACTGTGAAAATATTACTTTTGATGACATCAAAGATACAGTTATAACAAACTCAGAGAGGGGTTCTCTGACTACTTTCCAGATATTGATGTGCATACTGTGAATTGGGTTGTAGATCCTTTTAAATGTGAAATTACTAACATACCAGATGAACCTCCAGGTTTGGCAGACGCAATTCTTGAGTTTCGATCCAATATTGAAGCACGTATTCAATTTGAGACCAAAGCAAATCTGTCGTCTTTTTGGTTGTCAAATGCTGCAAAGGCTTTCAAAATTGCACACGAGGAGGCGGTAAACAAGTTGCTGTCATTTGCCTTTGTGAACAAGGCTTTTCCACTTTAATGAACATAAAAACGAAAAACAGAAATCGATTAAACGCCGAAGCCTGTATTCAAATTGCTCTTACATCAAAAAGTCCCAATTTTGAAGTAATTATATCAAACATGAAGCAACATCATTTTTCCAAAATCTGAAGGGGGGAAGTTTTCAATTAATTTTTGTTTGTTTCAATTTACTTTTATTTTGTTTGTCTATTACATACTTACTATTTTCATGTAACTTTTTTTTATAAATATGTAAATGTAAATTAATTCAATAAATAATGTTTATTTAAAATTTACATTGATTTTTTTCTTTTCAGAATTGTAATATCGACTTACGAAAAAATATTTTAATGGTATGGTAATGTAATGGTTGAAAAAGTTCACCGACCGCTGTATAATCAATTGACGCGACATATTTTGAGCTTCAAAGGAAAATAAAAGGAAGTTGTATTGAGATTGTTTGAGAAAAGATTGGCATCACAAGTAAGCGATACGGGAGTATCAGTGTGCGAGTTTTAGTAGAATATCACAACCGAAGACAAAACGATCTAAATATATGAATTTAGCATAAAATTATATCGTTGTGGCCCCTGCATAAAAAAGATGTTAGTTTCCTGAATAAGCGAAAAAATTGTGTGGTTGCTTAAAAAAATAGTGTTGATGGCTTTTTTCAGTGTCAAGGAAGGTTGTATGTTTTGCATTTGAAATCAGAGAATATTGATGTATTAAAATTCATATAGTTTTGTTGGAATTTTGAGCCAAATTTTGGTACATATTTATTCCTAATTACAGCTATAAGCTATGACGTTCCTTTCGGAATTTTTCATTTTCTTGACATGGTCGCAAAAGCTATAAACCAAAACGAACATCGTGAAAATCTGAACTGTCGATAAGTTATGCTAGAAGTGCACAATTTATTTGCTTTTTTACCTAAAACAGTTCTCAATATAAAACAATCCCTATAATCTAAAATTAGATTATACTTCAATCTCTTAACTTTTAACTGGCACAGTTGGCTTTCGACCTCTGTTAATAAGTTCTTTTAAATTCTTCACAAACATCATATCGATGCAACTGATCAGAGGAATGTGAATATATGTGTAATAAGTTGTAAACCTAACGTAGATTTAACATTTTGATCTCCAGCATTACTTTTTTAATGCAATTGACCATTCTGAAAAGCAAATTCATGTTTAAACTTTCCATTAACTTTTTCTGGACACTTCAAAATGCTTTCAACATCAGTTCATTAGGTTCTATGTAGATATTTTGCATTTTTTATACTTCCATAAGTTGATTGATAAACACACTACTCATCAAATGATTTACCTTGCTACTCTAGTTTCGCGTAAAATCACACAAATACCGGGATTGAATACCGCGAAAAATGAATGTCTTGCCCCGCGAAAAATAAATGTCTTCCCCGGCGAAATAGCAAATGAATGTCTTGCCCGGCGAAATAGCAAACGAATTTCTTGCCCGGCGAAATAGCAAATGAATGTCTTGCCCGGCGAAATAGCAAATGAATTCTTGCCCCACGAAAAATAAATGTCTTGCCCGGCGAAATAGCAAATGAATGTCTTGCCCCGCGAAAAATAAATGTCTTGCCCGGCGAAATAGCAAACGAATGTCTTGCCCCGCGAAAAATAAATGTCTTGCCCGGCGAAATAGCAAATGAATGTCTTGCCCGGCGAAATAGCAAATGAATTCTTGCCCCGCGAAAAATAAATGTCTTGCCCGGCGAAATAGCAAATGAATGTCTTGCCCGGCGAAATAGCAAATGAATTCTTGCCCCGCGAAAAATAAATGTCTTGCCCGGCGAAATAGCAAATGAATGTCTTGCCCGGCGAAATAGCAAACGAATGTCTTGCCCCGCGAAAAATTAATGTCTTGCCCGGCGAAATAGCAAATGAATGTCGTGCCCGGCGAAATAGCAAACGAATGTCTTGCCCCGCGAAAAATTAATGTCTTGCCCGGCGAAATAGCAAATGAATGTCTTGCCCCGCGAAAAATAAATGTATTGCCCGGCGAAATAGCAAACGAATGTCTTGCCCGGCGAAATAGCAAATGAATGTCTTGCCCGGCGAAATAGCAAACGAATGTCTTGCCCCGCGAAAAATAAATGTCTTGCCCGGCGAAATAGCAAATGAATGTCTTGCCCGGCGAAATAGCAAATGAATTCTTGCCCCGCGAAAAATAAATGTCTTGCCCGGCGAAATAGCAAATGAATGTCTTGCCCGGCGAAATAGCAAATGAATTCTTGCCCCGCGAAAAATAAATGTCTTGCCCGGCGAAATAGCAAATGAATGTCTTGCCCGGCGAAATAGCAAACGAATGTCTTGCCCCGCGAAAAATTAATGTCTTGCCCGGCGAAATAGCAAATGAATGTCGTGCCCGGCGAAATAGCAAACGAATGTCTTGCCCCGCGAAAAATTAATGTCTTGCCCGGCGAAATAGCAAATGAATGTCTTGCCCCGCGAAAAATAAATGTATTGCCCGGCGAAATAGCAAACGAATGTCTTGCCCGGCGAAATAGCAAATGAATGTCTTGCCCGGCGAAATAGCAAACGAATGTCTTGCCCCGCGAAAAATAAATGTCTTGCCCGGCGAAATAGCAAATGAATGTCTTGCCCGGCGAAATAGCAAACGAATGTCTTGCCCCGCGAAAAATTAATGTCTTGCCCGGCGAAATAGCAAATGAATGTCTTGCCCGGCAAAATAGCAAACGAATGTCTTGCCCCGCGAAAAATAAATGTCTTGCCCGGCGAAATAGCAAACGAATGTCTTGCTCCGCGAAAAATAAATGTCTTGCCCGGCGAAATAGCAAATGAATGTCTTGCCCGGCGAAATAGCAAACGAATGTCTTGCCCGGCGAAATAGCAAATGAATGTCTTGCCCGGCGAAATAGCAAATGAATTCTTGCCCCGCGAAAAATAAATGTCTTGCCCGGCGAAATAGCAAATGAATGTCTTGCCCCGCGAAAAATAAATGTATTGCCCGGCGAAATAGCAAACGAATGTCTTGCCCGGCGAAATAGCAAATGAATGTCTTGCCCGGCGAAATAGCAAATGAATTCTTGCCCCGCGAAAAATAAATGTCTTGCCCGGCGAAATAGCAAATGAATGTCTTGCCCCGCGAAAAATAAATGTCTTGCCCGGCGAAATAGCAAATGAATTCTTGCCCCGCGAAAAATAAATGTCTTGCCCGGCGAAATAGCAAATGAATGTCTTGCCCGGCGAAATAGCAAATGAATTCTTGCCCCGCGAAAAATAAATGTATTGCCCGGCGAAATAGCAAACGAATGTCTTGCCCGGCGAAATAGCAAATGAATGTCTTGCCCGGCGAAATAGCAAATGAATTCTTGCCCCGCGAAAAATAAATGTCTTGCCCGGCGAAATAGCAAATGAATGTCTTGCCCGGCGAAATAGCAAACGAATGTCTTGCCCCGCGAAAAATTAATGTCTTGCCCGGCGAAATAGCAAATGAATGTCTTGCCCGGCGAAATAGCAAACGAATGTCTTGCCCCGCGAAAAATTAATGTCTTGCCCGGCGAAATAGCAAATGAATGTCTTGCCCCGCGAAAAATAAATGTATTGCCCGGCGAAATAGCAAACGAATGTCTTGCCCGGCGAAATAGCAAATGAATGTCTTGCCCGGCGAAATAGCAAATGAATTCTTGCCCCGCGAAAAATAAATGTCTTGCCCGGCGAAATAGCACATGAATGTCTTGCCCCGCGAAAAATAAATGTATTGCCCGGCGAAATAGCAAACGAATGTCTTGCCCGGCGAACTAGCAAATGAATGTCTTGCCCGGCGAAATAGCAAATGAATTCTTGCCCCGCGAAAAATAAATGTCTTGCCCGGCGAAATAGCAAATGAATGTCTTGCCCGGCGAAATAGCAAACGAATGTCTTGCCCGGCGAAATAGCAAATGAATGTCTTGCCCCGCGAAAAATAAATGTATTGCCCGGCGAAATAGCAAACGAATGTCTTGCCCGGCGAAATAGCAAATGAATGTCTTGCCCGGCGAAATAGCAAATGAATTCTTGCCCCGCGAAAAATAAATGTCTTGCCCGGCGAAATAGCAAATGAATGTCTTGCCCGGCGAAATAGCAAACGAATGTCTTGCCCGGCGAAATAGCAAACGAATGTCTTGCCCCGCGAAAAATAAATGTATTGCCCGGCGAAATAGCAAACGAATGTCTTGCTCCGCGAAAAATAAATGTATTGCCCGGCGAAATAGCAAACGAATGTCTTGCCCCGCGAAAAATTAATGTCTTGCCCGGCGAAATAGCAAATGAATGTCTTGCCCGGCGAAATAGCAAACGAATGTCTTGCCCCGCGAAAAATAAATGTCTTGCCCGGCGAATTAGCAAATGAATCTGTTACCCCGCGAAAAATAAATGTCTTGCCCCGGAACTGTGTGGAAATTTTAAAAAAAGTCCTTAAAAAAATAAGTGTAGAAGGCCACTTATTTTTAGATTATTTTTTTACTTATTAGACGATCAGCTGTTAACATTATGATTAGACTTTTAAATACTTTAAAAGGAGATGTATGTACGTCAAACCATTTCACTTGTGAGTCTCCAAGCGAAGTTTCGCGAAAAAATATAAGTGTGCTTTGAAATAAAATGAAAAATTTTAAACATTGAATTTTGAATGACTGTGATTTGAATTCACTATCAAAATTAACAAGTTTTCAGATATTACCACAGGAATGAATTTCAACGTTTATGAGGGCAAAACACGAGTTAATTATATTCGTTATCAGTTGCTTATTTCACAAAATTTTGAAAGCAGCATCTCATATAACATCAATGAAGAAAATGCTCAGTGCCTGCAGCACTGTAACTGAAGTTGGTGTTTGGGGCTGCAATCCGAAAAATTTGCAGAACTTTGCGAATTGAAACATTGGTTATTTATTTTCATTGTAAATGTTTCCGGTATGAATACTAACTGTAAGCATTTATTGATACAAAAGTAGCACAACCGACTCGTGTTGGCACCTTCTGCCAGTATCAAAACCAAGAATATATCACATCTGCTTCACGTTATTCAATTACATTCGAAGTTATAGGAGTATAAAGAAATTTAGGGTTACCAGCAGCGAGTTTTTTCAAATAATCGAAAGCTTAATATTTGCTGTTTATTGTCACTACAATATCATTACCATTTGAAAATTCTACGATAAAACCGTTTAATAAAGATATTGCAATTAAACACAAAACCAACAATAGCTGGCAACCCTATCGTGACTTTCCAACCAAATTTGGCCTGAATAATAGGTTCTATTAATTGTGTGAAATTCGTATTGATTTCTTGACTGCACTGGAAGTCATAGGGCAAAAAGTTTTATTTTCCTGAGCAAATTTTCGAAACCAAAGACACAAAAATTACCATAGCTGGCAGCACCAATCGAATTTTTCAACCAAATTTCCACCAAACAAAGTTTAGAGTAAGGTTCAGCTACTGTGTCAATTTCATGGAAATCTGGTTACTTATTCACATTTCATAGGGCAAAAAGCAGTTTTTTTCTTTGTAATTTTTCAAGATGACACCACTGGCACAGAGTTGCCCACAATTCAAAATCGCTTCTTTCAGACTTGGTGCTACTTAAGTCCAATGCATTCTGTAAATTTCAGTTGTATCTGATGATTGGTTCGTGAGTTCCCGTGAACATAAGTTGTTGATGCTAAAAATATAGGTTAACTGGGAAAGGGTTACCGTTCTTGTCCGACATGAAATTTCCAAAGTTTTACTTTGAACGTATAGATAAAGCATAAGATTTGTATACAGATTGGTTTTATTGTAAGAAACGGACATTTGTTAGGATATTCGATGGTTTGAATGTTTTCACATCCAAATTTTTATTTTTTCAAGTTTAAGACACCAAAATTATCATAGCTGGCAGCTCCAACCGAGTTTTTCAACCAAATTCCTAACAAACGTGGTTTGAAGTAAGTTTCAGCTTTTGTGTGAATTTCGTCAAAATCGATCGAGTCAATCAGAATTTATAGGGCTAAAAGCAGTTATCTTTTTTAGTGATTTTTCAAGATGGCACCACTGGCAGAGAATTGCCCGCATTTCGAAATCACTTCTATGAGACCTGGTCCTATTTAAGACCAATGCATTCTGCAAATTTCAATTGATACTGCTTATCGAATCGTGAGTTTCCGTGAACAGAAGTTTTTAATGCTAAAAATATAGGTGAATTGGGCAAGGGTTACCAGGCGTACCCGTTATACCATATCAATTTTTTTTGTCTACGTAAACAAAGCAGAAGATTCATATATGGGTGGCTTCTTTTTGAAGAAGCGGCATTTTTTCAAGAAAGACGATGATTTGGAGGTTTTCACTTTCAGTGCCTGCCCTAGCTACAGGGTTGCCAGCACGCTCATTAAAAGCTACACAAATCTACAACTAAATAATACCAATATGTCCTGAAAATTTCGTAATGATTGAATAGCTTTGTCAAAAGTTATTCCAATTTAAAAATTTTCAAATTTTTCCGTTCTCTTTTTAGGCACTCAGCGCACACATGGGGTTAAAAAATTCCAAAACATTATCCGATTCACATGTAAAACACGTTCGAAATTTATTTCGTCAACTTTGTTTTTGCAAAAACTATTTGTGTACGGAATAATAGGTGTATTAAAAATATCACTAAAATGGCCGCCGGCGCCAAAGGGTTAAAGATAATTGACATTTAGTGAGACTTGGACCTATTCTGCATATACACCAATGTATTCCGAAAGTTTCAGCTCAATCGGATGGCGCGTTCCCGAGATTATCTCACTGAAATTTTTTGATGATATATATATATATATATATATATATATATATATATATATATATATATATATATATATATATATATATATATATATATATATATATATATATATATATATATATATATATATATATATATATATATATATATATATATATATATATATATATATATATATATATATATATATATATATATATATATATGGAAATATGAATTTTTGACCGAATCGATTTTAATACTAATGTTCTTCGAACATTAGTAAAAACGCTTTTTCCATGGTTATGCTGAATGTTTTCGTAGTTAAGAAATTTGAAATAGCCCTCATAATGTGCAGCAAGTTAAAAAAGGTAATTTTCTGTTAGTTTCTTTTATGTTTTCTATCGATTGTCGTAGTTTACACTCGTTATTTTCTCCCTTTATTTTCCACTGTGTAATGAGTCAATTACTCAAATATACATACACGTAAGACAAGACAAAAATTAATTAACTTTGAAGACACCGAATCTTGATAAGCACAGACTACATCATATTCCACTATAGCATTGATGTGTATAAGACATTTGTCCTGGTTTGGACATATTCAATGTGGTTTATGTATATGATAATGATAATAATAAAGATAATCATTCCAAATTTAAACAAAGGACTTTTACAACTGTTTTACATTTGAAAACTGCATACAATTTGACAGGTTAGAATCTGCTCGTATGAACGAAGATGGTATTCCATTTGTGATATACTTGGAAGTACTTGGGAGTACTAATTAGTACAAGTGGAACACGGCAATCATTTCAAATCATTACAAAGTCCTGATTTTAGGGCTTCATAGAAATTTTTCAAAGTAAACATTTTCGTTAAAATTTCATAATATTTATTTGTTTATTATTAAATCTGGCCGTTTCTTATTTACCTGCCTAATGTTTACTTTCTCATTTCATCAATCAAATATACATATAGAATTTGAATTTGCGGTAATAAAAATTGTACAACATGTACCAGAGCTTGATGAAATTACTAATGATATTGGTATAAATTACTAAGGGTATTTTTAAATCATTTATATTAGAACTAGTTTCTGTGTTCGCGCAAGTTTTTGAAAATTTATAATAAGCTCGCAGTTAATGTATTTTGTTGGCATTTTATAAGTAAATGCATTGGAATATTTTGCTTTTCATATTCTGAAGTTGAAAAAAAATTCTGCTTATCTAGGATGTAATTATTTTCAAAACCATAAATATCCGCAAACTAGACATTAAGTTTTAGAAGTGCATATATGAAATTAAATAATTTGGCACAGGTCAAGTATATTTTGAATCTAGCTAAAATTTAATTTAATTTCTATTTGTAGCAATTGATACTAAGATCTCAGCAAATTGGAACTTAAATCTATTAGTCCGATATTTATAGGATGTAAATCTATTAATCGTATGTTATAAATAGCACTAAAACGTGTAATAAAAAATAGCGAAGCTATGCGGGCATGTGAATAACTTATTAATCGTTTAAAATACTCTGGCTATGTATTTTTATAGTATTGAATTAATATAAAATGAATGTTTCTCTCGGTTACCATAGCTTTCTTTGTTTCTTATCCTTTCTTTCAATAAATTTATAAAATTCCAAAAAGCTTACACGTGTAGGTACACAATTCGATAATTTGATATATTTTAATATTTATTAATTAATATGAATGAGTAATGTAGTTTATTTATGAATGAATGAATGACTATATGATGCATAGTTAAAATATCTAGATCATTTTTTCAATGTGCTACAATATAAATTTTTGAAGCTCGTTTGGTCTAGTAGGTAGAGCACTGGTTCCTAGTTTGTGGAGTCCCTGGTTCGGACGACGGACCGCGAAAAGCTTTGAGTTAACCTAGCTCTGAATAGGTGCTTCAGTTAAATCAGGGGTAAAGTGAGTCGTGGAACTAACCACTCCACACTCGTATTCATATTGATTGTAAATTTTGTGATGAATGAAGCTCTCTACCAGTTTCAACCCCTAGACCTGACAAGGGTTGTCGTGTGATTACTTTACTTACTATAAGTTTCTTTCATTTTAAAATTCACATTTAATAAAATTGTTGCACGTACATCTATATTTTAGAT
Organism: Nemotelus nigrinus; assembly: GCA_947369275.1. NCBI lineage: Eukaryota > Metazoa > Arthropoda > Insecta > Diptera > Stratiomyidae > Nemotelus > Nemotelus nigrinus. The sequence continues at coordinate 84,169,338 of OX376373.1, forward strand.
TAAATTAGTTGGTGTTTTGTTCGTCGTTTAGAATCTAAGCTTACATACATACTATAAATATATGTATATACTTCCAAGTCTGTTTAGTTAGTTAATTTGTTTTACTTTCGTTTCAGCTATATCGGATGCATGACATTTTTCAACTACTTTTGTCTTTAAAGAATGCTTGTTCCAAAATAAATTGAACAGTTTAACGATTGCTTTTTGTGGTATTTTCTCATTATTTATGACTGATTAGTTCGTGAATAGGAAGAATATTGTGAAGATTTAAATAAATCGGGATTACTATATAGTTGTAGTTTGAATCATTTGAATAAAGAAGTTTTAGTTCATTTTTTTTCAAAAGACCAGACATATACAGCCTTGGCCAAAAGTATTAGGCACCCCTTCAAAACACATGTAATTTGAAACGTGTGTTAAAATTGATAATTTCTTTTTATATTTACGATACTGGTTTGTCCAAACAATAATAACAGCGATAAGCGATCTTCTTTGAAGAGCCATAAAACATCTGGCGTGCAAATTTCAGGAAATAGGGTATTTGAGAAATTGTTGCAAATATTTTGTCAGTCTTCAATTGTTACTTATAGGGTAAGGTTGCTTGTTTTTGTGATTAATTTGCAAACTAGACACTCTGTGCAATACAATATGCCTAAAACGAGTGAACTTGGTATTGAAAAACGCTGTAGAATTCAGTTTCTACATGAACAAGGCAAATCTCAAGTTGAGATTGCCAAGCTAGTGAAATGTTCTCGGTGCGCAGTGCAATCTGCAATCATGCGGTTTGCGGAGACCAGTTCTCACGAAAATAAGCCAAGAACAGGCAGAAAACGCGTAACTTCAAAACGCCAGGACAGAAAACTTGTCCGCGACTCTTTGAAGGAGCGTAAAAAAACATCTTCTGCGCTTGCTTCTAGCCTGTCGGAAAACTTGGGGAAAGTAATAAGTGCTCGATCGGTAAGAAGGCGTCTCACAGAAGCAGGCATGAAAGGTTGTAAAGCTAGAAAGAAGCCGTGGCTTTCAGCAGCCAACAAAAAAAATCGCTTGGAATGGGCTCTTCGGTACCAGCATTTCACAGAAGAGGATTGGGCAAATGTTCTGTGGTCCGATGAATCTAGTTTCCAGGTAAGCTTAATTATAACCTTTTTCAAACAACAATAACCGTAATTTTTTACGGAGGCCTTGATTTCAGAAAATTTAAAAAAAAAAATGAAACAGGTTTTTTGTATTTTCTAACAGGTATTTGGAACACCTGGTGTGACCTTTGTTAGGCGGCGCGTTGATGAGGAATATCATCCAGATTGCGTGGTGCCTACAGTTAAACATGGAGGAGGCAGTATCATGGTTTGGGGTGGCATGGCTGCTGATGGAGTTGGCGAGATGTTCGTTTGTGAAGACCGTTTAAACAGTGAAAAGTACATAAATGTGCTGGAAACTGTACTAATGACTTCGTTAACGCGCATTTTTGGTGACACGAATCTACGTGGAGTCGAATTCCAACAAGATAATGCTCCTTGTCACAAATCGGCAATTACGATGCGCTGGTTTAGAGACAACAATATCGAATTATTAGATTGGCCAGCGCAGTCCCCAGACCTGAACCCTATTGAACACCTCTGGGGTATTCTGAAGCGTAACATACAGAAATACACCATCACATCAAAAGTGGCGTTAAAAACAGCTTTGGTACACGAGTGGAACTCCATAAGTACCGCTGATTGTACAAAGCTCGTTAGGAGTATGCTCAAGAGGATTGCTGCTGTAATAAAAGCAAAGGGTGGGCCCACAAGATATTAATGTATTAAGTTTAATTTCATCGATACATAATAATTTCGAAAAAAAACTTTGTTTTTTTATTGAAACAAAAAAATATTCAGTTATTTACAGGGTGCCTAATACTTTTGGCCAAGGCTGTATGTATTAAGCTGTAAAGAAAAATTTTGGATTATAGTAGAAACCCTTTTTATTGTGGAATTCAATGTTCTTCATGTGAAGAACATTTTTCTAGGCAATATTTTATGTTTCACATCTATTATTTGTATATTTCAGTATGTGAAGACAAGGAAGCAGTGTGTAAAAACATAAAAAAAAAAACAATTAAACAAAAACTAGCTGGAGGTAATCATAGTGCGAAACAGGAAACAAAAACACAATCAATCTTTATTCTACAGTCCTTATACTCTATTAGTTTAATATGATTAGTTTAATATGATCAAAACCAAATATATTTTTTTAATACCATTGTTTCTTTTCAAAATTAGATATATTTCGATTTATTATATGGGGCATTTCACGTGAAGCGGACAACGAAAAAAAGTCGACGTTCTGGATTGCGTTCATATTATGTATTATGGTGCTTCTAGAGGACATGAATGTGGATACACAATATTTTTTTTATGAGGGTTAATTGCCGAGCTATGGGCTTCTGAATAGTTGATGAAATTGATGAAAGGTTTTTTTTTGGAAGCCGATTCTGAGATTCAAAAAAACATCTAAAAAACATTTAACATACTGATTGGTGTAGAAAATTAACTGTTCGTTTTGATTTTGCAATTAGATTTGAAAAACAATTTTTTTACCTGTATAAAGGCGCAAGTGAACATGGAATTGGAATAATTTGGACCAGGTTAATTTTGTTTATTTGGGCAACAAAACAAAGCCAGAATTATACTAATTTTATCATAAAAATTGTAGAATGGGATGGCCAGTAGTTTAGGAGGTAGTTGAATTTAGGACTTGCTTGTAGAGCAATAGTTTGTTTTCTGTCGATAGAGTAGAATTTCTTCCTAATAGCCAGTTCGTTTTTCTGTCGCGTATGTTCAGTTCTTCCCTTTTCTTTTTCACGTGAACTTTCCATCGCAACTTAGCATTTAATGACATGCCTAAGTACTTGATTGAGCTGGAATTTGGTATTCGTTGGCTGTTGATAAATACAGGCTTATGTACCGTCTTTTTGTTCGTGAAGTCTATATGAACTGATTTAGTTTGGATTTTAGATTTGGTCCAGTTTACTATTTGACTTATAGCTGTTTGCAATTTCCTTGTTGGTTCTTGATTGTTTTCTACAATAGCCATTATTGTCGTATCGTGAGCGATCACTTGTGAACAAAATGTAAAGAACTGGTCCAAGTACACTGCCTTGAGATACTCCAGCTTTTATCTCTTTCAACTTCGAGTAAGCTCCAGCCTGATTAAGCCTTAAGTATCTTTCTGAAATGTTCTAAAGATGAAGAGTTGAAAGCTAGTAACGCTTGGTTCACCCGACCGATTCAAAGAAAGGTCGCTGTAATTGGCATACCACCACTTAAAATATTTGTTTCTCGGTTCGTTTAGGAGTGGCGTGTATACGAGCTCAACTCGGCTATAACCCTCCTTTGCCGCATTGTCGAAAGCTCACACGGGACAATCTTCAAAATCAACAAATATCTTCTTTCTGCGTTACCGTCAGTGCTGGAATTACTGATCTGCTGAAGAAGACCGTTGGCTAACTGGAGTATTTTTTAAAGACTTCGTCAGGACTGCCGCCAAAAATTTTCGTTCCAGAGCATCCAACAAATGCTGAAAGTTTATTACGGTTGAATGTGTAATCGTCCATATTTCTCCCTCACCATACTCAGTGCTGCTTCTTTCCTCAATCTACATCGCTTGTAGTAGCCCCGTACTGGTATATGAACGTTTCTTTACGGAACTCTCGTCCTAGTTCAATGGTCGCTTCTCTTCTACTTCCTTACTTTTATGTGGTGAATTTAATATGCCGTGGCTGGATTGGGATGATACTTTTTTCAAGTATTTTGTCTCTAAGCAATTTGTCTCTCGCTACGTCTTCCTTTTTGTCCCTTTGCTCACTTTCCCAATTGCACAACATACCCAATACTAACAAGATTCTTGATTTTGCTCAGACTATTCTTCACCCTTTTTCCTTTTCCTTCTCTATCTCCAAATGTGCGCCCTTATCCTGATCATCCTCCTCTTTTTATGAAATGAACTCTACACCGTTCGTCTTAAGTCAAATTTACTTCTATTCTTCGCTTCAATTTTAAAAAGTAAACTGTTCTGCTTTTCCCAATGAAATAAATGGTGCTAACTGGTATAATTTCTTCAGAGGATAAAAGTGGTTCATGTTTTCTACAAATTTTATTCCGTCTTGTCCAATTTAAGGAGTGTAACAGGTCCTTCCTTTCGCTGTAAAAGAAGTTCGTCCTAAAACCAAAGATGTAGCGCGTAGCAAATACAAAAAATATGGTTTGCTTAATGATTTTTTGAAATTTCAAAGGTTATGGTCTGCTACTAGAAAGGCACCCATGGCGCAATGCGTGCTTATCTCGAGCTTGACGAAACTTCTATTACTTCCGCCAATCCTAAGCCGTTTTGGTCTTATATCAACTCCCTTAAAGCTCCCTCTGGTATTAATTCTGTTATGTATCTCCATAATCTCCATGCGTTCTCACCTCAAGACTATTTTGAGCTCTATGCTCAATTTTTCTCTTCTTTCACCATGGATCACAGTAATTCTTTGTTATCAACCATTTTCCCGCACCTGCTTTTACCCTTTCTGCTTTTTTTTGTTAATCCTTTGGAAGTCAAATCATTAATGGTCTCTTGCGCTAGCTACGATACTGACGGCATTCCAAATTTTTTCACCAAATTACTTTCACCTTTCTTGTGTTTTTCTCTGTCAATAATTTAACTTAACCTAACTTTAGCATCTCAACCGGGACCTTTCCACCCCTTTGGAAATCTACCAACATATTTCCCAACTGTAAAGCAGGTGATATTTTCTCCATCTCTAATTACAGTCCCATATCCCTTTTGTCATGTTTTAGAGTCGTTTACAATAGAGTGTACCCTCCATCTAGCCCTTGCTAGCCAGTGAATAGCGTGGATCCATCAAAGGTATGTCAACGGGTACAAACTTATTGTCGTTTACAAATATCGTTGCTTCTACAATCGACCAGCAAAAGCAAATATATGTCCTATTCACAGACTTTGCCAAAGTCTTCGATTCTGTGAACCATGATATTCTTCTGTCAAAGTTTGCAGGGTTTGATCTCTCCGATGTCCTTTTTTCTTAGTTCTCTTCCTGCGTTTGTGGTCGCTCTTGTGTTGTTACTGTTAACTCTTGCTTTTCCACACTCTTTTTTCATAGCTCGGGAGTCCCGCAAGGATCCATTCTTGTTCCTTTTGTTTATTAACGATCTTCCTCCCACCCTGCCTTTTGCACGCTGATGATCCTAAAGTTTTCAGAGTGATTGAATCCGCTAGTGACTGTTCCATATTGCAGAATGATTTGGATGCTTTGGCTAACTGGTTCGCTACGAATTCCTTCACTTTGAATGTTATGAAGTGTCGTCAAATGTTTTTTACCTACAAAACATCCCCTTTGCTCTTCTCGTACTCTGTCCTTGGCTCCATTCTCAATGCTGCTGTTAGTTTCAAGGACCTTGGCTTGATTTTTGATTCCAAGTTGAAGGTCGACTAACATATTTTACACATCACTGCCAAGGCTTCTTTCATTATCAGATCCTCTAAACCATTTGTTAATATCTACATCTGTCTATATGTGTTTTTCCTTCGTCGGTAGTGTTCTTTAATGCCCCTGCCAAATTTGGTGTTCACTTTACAGATACTTGCTCGATGTGGTTGAATCTGTGTTACATTGATTCACCCTCTGGTTATTCTATAAATTCAGTATTCCGTATTGTGATTACAGTATGCGGCTCTCTACCCCTCAAATTTCTTCCCTTGAGTCACGCAGAGTGTTCCTCGACGAGTGATTCTTTTTTAATAATTTTAACGGCTGATTATTGGTTGGTAATAATAACGCTCTCAATGCATTTCCTGAAAATTGACAAGCAAAAGTGTCAGTTGTCGGTTTTTGGGAGAACAATAGTAATTATAAAGTCATCCTAAGCGGTGATAAATTATCGCCACAAAAATATTCGTTCTTCACAATAACAATACGCCAAAAACCGTTTGACAGTTTTCAGTAGCTCAGATTGTACTGAATTTTACTGAAAGAGGGGAAATGTTCAGTTTTCAGTAAAACGGAGTACAAAAACGGCTTCATTGCAATTAATTGCAATTAATCGTGATACGCAAACAGACGTAGTGTAAATATTAAGGGACTCTGCTCTTTCATATTCCACCGTTGCACGCTGGGCCAAGAAGTTTAAGCTGGAAAAAACATTCACTGAAGGTGAACTCCGCGAAGGACGTCCATCCACGTCCCTCACTGAAGAATATGTGAAAAAAATTGAAGATGCCGTGTTGCCAGATCAAAGGGTGACCATCATGCCTGTAGCTGAGGCCACAGGGACCACGTAGGGCAGTGTTTAAAGAATCGTTGCCAACGAATTATATTCGCACCGATATATATATGGAATGGACATGTCGTCCGTTTTTTCCTGCAGGATTTGAGTAATGAAATATGAGAAAAATTGCCGCATTTGACGAAAAAGAAAGTTTTGTTTTTGTTTTTACATATCACACATTCGTTATCGCAGTGGCTAAAATCAATGAGTTTAAATTCGAATTGCTTCGTCAAATACCCTATATGCTTCGTCAAATACCCCTCAGATTATTTTCTGTTTCAAAACATAACAAAAATGAATCGGTAGTAAAATATTTGCCAATAATGAAGAGGTGGAGCCTGTGGTTGATGGCGATGATCTTACTATAAACAGGGTATCTAAGCTATTGAACATCGCTGAGAAAGCGTATCGAGCTAAATGGAGACTTTGTACGGAAATAAATTTATGCTTCCCCAATTTTTCAGTGCATTATCTGATAGGTCTAGCATTTCTGGGACTGACCTCGTAGCAGCTCTGTGAAAAAAGTGTGAATAAATGTTTAACTTAAATATTTTTTCTGAGCTTGAAAATCCATGCATAATCTTTATTGGGCACATAGTAAGATGCCCTATTTTAGGCTAACTACATTTTTCTGTAAAAACTTTTTATCAGTTACGAGATTGATTTTATCAATAACTAAATTTCCTATCTCGTCAATTTGGGTATTTTCAACGCTACAATGATTAGCCAAATGATAGTAGCACCCATTTGCTTCACAATACTCTCAGGACGTCCTTCTTTCAAGTGGTACGCTGGAGTTATCCTTGGTTATAGCTCATAGCTCTTTGACTCAAATACAGCTAGCGCCGCGGTTCAAGCTCAGTTCAAGGGATACTCAGTTGTCAAAGTTAAGTTCTTAGTTTGTGAGAAGTATTACAGAAAATTGGCTCAGTCATGGCCTAGAAGTAGCTTAACGCCACCAGCACGGCAGAATCTAAGAAGTGGAGGATTAGACTCGTGTAATGAAAAAGTCAAATCAGTACAGAATCTGAAAATTAAGAGTATGAAAAAGGACTTGCAAACGCAAACTAGTTACAATATATATATACATATATATATATATATATATATATATATATATATATATATATATATATATATATATATATATATATATATATATATATATATATATATATATATATATATATATATATATATATATATATATATATATATATATATATATATATATATATATATATATATATATATATATATATGTAAACGTGGAATACACTCGCCTAATGAGCAATTATCGGTACTCGTTGGGTATTAATAAGCGGAATCCGAACGCATCCTCAACGAGCAGCAAAAAGGTACACTGGGCAACACCGATTGATGATGGCGGCAGTCGAGAGACAACCAGCGTAGATTGTGGAAGCGAATCGTAGAAAGACAATAAGAAATATACATACTGTGTAATTCCCAAAATTGTTCGTAATAAATCTGATTATAACTTCAGGTGTGGGGTCGTAACCCAAAAAGTGCTGAATATGAATCAACGCTCAAATGTGAAGAAGGGTGCGGTTCCAAAAGTGAGGATGCCGAGCCGCATGCCTGAAACCGACGCCGCCATTGAAATGGCACGAGTGCGACGTGGTGACGCCGCCGCCACCGAGGGGGCACCAGCCTTGCGAAACGAAGCCGCTGCCAGCGAAATTGAAGTGAATCGAAGTGAAGACGCCGCTGCCACTGAGGATATGGTGGATGATCAAGATGGAGCTGCCGCTGTAGAAATTCAGATGAACCGAGGAGAAGAAACCGCCATCATGAAAGACATGCCAAGCCGATGCGTAGATGCCGCTGTTAGTGGTGCAATGCCTGAGCACAAAGTATCAACCGCTGCTACCGAAGTTATTCTGAGCCGATGCAGAAGTATTGATGTTGTTGATGATATACAAGGATGCCAACGAAGAATAGCCGCCGTGGGAAGTATGACAAACTTAAGGAGAACCGCAGCTACTGTTGGAGAGGGGGACATAACCAGAAGATATGCCGCATCTGTTGGAAATGCGAATGACAGATGGGATGGAGCTTGCGAGCGGAAAGTGAATTATTATGGACCGGAAGATGATGTCATAGATAACGGGAATATGTGTAGTGAATTGTCAACATTGGAAAGTGCCAAGAAGAAATTGAAACTACAACTGGAAGTGCTTGAATTGGAGGCCGCAGTTAGGAAGGCAACTAGGGAAGTCACCGAAGACATAGTTGATGCTCGTAGAAATGAACAAAGCCACCACGAAGAAGTTAGACAGATGCCGATGGGAAGAGGAGGATTACCGATGCCAGCCGACGTTATAGCCGCATTGATAGGTGACGCCGAAATTCATCAGCCAGAGGTCGAACAACAAGAAGCAACAGTATCTGAAGGACGTCAGATGTCTTTTCTAGAGCTGCAGGCAGCTCTACCCGAGTACACAGGTGACAATGCCTTCCAACATATCATCCGATTCTTTGAGGATTTGGAAGAAGTCCTGAGGTTAGCCAGAGTCCGAAGCGAGGAGAGGCTTATCTATTTACGGAGGTCCCTTACTGGTACTGCCAAAGTGTTCTTGCGAACAGTAAAGGCTCGATCATATGAGGAACTCAAAGAATTACTCATAAGAGAGTTCTCCGCCTCGACCAGTTTAGAAGAAATATATGGCAGATTACGCCAAGCCAGATGGAATCCGGAAAATGAATAGTTACACCGCTTCATATTAAATCTGCATGGAATTGCTCAGTTGGGAAATGTACCGGAGACTGATTTAGTTGACATAACTATAGGATTGGTCAGAAGTAGCGGTTATGATCCTTCAGTACTAATTGGGTCAGGAACATTGGAGGAGCTGAAGTACAGGGCTATACGTTACTACAGGCAGGTAAGCTGCGAACCAGTAGAAGAAAGATTTCGAATACCATCTTTACAAGGTTCGAGATCAGAGATATCAAGAAACCGAAGTCCGATGAGAAATCGCTTGAGTCCGAATACTTTCCGAAGGCCGAATGCTTCAAGAAGTCCGACCGTTTCCCGAAGTCTGAATAGTTTCCGAAGTCCGCAGTTCAGAGTGAACAATGAGGAAACCCGATGCTACAACTGCTGCCAGATGGGACACTTTCAGAATCGGTGTCCCCATCCGAAGAGACCGCCGGGCAGTTGCTTTAACTGCTGGAAACTGGGACATGATCATTACGAATGTCCCAACAGCCGAAGAATCCCGCCAACTGTTGCGAACGCTAGCCGAGCTAGGATGTCCACCCCGAATATTCCAGTAGCCGCTGCAGCAATCGATGAAACCGAAGAACAGATGCATCGTCTCAACATCACAAATATGGTAAGTGTCTTGTTTCAAAATGTTGAGCACGGAAACGGAATAACAATCAAATGTATTTCTCTTCTTGATACGGGTAGTCCAATCAGTTTGATTAGCTCAACCCTAGTACCGCCCGAGATAAACATTCAGCCGCAGAGTCCGAGGTACCGAGGTCTAAGTGGAAATTTAATCGATTTATGCGGAAGTGTCGAAGCCAAAGTAGAAAAGATACCGGTTAAGTTGTACGTTATTAATGAAAAAAAAAACGCTGTTCCCGCTGATCCAAGGGAGAGATTACCTCAATCATGGTAATATTCATCTAGTTAAAGTCCGATGTTACAATTATGATAAAAACAAGTTGTTACAAATAAAAGAGAATATTGAAATGAAGAAATGTTTGTGTTTCCGTGCTCGAAATAGTGTTCTTAGGAAATTAAAGAATCTTGACTTAGTAAAGATAGGAAAAAATGAACTAACGCTGCCACCTCAGTCTGCCACCTCCGAACCTGAATTAATAAATGAAATTTTTAACATAGAGATTGATGAAGATGAAGTGTCTCCAGATATAGATTTTAGATTGCCGTCTGATTGTTACAAAGAGTTATTAACAATAATGAATAACGAGAAAAGAGAAGTAATTCCGGAACCTTTGGACTTTGAAATGAAAATTCATCTGACCTCCGATGTACCCTTCCATTGCTCACCCAGAAGGTTATCGGTGATCGAAAAGCAGAAAGTCAAGGAGATTACTGACGAGCTACTCAATGAAGGAATAATAAGGCCAAGTTGTTCCCCTTATGCCTCTGCCATTGTCTTGGTCAAGAAAAGAAATGGAACTATGAGGATGTGCGTCGACTATCGCGGTCTAAACAAGTTGACGGTGAGAGATAACTATCCGCTGCCTCTGATAGAAGACTGTTTAGAATACTTGGAGGGAAAACAAATATTTTCAGTGTTGGATCTCAGGAGCGGGTTTCATCAGGTCCGAGTCGCTGAGTCTTCCATTCAATATACTGCCTTCGTAACTCCAAGTGGGCAATATGAATATGCGCGAATGCCATTTGGGCTTAAAAATGCACCAGCAGTGTTCCAGCGATTCATTAATACCATTTTCCGGGACCTAATTGAGAAAAGGCGAATTGTCATATATATGGACGACATCATGTTAGCATCGGTTAACTTTGAAGAACATTGTAACCTTTTGAGGGAAGTCTTATATCGAATCAATCTCCGCGGTCTGAAGTTAAATATGGCTAAGTGTAAGATAGGATTTTCTGAGGTGGACTTCTTAGGGTATCAAGTAACTAAAAGTGGTATTGCTCCTAGTCAATCCCATCTTACAGCTATTCGAAATTTACAAATGCCGGAAAACGCTCGAGAAGTTCAATCAACCTTGGGTCTATTTTCCTACTTCCGAAGATTTGTGCCGAATTTTTCAAGAATAGCCAAACCGTTACAGGATCTATTGCGTAAAGATGCTCGTTATGATTTTACGAGGCATGTATCTGTGCTTTTAAGCAACTCCAGAAATTACTGACAGAAGCACCTGTGTTGGCAATATATAACCCGCTGAATGAAACAGAGCTACATACCGATGCAAGTTCATTGGGCTTTGGTGCGGTATTACTACAAAGGCAGGCAGATAAACGACTTCATCCGATAGCATATTATTCAAAAACTGCGTCAGCGGCCGAATCAAAGTATCACAGCTTTGAGTTGGAAACATTGGCCATCATTTATGCTTTAAAGCGGTTCCGAGTTTATTTAGAAGGAATTAAGTTCACCATAATAACTGATTGCAATTCGTTGACGTTAACATTGAACCGCAAACAAGTGAATCCAAGAATTGCCCGGTGGGCCTTGGAGCTTGAAAATTTTGACTATGTCATTCAACACCGAAAAGGAACGGGAATGCCCCATGTGGACGCATTAAGTCGAAATCCCATAATAGCCGCTGTTACCGATGAGGATGTCGATTACAGACTACAAGTCGCTCAAGCACAAGATGTGGTGGTTCAGCATCTTAAAGAAAAACTCCAAGTTGAGAATATTGACAATTATGAACTGCTAAATGGTGTAATATTCCGCAGGAAAGATGATGGGAGTCACTTATTATATGTACCCGCTGCAATGGAAGAGAATATTATTAGAAGGATTCACGAACTCATTGGCCATCAAGGGGTAGATAAGACTCATTCAAAAATTTGTACTAGATACTGGTTCCCGAAAAGTAGAATCAAGACTGAGAACTTCATTAGGAATTGTATACCATGCATCATGTATTCTCCGCCGGCGAGCACTACAGAACGGAATCTACACAACATTCCCAAGAAGTCATTGCCCTTTGATACCTTGCATATCGATCACTTTGGGCCGTTGCCCTCTTTGAGGTCCAAAAGAAAACACATACTGGTAGTAATCGACGCCTTTACCAAATATGTGAAATTGTACCCGACAAATAGTACAAGCACCAAAGAAGTTACCGCAGCCCTTAGTAAATATTTCAACTATTATAGTCGACCTAACCGAATCATCTCAGACCGCGGTACGTGTTTCACCTCATTGGAGTTTGCTGAATTTTTGGGACGTAATAACATAAAGCATGTGCAAGTAGCTACCGCCTCCCCGCAGGCCAATGGACAGGTCGAAAGAGTCAATCGGACTCTCAAAAATGTATTAGGAAAACTGACTGAAGAGATAGATCATGCGGATTGGTCTTCGAAACTGGCCGCTGTCGAATATGCTATCAATAATACCGTTCACACCACTACAGGACATACTCCGAGTCGCCTACTTTTTGGAACAGATCAACGAGGTAGTGAAATTGATGAACTGAGTGAATATCTGGGAAACAAGTTTGACGTTAGAAGTGTTGAGATTGACCAAGTTAGAGAATCCGCTGTTAGAAATATTCAGAAGTCTCAAAGTTATAACGCTGAATACTTCAACCGACGTCATAAGCCGGCTAGGCAGTTCAAAGTGGGGGAATATGTGGTTATGAGAAATGTTGACACTACACCAGGTCAGAATAAGAAGTTTATTCCTAAGTTCCGCGGACCCTTTGTTATTCATAAAAGTTTAGGCAATGATAGATATGTCGTTAGAGACATCCCGGATTGTCAGCAATCCAGCTTCCGTATGATGGAATTGTTGAGGCAGGTAGATTGAGGAGATGGCAAGCTATTCCTGTAATCAGTCAAGATCCTTTGAACACTGAACAAGACGCTTTGATAACCAGTGAATTAGAAAATACGATACCAAATGATTCGGGCTCTAATGAGATGGAATATACCAACGAGGAATGGTTGGACGAGGAAGAATGGGACGCGGAGTACTTGGACGAATTTGATTTGCATACTGCTGTTACTGAAGCAAAAGCCACTTCCGATGCTCTCCCGATCGAGGTCGATCGGTTGTCAGGTCGGCCGAGTTGTAAACGTGGAATACACTCGCCTAATGATATGAGCAATTATCGATACTCGTTGGATATTAATAAGCGGAATCCGAACGCATCCTCAACGAGCAGCAAAAAGGTACACTGGGCAACACCGATTGATGATGGCGGCAGTCGAGAGACAACCAGCGTAGATTGTGGAAGCGAATCGTAGAAAGACAATAAGAAATATACATACTGTGTAATTCCCAAAATTGTTCGTAATAAATCTGATTATATATATATATATATGTATATATATATATATATATATATATATATATATATATATATATATATATATATATATATATATATATATATATATATATATATATATATACATATACAAGTATACATATACATATATAAGTATACATATACATATACAAGTATATATATTTATATCTATATATATATAGATATATATATATATATATATATATATATATATCTATATATATATATATATATATATATATATATATTATATATATATATATATATATATATATATATATATATATATATATATATATATTATATATATATATATATATATATATACATATATATATATATATATATATATATATATATATATATATATATATATATATATATATATATATATATATATATGTATATATATATATATATATATATATATATATATATATATATATAAGTATATATATACATTTATATATATATATATATATATATATATATATATATATATATATATATATATATATATATATATATATATATATATATATATATATATATATATATATATATATATATATATATATATATATAATTTACCAGAATAACTAGGGAGTCATGATATTATAGACGTTCGAAGCTAAAAAGTGGCAGTGGATCTCTCGTGACCGCAGTATGAGCGCAATTCTGAGCTGGGATATTTTTCATTGAAGAAGGTATCTTTGCAACAACCATGGAATCGTCTAAGATAAAGAAACAGCTGGCATTGGAGAAAGCAATCTAAGTCTCTAGCACATCGAGAGCGGCTATAGTCAGCAAGTGCAGCCAGATGATATTGGCTTCATGGGCCGGTCCGAGCTAGCTGCACAAAAAATTTTGATCCCAATCAAGTGGGCGGTACAAAAGCTGGGGCTGCACATAAATGGACAAAGCACGAAGTACATGGTGGCATCGTCTGTAGGAACAATACCAAGAGTTGGTCATACCATGAGGGTAGGTGTTGACCTTGGGTCAACAGTAGTAACCGATAACAGTATGGAGGCAGAAATACGCGGGCGGCTGCTCAAATCCAACAGAGCCTTCTACAGTCTGTCAAGGCTCTTCAAAGCCCGAAACCTTACCCGAACATCAAAGCTACTGTTGTACAAAAGCATGGTCTTGCCAGTCTTCATCCGAAAATTGGATGTTTAGCAAGAGGCATTCTGACCTCTTATTCGCATTCGAGAGGAAAGACTTCCAGAGAGCCCTTATCCTCATATGTGTAGAAGCACAGTTCCGGAGACGCTACAACCATGAGTTGTATGTAATATACTTTAAAATAATGCTCGGTAGGCTCCGGTGGGCAAGGCACCTAGCTTGTGTGAGCGTAAAGCAACCTGCTTGTAAAGCCCTTTGTGGAACATTTTATGGCTTTGTTTGCGCTGGACCCTGACCGAAAAGAAAGTACAATAGCTAACAGTAACAGTAGCAATCCAAGAGTAATAACCGCTCTTGTGTTGTTAACAGTAACAATACACGAGTGGTGATAAACGTGCAAAAGAGAACCCTGAAAAAAGGACACCGGAGAGACCAAATCCAACTAGCTTTGGCAGAAGAAAATCGTGGTTCACAGAATCGAAAGTTTTAGCAAAGACTATATAGGGTTCATCCATAAAGTACGTCACACGTAAAGGGAGGGGGGGGAGGGGGTCGACAAAGTGTGACATGGTGTGACAAGGGGTGGGAGGGGTCCTAAGTTTCGTGACATCACATTTCAAAATCTAGAGGTACTAATCGCGTAATTTGAAATATTAATTAAACTAAAAAATATGTCCAACTCTATCTTTAGGGCAATACGGTTTAAATTGTTTTGTTGACAAGTTCATAGCCGCTTCTGACACGTGCCGATCGCCGACGAGCCCTTTGGCTAATGCCGCCAAACGCACCGCACCTCGCGTAGGTAATGTTTTTGTTTCTATATTTTCATTCGACAATTTGCTTTCGCTGAGTGAACGACGTCGTTTTTTTAGTTGTGCTATTTTGTGGATATAAACATAGTTTAATAAATCAAGTTCAAAATGAACAAAAAGATAGATTTAGGTAATCTTTACCGTAGATTATACGAAACATACAGTGCGACTTACGCTGATAAAAAAAAACAGCATATACAGGAAGAAGTTAATACCTTATGGAAAATTTTGAAAAGTAGTGACAATATCGAAGGTGATGTGGAATTGAAAATCAAAGAGCTGCAGATACAAATGACGAAAAAAAAGCGACACTAATGAATTTTTTTTCGAAAATTCCTTCGGCGTCAACATCACGAATAAAACTAAAGCGGGAAAAGGAGGGAAAAGTACAAGTAAGTTATTACGAATTTAATTACAATCCTTAATTATCGCGCTCAGGAGTCAAAGATGGACGCGGACTTGAATCGCATCGCACGCGCCGCATTAGGTACTAATAATTATTTAAGACTAGCTTTCCGCTCGTAGTTTTTCCCGCGTGTACTACGATTATGTGTTTGTTTTTACACCTACGGTTTCATAGGACTTCATACAAGTAATTCTAATATGGTGCGGTTCAAGACCGCGGTATAAAAAGTAACGATATAATAATATTAATTGGAATTTTATTACAATATAACATATAATTTGCAGGGAAATACTAACGAAGGTCAGACACCACTGCCAGAAGACACTGATATGGTTAATATACCGTCAAGTGAAAGTCAGCTTCAAACAATACCTAAACCAACGCCTAGTCAGAGTGCTTCACGGAATAAAATTGTAGTTTTAGAATCTGAACTCAATAGCTTGTTGTTAGCACGCGATGCTGGTATAGCCTCAAATGAAGCAATAAAAAAAATCGCAACTTTAAAGAAAAATATTCAGCAGGAAAAAAATATATTAAAGCGAAAGATTAGCGCAGCAGAAAGACAGAAAAAAAGTCGTGATTTTAAAAAACGAAAAATTGTAGAACTTTGCGAAAAAAATACCGATTTAGCCGCAGCACTAAAACTTCGAGATACTCTTGGTCGGCCTAGAATAGAAGAAACACAATCCGGTTTACTTGGAGTCATAAAGGACCTTGCAGTTATTGGTGGCGCAGCTGATGATCGACGTCGCACTGAAGCTATAAGGTGCTGTAAAACATTAGACGACTTACAAGCCGAACTTTGTAAACTGGGATATACTATCAGTCGATCAGGGTTATACTTGAGACTTCTGCCCAGACGAGTCAATACAGAGGAAGGAAAAAGACATGTCGTAACTGTTCCTGTCAAACTATGCAAACCCGACTCTACGCTACATACGAAACATCAAGATGGTGCATTTTGTACTGCGACGATAAGAAACCTTGAATCGTTAGCTTCAATTTTGGGCCCTGAACGTTTTCTTTTTATCGATGGATGACAAAGCACGTGTGCCATTAGGTATTACAGCAGCAAATGCTCAAGCACCAATATTAATGCACCTTGATTATCGTGTAAAATTACCGGATCATGATTTCGTGGTTGCGGAAAAACATAAACTTATTCCCTCTGTTTATGCAGGTATTGTAGTAAAGAAAGATGGTGAAGGAAAACCTGAAGCTGTGACACATTCCGGGCCTACATATGCAGCAATTCGCAGTGGAAAGCATTCGTCCTCTAATGCGGAGACTCATGCCACAGATATACACAAACTTACTGAAATATCGGCCTTCGAGAACTTCATGAAAACTCGAGAAGGTTTTGTAAAACCCGTATTTATTTTTACTTGCGATGGTGGTCCCGACGAAAATCCAAGATACGAGCGAGTTATAATTTCAGTTATACAACATTTTAAAGATTTTGATTTGGATGCTGTTTACATTGCCACTAATGCCCCAGGAAGAAGTGCTTTTAACAGAGTAGAACGACGAATGGCACCTCTTAGTCGTGAACTTACTGGTGTTGTATTAAAACACGATAATTTCGGTTCACATCTCGATTCCAGTAATAAAACTACTGACCTGGACTTGGAAAAACGAAACTTTGAGAGTGCAGGCACAGTACTGAGTAATATTTGGAGCCAATTGGTCATTGATGGATATCCTGTGATTGCCAAATATATTATGCCTACAGAAACTAGACTGGATGTTGAACAGGCTAAGGCATTGAAACGTGATGCGATTTGGTACGCAAATCATGTCCGGGAATCACAATATTTACTGCAAATAGTAAAATGTGAAGTGGTTTCGTGCTGTGGTGTGCAACGATCTATCCTTCGGCGACTACTACGAGAGGGTTTTTTTGCCACCACCTGTTTTAATTAGCGTCAAGCGGGTATATAACAACAGAAAAGGATGATATCGAAGGTAAATTCGCTCCACTATTACTTCAATTATCTTTAAAACTGAGCGCGTCATCACATTTAAAGCAAGTACCGTATGATAGTTACTGCCCTAGTGTTGAGGGATACTTGTGTAAGCGATCTTGCGGCTTCTGTGGTCTATATTTTGCATCATATAAAGCCACTAACCAACACAAACAACTTCATAAGATTAAGCAAGATGAAGTTCCCATTGCAAAGATACGCCCTCAAAGAATAGCAGCTAGACGTGCCAGAGAAATTCTTTGTTTGGATATTAATGATGATGCCTTATGGTTGGATGAAAAAGATGTTGACACCACAAATGTTCCTGACGTGAAAAACGAAGTGAACTGTGAAGTGACTGCCATGCCAGTTATAAATAATTTAAAGGACTGGGTTCAAAGTCCATGGACTGAAGATGATTTAGTTTCTTTTTCTTTATATTCATTAGTTTATTTTTTTGTTATTGTTTCAAATATTTGATATTATGTTGATTTCATAAAAAAGTACTTAATTTAAATGGAAATAAAACTAATTTCGGAACTGCTGTTTTAATTTAATAATTTTTTGATGTTAAATTGCAAAACATGTGACGTCACACTAGGGAGGGGGGGGGTCGCAGAAATGTGACCACCTGTGACAAAAACTCATGAAATTAGTGTGACGTACTTTATGGATGAACCCATATGACATCTACTTGCTTGTGCTGTTTGATTGTGGAAGCAACGGTATTTGTCAATGACTGTAAGGTTGTTACCGTGGATTGACCTTTGGGCTGGATAAAAGGGTACATTCTATTTGAAACGACTCTTTCAAGGTGCTTAGTAAATAAGGGTAGAAGTGATATGGGACAGCTTTGTAGCAATGTATTGAAGAGTTTTCAAAGTGATGTAAAGGTGCCGGTTGAAATGCTAAGATTAAAAATTATCGACAGAGGAACACTAAAGGAAGACAAAAGTAATTTAGCTAACAGATTCACAATGCCACCGAAGCCAGTGCTTGCATCAAGAGATCTCATTAATAATAATGATGAAATCGTACAAGAGAACGATATATGTGGATAAAATTGGGAAGAAGCCCTCGAAATGTAAGTCATATATCCGTGTGGCAAAATAAGTGTACCATTTTTCATGAAAGAAACAGTGGCAAAGTAGTTTTACGTTGGTGAATATTTCACAAAGTGGAATCTTCTTGCAAATTATGCGTATTTCGAACTTGCAATGAATTTTTCGTTTAATTTTTAATTCAAATATTTATTGCATTTTTAAAATGTTCACCATTTTTGATCATAAATTTATATGCTCTAAAAAAGGAAAGGAAATAACAAAATAAGTATATACTTGACAAATAAACAAGAAAATCAATCAAATTTTGCTTGTCGAGAAACAGTGGTGCGATGTTCACTGAAACTTGGGTTTGTTTGATAGATTCAATGGAAGTGGCGTTTGTGGAAAGCTTGGAGTTCACAATGGAGTTTGAAAATGAGGCAAACTGTATGAAAAAGTTGCTGGAACCACTGATGCTTCAAATACATATTGGCCAAAAATCCACTCAGGCTGGGAGTGAGCCCAACATCAGCCCAGCTCGCACCAAGGGGGTGTACACATATTGGTCATATCCTCTTTTGGTCTTGCTTGGGCCAATATGTATTCCTACATGAAACCACTGACTGTTGGATGAAATTTAAACATAAATTTGAAATCATTTATGTACATCATAAGGTTAAACAAATACCTGCTGAATTAGCATTGCACATTATGTTAATGTTTTCATAGCATTTACTTGTAAAAAAAATGACTGCAGCTTAACAGCAATGTAGGCGAATGCAACAACTGAACTAAATGCGGGAACCAACTAAAACTGGACCGAGCCATATTAGAGCTCTGCTTGACCGTTCCAATCATGTTTTTCCAGTTTTTCAAACTCAACAACCATGAGTCAATTTTTGAGCAATTAAACTCGCTAGCAGAAAAAAATATTTAGCGACACAACACAACGGTTGCCTGATTACATAAGTGTGGCATCGAATGAGCGCCAACATCCTTTTTGGAAATCCAATCAGTCGAGTATTACGCCATGCAAAGATTTATTTCCTTCAGATATTTTTTTGTTTTTGGATGTCTGTCTATGATCCTCATAATGGTTGAAATCAATCTGTTAGCGATACAGACAATGTCTTTGTACAATTCAGTTTGATTTTGTGATCGTAAAAATATTTCCTCTAGATAGAATTGCTTTTCTTCATTTTTTCGCAAATACAATCAGCCAAAATCGACGGAAAAATAATTTCTGCGGTTAGCTAACAAAACCACAGGTATTACGACTAGAAACTCGGTCCAGGTACCCAATCGACGATTATCAACTAAAATAACTATCGGTTAAAATTAACCGAGAGTGAACGAACCGGCACTTAATGTTTATTTTTGTTGCTGAGTAAGTTAAAGAACAATGAACTTCAAAGACAGAAGTCATTGCACAAAGATGACTTCATATAGTTTTCAAAACCTACTATTAAATTGCAGATTTTATTTTAAACAAGTGTATATGCTGGGCTTTTTGATTGTTTACTTTGTATCCGACTCTAAATTATTTTTTTCATTGCGATGTTAGTCAAGCTTTTCCACCGCTAACATCCTTTTATATTCGTGACAATAAAGAAGTGGAAAAATCTAGGTAACATTGTGGAAGATTCAAACAATAAATATCAATTAAGGTTGAAATAATACGAAAAGAATAATATTTATATCTATATCAAATTATAATTTGTACAAAATACATTCGTTTTTTTTAAATCTGACTTAATAAACTGAACTGTAAAACTAAAGTATACATGAACATTTTACATATTATTTCTTTGTTGTTATCTATGAATAAAGATTCCTTGCCTTACATAGTATCAGTTCGAAGTAAATTTTTTTTGTCTCTTATGTTAGATAGCTATCTCTGTCTCTTTGTGTACCATATAATGTTTATGTGTTTCACATATTAAGCCATTGATTTTCACTCATTTTACTCCATCTGGTAAAAATTATTGTTTTATCTTCTTTTTCGGCTTACACGTTCTTTAGTGTAAGAACTAATCGAACATGTTTTTATTTCGAAAAATCACAGAATATAAATACAATATGATTTCCATTTTCTTGCACATATGCATTGAGAATAACTAAAAAGTATCGATGTATAACTAAATGGATTATTTATGTTTATCTTAAATTAATTCTATAAAAAACAAACAATGAATTTGTTTTCGAATGCTTTTTTTTTCTCTATAACATAGATATTGTATATAATTTTCGTTTGGTTAAATTTCAAATTTAAATGTTCTTTCGTTCGTGTATGTATACACACCAACATATAAATATATGAATATAGTTCCTAAGTTCGTTAAAAAAGTGTAGAAATATTTTCAAAAAAAAATCGCATTTTTGTTTCACTCTCGCTTTTTACAAGGTAAATGACCATTTTTTCATCGATCGATCTAAATACGCAGCATCAAGTGTGTTCGTTTTCTTGTGTACTGTATTTTATTTTCACTCGATCACATAACTTAATATTATCGGGATGTCTCTAAAGAAGTTTATAATAGTATTAGTAAGCTCGAAATACTATATCCCAGAGTTTTATGGACCAGGAATAGTAGTTATGTTTATTTGGTTGATTTTGCGTTATTTGAGAATGTATTAAAGAGTTTCAGATTAATACTTTGATTGGTTTTTATGCGAATGTGCTTTTTTACAGGAAAGGGTCATTTTGTGAGTTTTCAGAAATGAATGGAACATTTTTTGTAAATAAAGCAATTACGTTTTTAGATTGATTTAAGGATTTAGATTAAGGATTAAGGACTTGGATGCATTTCGTTCGAGTTGCTGAGAAACAACTATTCGAATCAGTGAGATTTTAAGTTTTTCCTTTGGAATTGATTATTGTTAGTCTCGTTAACGACATTCTGAATCAGGAAAAAGATCATTTAGGCAGTAGCTTTAATGCAAAAAAATAGTTGGATTATGTTAGTCTTAATAGTAACAGTCGATCAATGCCTAGTTCCCTGGAATTTTTAAAGTCTGGGAGGTTTGAAGTGCATCTTCGACGGAGGATGTGTTTCATGTAGGAGACGTGATGGTGATGTTGCTCCCGTTGATAATACTAACGGTGCGGTTAGTGAGGCAACTAACGACGTCGTGGTTGTCGGCGATATATGATGCGCTGCAAATGGTTCTATGATAGCCGGCGGTGGTGGTGTGGTGTCCATTACTTCGATAATCATATCATTACCACTACTAGATGAAGTATTAATGCTTGGTATCAAACTTGCCAAATTCACAGACGCTGATGTGGTTTCTTTCGATTCGAATGAAACCGCTCGCGGTTTACGTAATTTAGTATTTGTATTACTACTATCGGTACAACTACTACAATCAGTCAATAAACTACAGGATTTCTTTTGGCGAAAACTATTTGAGCGATGCTGCTGCTGATGATGATGTCCGGCGTTCGATGCGCCGCCACTGGTCGACCCACTTCCACAAATTGTTGTTGCAGCAACCACACTCGCAGCAGCATTTACACTAGTTGGCACAAGTGATTTGCCATTCTCTTTATTACGACGCGATGACGATCGGTGTGGATGATGTCGCGCTGCACTCGGACCACGACGGGATGGACGTTTTACAAAATAGTGTACGGATTCCGCACTGGCACTCAGGCCGATGTTGCCAACTGTTTTTCGTGCAAAAAGATAGTAAAAACAAAATATTCGTTACAGATTTGATTTACCAGAGTCCAACAAGAAAATTTTATGCGGGTAGTACATTTCAGCAATATCCTAGTTTAGCATGAGTTATTCGTTACATTGAATCGAACACAAAACATGCACAATTACATATAACAGTTACACAGCAAATGAGTATGATTAAAATAAATGAAATTATATTTGTTTACTTGGATAAAGAATGATTTGATCACTTTAAAACAAACTTATGCATATTAGTTGAACGATGAAATTAGAGAGACAGATTTTTATTAATATTCTTCGTCCACCTATGATTCGCAATTAAATATTATTCCCAAAATATTTTCAACATAATATCTATGTTTTTAATATTTTACATT
Source organism: Nemotelus nigrinus (assembly GCA_947369275.1). NCBI lineage: Eukaryota > Metazoa > Arthropoda > Insecta > Diptera > Stratiomyidae > Nemotelus > Nemotelus nigrinus. Next base: position 84,192,076 of record OX376373.1, read on the forward strand.
AAAGGAATAATCAAATTTCATCTCAACACATTACCCGTGATACAATGTTACTACTTTTTGCCTCTCCTTTTTCTGAAGCGGTAGAACTGTCAAAACGAATTACAAAACAACGTGACATATATTCTGCAGGTTGCTGTAAAAATTAAACATTTAAACGCAATTAAAAATCTAAGCCACACAGTAAAGTACTTTTTATCAAACGCAAATAAAGTATTATAAACAGAAAATTAAGTTGATCAATTGTTTTAGAAGAGTAAAATATATAAATATCAAATGAGTGACCGAAATGATAACGCAATTAAATTATGAGCAATTTATCCCCTCAATAAAAAATACATATAAAAATCATGTGTTTCATTAGTATATAAATTCATTTTATTAGCATCATGGTATTATGTTTAATTCATTCAAAAATCAATAATACATACAGCGCATACAATTGTTAACATGAATTAATATTATGAACAAAGTACATAAAAATCGATGTTGGATGAAATAAAACATTGAAAAACGGTATGTATGTAAGTACAAAGCAAGTCTCAGGTGAATTTAAAAAAACACAATTGTCATTTAAACATTGAATTTAAATTAATGTGCTTTATATCGTGTAAATGCATTCGTTATTATTTTTTGTACGATCTCAATTTATTGACATCAAGTAAAAAATTATAGGATGGTAATTGTTTAGAAAACGAAAAATAAAACAACCAAATGCCACACACTAGCAACTGATATTAATTGAAATGTTGTTTAACAAATAATTTTAACATGCAAAATTATTGTATTGCTAGTTTTTTTGCACTTGCACAAAACATTAGATCAATTACAGTGAGGCATATTGTTAAATAAAAGATTCTTTTAAATATATTTAACATTTTTCTATTGAAAAAATATATATTCATCGTACAACTGATATTTAGTTACAAACATCTTGTCGAGACTAATTGAATTTTAATTAAAATCGTATTTTTTCTGCAAAAGAAAAAATCGTTTAATCTGTGTAAGACGGGAATTTCGTCAAATGATTTTCGATTTGTAAATGTTTTGTTTAGCAACCATCAACCGTTCGCTGTTTTTCAAAGAAAATAAAAATAATAAGAAGCAAAATTTCTAAGATCGATCTAAAAATCATGAGATTCATTTTGAATGCGCGTAATCGATTAAATGTTGTATCATAGTTCGACAAACTGCAAGAATCGGAGATGGCATTGATGCTATTTCATTGTTGCTGTTTTTCACTATTTTCCAGAAAATCAAAATTGTATAAATGTAGAGTTTGAGCTCGATAAGTTTAACTTATCGAGAGTTGAGTATATTATTTTTTTTCGAAATCGTGAGCTTTCCGAAAGTTCCACAAATTAATTCTAGGCTTAGAGACGGATAAATAGAAAGATTTAGAATCATCTCCGCTAATTTCTAGAGATCGAATGTGCATAAATTTTTGGCTTTAGGAACAGCAGCAGCGGAAAAACTGACTGCAACTCAAAATTAACAACTTCTGTTTATGATAGAAATGGAATAGAAATGAAATGCAATTAGATTTATCATCTATCAATACATATATTTAACTATCAGTCTTGTTTGATTCGATTAATATCAAAATTTTTATTTGATACGAATTCAACGGCATGTAGATAGTATAAAAATATAAAAGGAACTAGATTAAAAAGTCTTAGTCACTCCGAGCTTAAGAATATAAAGATGAAAAGAATGGCTATAGCATGGAAATACAAATCTCAAAAAAGCATTGAACAGGTAGATCTGTTGTAAGCGGATTGAACAGCAAGGGGATTAGATTTGAGGCACACAATCTAAAATATTCCGTGCCAAGGATAAAAACAAGCGAATACACGTGGAAAGTTGGTAAGCAGTCAACCGCAAATTGGATAATTTTGCCAAATTTAAATATATTCGCATAAAAAATACAGGAAGAATTGAATTTGTCTCATTCGAGTTTTACCTGGCCTATAGATACTGAAGAAGAGGGTAGATTACCCTTTAAAATATTAATGCCTGTCAAGAAATTGAAACATAAGAAGCTTCTAAGGGAAAAAATTGCCTTTAAAATAAAAATATTTAATTCATGTAGTTTTTATTAATTTTTTCCGTTTTTTTTCTTGGAAGAAAGAAAGTAATGTCAACATAGAACTGAGAAATCTAGTGATGGTTCATTACAAAAGCAAAAGAATGTTAAGATAGTTACCTTAGGTGACATCGTGAGGCATTATAAAAACGAAGAAAGGGTCAGGCTGGCAAGACAAGGCCAAATAAAAAAGCAATCTGAAGCAGTGAAGTACTTAGTAGTAAGGGAACTAAAAATAAACTCACCATTCGGTGCACCTTAAATTGTATCAGATATTTTTCAAGAGCTCAGAAACCAGCTTCACTCTCAACTTAGCCCCGTATCAAGGAAAAATCCACTCTAACGAAATATGTAGAGAAAAAAAGGATCCAGTCCGCCAAAAAGTACAGCAGGAAGGATCCAACCTGTTGGATCGTAATATTCCTCGGTGACGTAATATTCGCCGACGAAAACAAATTCAATGTGTTTGGGTAGCACGGACGAGTGATAATATGGCGGAAACCCAAAGAAAAGCTCAGGAGCTGCAATCTTAAACTTAGTACTAATATCGGTTTCACAAAGATATATGCCTGAATGTGTGGCAAATTGTGTTCCGGTGAATTCCCCATTTATGTTTCCACGCCGACCACACAAATTTTCTTCATATTGTGATCTTTATTCAAAATCACAATCGTGCTATCCAAGTCAACCTTGTTCGCTTTTCAAGCCTTAGGATCAAGCAAGTAATTGTTCGGCATAAACACTATATCTGTCTTCTGCATTAGCTTACGAGACATATAGAAGGGACACGTTCACAGTTTTTGTCCTATCGAAACCGAGTCCTCGGTGTCCATGATGCTATTCGAAAAAACATTAGACTGTTCTTATTGGGCTCGACTTTCACGTAAAATGAGCATATTCGCATTAACATGTGCAGTTTAGAGAGTTGAACTTTAGCTGAATTGTTTGCTTCCTTTGAGACTTCGGGGAGCTGGTACGATAAACGCTTCAATTCTTACATGGCTTGAGTCAGCTGTGAATGTGTTCGAGAAGCGTAAATATCTTTCGAGGCTCTCCGGTTCAAAACTTCGGTCGACATAGATCATGAAGAGTTTGGATCTTTTTTTTTCTGCGGGTTGAAGTCATATTTGTCTTGGAGATTTTTAATTATATCGATTTGCTGAGATTTTTGAACTTGTTAAAAAATGAACAAGTATGATAAATAAGGTACCTTTCAATGCTCAATTCGAACAAAATACTTTGGAGCAGGTAGCTCGGATGTAAAAAAAAGGATGTGGTCAACCGCAATTGTCTGTAGTCCATATTCCTCACACCAGAATATAAAAATTTAATGCAATCACACTCTTATCATCTAAACTACATGTGATTTTTTCGTTAAAACACAAGCATGTGGTCGAATATTCCAATGTCAGTACTAAACATAAGGCTGAACTCTTTTTTGTGTTTACGCCACATCGACCGAAACACATTGAATTTGCTTTCGTCAGCGAATATTACGCCACCCCATCAAATTGGATCCTTATTGCTGTACTTTTTGACGAACTAGATCCTTTTTTCCACACTTATTTAATGAAGAGTGGATTTTTCTTCGAACGTGCCCATTAGGGTCATTTCTATTCAGAGTCCTGGGGATAATAGGTTGAGAGGGAGCTTGCTTTCTGAGTTTTTGAAAAATCTCTGATGCAATTTAAGGTGCACTCAATCGTTGATTGACTTTTAATTTCTCCTATGCTTTAGTTAAATTTTTTTCGTCTGTCCTTGTCTTTTCAACTCAACAATTTCTTTCTATAATACCTCACGATCTCACCAGTGGTACTTATCTTAATATTCTTTTGCTTTTTATAATGCTTTCATTGAAATTTCTCAGATCTACGCTCTCCCAATTTACCTCCGACTTCGCCTGTTTGTCCCGGAAGTCCTCTACCAACTAGAATATGCACTAGCAGCCAAAAGCAACTGCAACCAAACCAGGCCTAGCTGCAGCAGCCTATGATTCAAGCTCGGCCTGTTCATGCATCAGTGGAATTGGTGACGCATGTGGGTATTTTTCAAATCAACTCCCTGAGTACAGGGGCTCAAACAAAACCTTAGCCACAACGTAAAAGTCGAAAACAGCACTGCATCGTCAACCTTCATCCACCTAACATACGGGTGCATTCTGATATGTCCTGCTCTGTCACGGCTCCTGAAAAGACCATAATTGCGCTGTTGTGGTTTTTAATTTCCCTTGAAAGAGTTTCAACTGGAACAAGTTTGTAGACGGTGTTCGGTGCTTCCAGACCTGCGGTAGGAAGTGTTACTTTGCCTTTTGTATGCAATCGAGTGTAGTAGAGTAGTTAAGAAATGATTGTTTTTGATAATATTTTTAATAAGATTTAGATACTGCGACTCAAAGAGTGATTACTATTCAACCGTCCTATTTTCAAAAAAAAAAAACCGAAAAATTATAACTACATAAATTAAATATTTTTATTTAAAGACTATTTTTTCCCCTTAGAAGCCAGATATATTTCAAATAGATCTACATTCAGATTTATGTATTCGAGTTTCGCTTTTTATAGTTTAAAGAAAACAATTTATTTGTTATGATTTTCGAATTCAAACTGAATATTTTCTTTATTATATGGGCCTTGATAAAAATTAAAAATGGGTTTTTTTTTTTAAATAACAATTTTACTGACATTAATTTGTGTCGAGTTATTTTTGTTTCTATAGGAAAGGACACGTCAAGTTTGTAAACTGATATCTTTAGGTTCAGTGAAGCCATGTGGAGTTTAGTTCCCGAGTCCTGTTTCCAAGTATAATCCTCTTTGGATGTTGGACCGTGTTCAACCCAAATAGCGACCCGTCTCTCAAAACACGACGCCGGTGACTAATCGACGCCGGAATATAATGCAAGGGTAACGGTTCGGGCTAAAATCTTTTGAAGTGGCGGCTGCTCAAGACTGTTCCGTAGCAAATGACAATGGCTTCACTAGTGTATTGGGTATTCCGTGGGGACCGAAACTTAAGCTGTACATCACAGATCAACTTCAAGAGGCTAAGTAAGTTAAGTGAGCTAAGCAATAGGTGGGTAATATGGGTCTATAATCAAAGGAAAAGAAATTGTTTGTGTATTAGAAGATTTTTTATCTCCATCTTCTTTTTCTACTTCTAATCTTGTGTGGAAAGAAAGCGATATTCTCATCAAGATACACATAATAAAGGAATTAGGTTTAAGCAAATGGATATAAGACCAAAGGGATGTTGAATGGTTAAACTCGACTACGTGTTTAATGGTCGTGTGTTTGGGTATAGATGGTCGAAACCCAAACACACGACCAAACATTGGGAGAAGAATAGAAGTCAAAGGAATGCGAATGAAGTTAATATAAAAGGTAGGTAATCATTTCTTACATTTTTGCGTATCGTATTACTGTTGCGTATCATTCATTGTCTCCGAACGGCGTCCACGCTGCTCAAATTACATGTAGCACTGTTTTAAAAGGCACGATAAGCGGTGTCAAAATTTTTATTCATGTATCAAACATGACTCCAACAAATATCGGATCATTTCTTTGAAGTGAGGGCCAAAATCGCTTAATGGCTGATCGGGCTCGTTGCGTTTATTTTGAGACGCAAAGAAGATATATTTGTCCTATCAACTGATACGCAACTAGGATGCGATACAGATAAATGCAACATATGAATACGTACATTAAGAGAAATTATAAAGAGAAGTAAGAATTAAGGCACAACAGACGGTATTAAAAGTTCATGCCCATTTGCATTCTTTGAGTTTTAAAATGATTTTACTCGCACATAGAGTATACAACAGGTTTTCAAGCCATGCTAGAAAAGTGTAGCAAATATCTAATATTGAGCAAAATCTCGGTCTTCGGTCTTTTTGGAATAAGGTTATTATGGTGATTACAAGTAAATGTTGCTATGAACGTAATCCTACATGTGACATTGTATTAGTTACATGCTGCACCAATGATTTCTTTGATTCTTTTTTTAGCTTTCACCTTTAAGCCTTTATTTAAAGATAATAATTCGCCAAAACACTTTTTGCTGCTTTTGACAGAAATCAATCAAAATTACGATTACAATATGTTGTGATTAGCGGCGCACTTCTGTCAAGCATCAACCGAAGCAAGTTTATGAAAAAATAACGAAAATTATCACGAAAATCCTGAAATACTTTATATTTGGGATAGCTCTGCGTTCTTTACATGCCTGCATCAGATCAGTAAAAATTTTGAGATCAACTTTTATGTTTTGCAAGATAATACAAACCTAATAATTGGATAATATTTAATGCTAATTTGTTTCCTATAGAAGAAAAAGTGACTTCAGAAGTCAGGGAAAGTAATTTGTCTCTTGAGTGTCTACGAGCAGTACAATTCAAGCTACAATGAGATTCTTGATGCAGATTTTGGTTAACCAAAAACATAGAGAAAATAATTATCGATGAATAAGCAAACTCAATTTCAAAACAAAAAATCCAAAATGGCTAAAACAATTGATGCTAACGTCGATGGTTGCCTGTGCTGAGTACGGCCGTTCATAATGTTTCGATTACGATTACGATCGCGACGAGCGTTACGACGCGAATGACGTGCAGTTGCAGTTAGAACATAATCAACTTCTTCAGAACTTAAACCTAAGTTTCTAATGTGATGCTGATGATGATGATGGTTTTTGTCTTGCATTAAAAGTGCTGCTGACGATTGCGAGCCTGATGATGATTCTGATTTATTAGACATATTACTTTGATAAACTAAAATTTCATCCAGGTCATTGTTATTATTCGAGCAGGCAGCACTTTTGCCGCACGACGACGACAAATTGCCATTGACATTACACAAAAATACGTGCGAAGAACGATGTGAAGGCGACGTTATTGTGCTTAAATTGACAATTTGTTGACTATCATATGTACCAGTTAGAGGAGGAAAATTCGTGTCCATGAGAACACTAATGGTTTGCTCATCGGTTGGTACATCCATATCCATATATTGAAGCTGATCGCAGTGGTGATGCTGTTGTGGATGGTGTTGCTGTTGATCGTGTTGGTGATATTGTTGCTGATGTTGATGGTGGTATTGATGATGATGCTGCTGAAGCATAAGCAACATAGCACTATTACCGCTAACATCGACATGCTGAGCCAGGTCATTTGTGCTACCACCGAAATATTGATGGCAGCCGGCACATGTACCGGCTAGCTCTAATGATCCTCCCCGACTGCCTAGAAACCACTCGGATCGTGTGCGCATTCGGGCTGTTTGCCGTTCATGGACCTTTCAATGTTAAGGAACGAATGGAATATGTTGGTTTGTTTCATTTTTTTACACAATCAAAGAGATCTTTTTTAGAATGCAGAGAGAATGCACTTCTTATGTCTAGGAAAAATAACGAAATTGCATAGTAACGACAAAGTAGAGAACGTAGTGTGAGATAAAATGGAAATGTTAGAATTAAAGCAGAAACATTACTAAAACTATTGATTTGCACTAGGAATGAAACAGATGTTTTTCGAAGTGAGGTTTGCAATACAATGTTTACAAACAGCAGAGCTTTAAACTATAGATATTCAATAAACGAAAACAACGAAAATCTAATCTTCAATTGCTTTTCTCAAATTTGCCTCAACGTTTCTGCTATCCTTTCTTACGATCGACGAATGTTTCAATCGAAATGCAAATACAAATTACATTGAACTAAATTATAACCAAAAAATTAAATTAATTACATCGTAGTATCAAAACTAATCTTGAATACATTCAAATCTTTAGTAATACTCTACTGAATTCGATTTTTTTAACACAAAACTCTTCAACTAATTCCATTTTCAAACAAAAATTCAAAATTATATACATCATTCAGCGTTTGAAATACTTAATCTGTAGACATTTAATCACATAGATGTGTTTGGTTTGATAATTGTTCGATTAAATTTGTGGATATTCTACTTGTTTTTAGTATGACTGCCTTCAAGTCAATTTGCACAAAGACAGGGTGTGCAAAAAATGTGTACATAAGTCAAGTTGTAAACTAAATTAATCAAACACTTATTATAATAAAAAATAATTTATTTAGTCGAATATTTTTTGTACAGTATACAGTAAGTGTGACAGTTGCGCTAATTTCAAATGAAAAAAACGGACAGTGTAGTGTGGAGTGTTAGAACATAGAAGGGATGAGATTTTTACTTGTAGTTAGTGAAAACTATTTTCGTCACAGAAAAGCACATCCATCCTTAAAACCGTTAGTGCGGATAATATGGCTAACGAGAGATATCGAACAATTGTGTTTTAAATTTTGCGAGTCACCTAAGCGAGATGTACTGACACTTATTCGATAGCTCTCAATCAACCTAACCCAGCCATGAAATTATATCCCGACATACATACACGCCAAACCATAAACTTATATCCCGAAGTAAAACCGAAAATAATGACCAAAAAATGTTACAGAAAACACCATTCCCCATTCAAACGAATGTGTGTGTTGATGGAAAATAAGAGTCCCTCACCTGTGGCAAATACGATAGGCTTTTTGTACTTTCGGCATAACGATTAACTGCTCTCAATTCATCCATGGTCATATGGTGATGACTAGCAGTCGACGCGGATTTCGATGATCGCGTCGACGAGCAACTGGACGAGCTTTTCACTATGCCGTTACTGCCGGCCGTTGTTGCACCTAGTAAACCGTCACCATCACATCCACCATTGCTACCATTACTATTACTATGTGATTCATGTCCTTGATTCAGTTTGCTTGATGATTGTGATGATGTTGTGGCAGCAGCAGCTATTGCAAATACACCAGGACCTTCGAGTGATACAGATAGACGTGCGCATGATTCTAATAATGAATGTTCTGGAATGATACCAAGCGAAAGAGCACTATTACCAATAGCTGAACTTGAGCTGGTCAGTAAGGCCGGTGTTGATTGAGATTCCTCTTGAGCAACTATGAGGATACATTCAGCATTTGCAGGTTTGTCATTTGATTGATTGATTTTTTAGCACAGCATTATGTCGATGTTATTTAAAGTTCGAATTGGACATACACATAGATGCAGATAATGGTCGAGATGTGAAGATAAGGCGTGTTGAATGAAAGAAGAAAAAAAAAAAAGAGAAATCAATGATGCAGATATGTGATGCTAAATGGAATTAATCTTAGATTATCGTTAGTGTCAAAATTAGCAAAATCTTATATGATAAGTATCAGTACATTTTTTTCAATTCTTAGAACTAAGAAGTAACTGTAATTAACATACTTAAGCCCCATCTTTCGCATTCGCACTGCAGCCATGTTTTGCCCGCTTCCAGCGACAGTTCAACTAAAATTTAAAAAAAATTGGTTACCATTTTGTTTTTTGCAATATATTATAAACTCTTGTAATTATATTTATGTTAAGAACTTGAGCTAAATAATGTGCTTTAATTCATTCATTAATAAGAGCCTAAACCAGATCATAATTACAATTGTTTTTTTCAATGAGCGCATATAGAAACATTTTGCCATGGTTTCAGCTGATTAGATTTTCGATGGACCCATTTTCGGTTTTTGGAAATTTTGTGTATTCGATTTCGGACAATTTAAGAAATAGCATTAGCCTATTTAAGAAATAGCATTTTACATTTAGCATTGCCTGAATTCATCTAGTCTCAGTCCTAATATCAACTCACCAATTATCGTAAAGATCATATTATGCGTAACTACGAGAGAGAAACGCATTATGAAGTTGAAGATATGGATAATTATATTAACGGGAATTCATGGAATTCGTTCAAACTGGAAGTTCAAACGCAAAAACGATTGCATCAATTGCTGACATTTATTATTTATTTTACACTATTGTATTGAGCGACCTTTAGTTGGAGAAACGTTATGTGAAAGAGTGGCAGTTGTGACTTTTGATAGAGCAAGATAGGTCGGAAAATTTATCAGTTTACCCGAAGTGTGAAACTTAAGATTGGTGCTGCCCCCACTTGATCGGAAATGAAGAAACTTACAGGCAATTTGTGAGTGGTAGTGATGATTAAAAAACTAAAACAATAGTTTAGGCAAAAGAATAAAAAGTAAATTTTTGAATTCAAAACTAAGAGCTGTGCTGTGGAAGTTTCTGCGGTGACTGGCATTACATAAAATGCATAAATATCACGCAAATTTAGTAAACATTAGTTCCGCTGAGGAAGTCGCTAAACAATACTATTTTTCCGCGATTGGATCACAAAAAAATTCCACCTAGCATATTAGCCCAGCGATAATAAACATCGAACGAAATTTAGCGTCATCAATACATCTGCAGCAAATCAGTCCCGGAAAAATCAGTAAAATTGTTTAAAGACTTGGACCAGACAAATTTACAGCGAAAGTCGTTAAAATAATGAACATCCACGTTGCAAAGCTAATCAGCGATGAAACCAGGATTTTTCAACGAGTGTTTAAAATTTAAAGAACTATGTATATTTTCAAGAGAGCTGATTCAACAGATCCATTGAATTACAGACCGATAACTAGTGTGCTAAGTAAAGCTTTTTAAAAAGTAATCTGCACACGAATAAATAATTTTCTCAAGGAAAATTCCATATATGAGCACCGAAAATAAAAAAAATTATGTGGCGGCTATTTTCGTAGATCTTCAAAAAGCTGTGACACACTTGATCAAGATTGCTAGACAAAAAGGCTTAAAAATTATGGCTCTGTAACAATCAGCTAATCAAGTGTTATTTATCAAGTAGGTATATTGTGACCAACAACTCAACCAGCAAGGTAAATTGCAGGGAACCATCCTTGTAAACGGTGTAAAAGATCTACACTTATCTAGTTCAGTGGTCATGTTTGCTGACAAAATTTTACTGTTATATTCTGCCTGAAGTAAACTAGCGATGCAAGACAACATCAACTGAGATCTTGAGCAACACGTGAGTTGTCACACTCAACAATATACATGATACTCCATCGAAAGAAAAAGGCACTGGTGAATCCTGAGTTATCACTCAGCGAAGCCGACCACAATTGAGACAACGGAACAGATTGCAATTAATGCATGACAGTCTTAAGCCGTGAAATATAAGGGAAATATTGGATCAAGGAAAGTATTTTTGAATTTTTCTAAGAGATGGCGTTGCATCAATTTTGTAGTGGTAGTCTCAGTTGCACGAATGTACAAGGTAACAAACCATTTTTTCTACGACAGGTGGTATGCTACAGAATACTTTTGTATCATGGTTTTATTGTGTTATTTGCAGGGCTGTGGAGTCGGAGTCGTGGTCCTGTACATTTAAAGCGGAGTCAGAGCCGACTCCGGTTTAAATATACAGAGCCGCGACTTCAACTCCCCAGCCCTGGTTATCTGCATTTTAAAATGTGTGAAATAAGCCAAGAAATCCGCTATATTTCGAAATTACTTATTTTGTGATAGTAAAAAGGTAAAAGCATATCTCAGGTTGCCAGAAAAATTTATGCAATTTATGGTGACACAGTTTTGGTTTAAACGTTTCACTTCGGGGGAAACGAATGTGAATTATAAATCACGTTCAGTTCGACCCAAGACAGAAAAATTCGATGAAATACTTGCAAAAGTGGAGGGAGACATATAAGTGCTCATAAGATTAGTAAGGAACCAAACAGTGATCAAAAAACAGTTTCACACTATTTGAATAAGGCTGAATAAAAAACTAGGGTTCTAAGTACCTCATGAATTTACCTAACAAAATTTATTGGATCGATTTTTCGTCTGTAGTCTGTGATTCTCTACTTCGATGAAATGATATTAGACTGTTTCTCAAATAAATGTTTACGAAACGAAAAATAGATTACAAATGATAATGTAGTGCGGAAATTCTGATCAAAAGAAGAATGATCGTCTCAAGCCAATACTAACACCTAGAAAATATTTTTGCTGAGTATGTGGTGTGACTGGAAAGTATATCATGAGCCCCTACCACCTGGTAGAACTATCAATCCTGATGTCTGCTATCAGTAGACAATCCAATCAAAGCAAGCTATTGCCGAAAAGTCCCACTTATTCCAGATTTTCGTAGATAAACTCAGGAAGTTCTTTGCTGATGGGATCATAACTTTGCCAGAAAAATGACAAATGAGTACAGATGGAAATAGTCTACGTACAATTTGAATAAATAGCTTTTTGTAATAAAAAAAAACCTTTAAATTTACTTTCAAATGCGTAAAGACTATTTTCTCGACCTAATATTTTCAAATATTGTTCTTTAATGCTTGTACGTTATTTACGAACTGGCATGCAAAAGTCATCTTATGTATCCTACATATTGATAATGCAACGATGGACATTCTGGTCAAAGAAAAGACTGGACTTTCCCCAAAAAGTCGTTGATGGATAACTTTGATCTAGTTTAACAACGACTTCATTTCATGTTCGTGCAATTTTTGATCGGAAAGACTAGTTGAAGGATTTATTGGTTGCTGGCAAAACGCATCGTAAAAGTGAAATTGACAAGTCTAGAATATATCTAAAACCGAGGATCTCCTTACTTCAAGCTAAAAATATTTGAAATTAAGTAAAACATATTTGAAACAAGAATTCAATAATAATTACCTCTTGGTGGTGGTGGATATTGAAAACTGCATATCCACTCATCCTGTAATTTCAATATACGTCCCGTTACACGTGCATAATACTCATAATTGCCACGACCGAAAAGATCACACATTGCAAATTGATCAATCATTTGTTTCATAATTCTTGTTGCTACCTAATAAAGAGACAGAGAAAATTAGTAAACTGTATTAAAATAACAAAAAGTAGAGTTCATAGCGAATGGCTTTGAGTCAATTAAATTAAAAATATTTATATCAATATAGATATGTATATATCAATGCATAGCGTTTAAAATAAATTAAATCCACTACTGATTTTCGTTCCTCGTAATCATACAAATAATGATAATTCAAATGGGGCGTTCCAACTTTTCGTAATGATGCATCTTTAATATTGTATGATTTTAATATGAACGAATTGGGGGTATATATAACATAGTAATAAACGGTAAATGATAATACATAACAAATTAGATGGGAAAAAAATGTTGGCGCAAAATATTTGAAAATGATGTCCGAATTTGCAGCAGACATAAAATGCAAATTATACCATAGTAAAAAATCGATAACAACTTGTACGAATAATAATGATTTAAATATTTTAAAAGGAAAACATAAGAGGATGTAATGGTTCGTTGACTATGAAAATTATGTGTTGGTGAGATCATGCATAATATACACATGCACGTGTGTCCCTACTAATGTTACGTTTTTGGGATCAAATTTGAAAAAACGTGAAACAATAAAGTAAAGACCCATCCGCTTTCACTGATGACATCATACAATTTTCTGCTTCAAATCGCTGTGTTATTGTTAATGTTTTAAATTAACAACTAAGAAAAATCGGGTAGAGCTCAATGAATAATGCATACTTTTTTATGACTCTCAATGAATGGGTCATGGTTGAGTTTTACGCGCATAGATCGTGGGTAGTTAGAGATTTGATAGCACTAGGGCCGAACAGATGACTATTTGAATTAAAAACGTCATTGAAATTCGCTTAGGGGAAATGGCTTTAACATAACAATTCACGATTGTCACTGATGTTAAATTGGTGGCATAGTGAAGTTACTATGCTCGCAGTCCACAATCAAATTCAAACTGGCTGTTTTTTCTCTGAAGAAATCATATGACCCCCATTTTCAATATCAACGCACAAAAAACAATAACAAACACCAGTATCGAATCAACCATATTAGCAAATGGAAGTTGTTAAAAGATAATGATAGCTTCAGGGAAGTATCACGAGCTGTTTCTCGCATTTTCTGCTTAATGGGTGGATTATCTATTAGTTGTTTCTGCTACATAAATTAATAGCTATGAATCACACTATTTGGTAGCAAGCTTAGTGGCGGGTTTACGAGTTTGATGAAATGCGCCTTGTGGTCAATGCAGTCTGCGGGTCAAGCCAAGACGACTTTTGTTTCCAGTTATTGTGCTTTGTGTCAAATACGCAGAAATTCGGAAGATGTTGAAATGTCTGTATCAATGGTTCACATCGAATTTTATGCCTGCAACATACTGTTGTGTAATGCGCATATAATCAAAGATGCTTTTTGATTTTTCACTAAATGAACAATACTTTTTTCAGTATTGATTAATTATGTGCTTTCGACAGTATTTATTGCTGTTGTAACATTATCTATTTTCAGTATTTTCGGATATGGTTTCGACAATTGAATTGAGCTAAAATTATGTTGCAATCGAAAAAGATATAAATCAATCAAATTAAATCGTCAATAAATGACTACAGTGCAGAAAAACATAAAATTTCGTCTTTTAGTTCTACTATTTACAGCTTAGCCAACATATCATGAAATTAAGTTTGGATTGGATAAGCAGAAACTCAAATAAAATAAAATTGACTTCTTTGCGAATTGTTTAAATGTTGGAAATATAAATTATAATTGACTAAACATCATATTTATATCAATTACAAAACATGATACTGTTCCAATTTGAAATTGTTTCAGTCCAGGTGAATAATATCGACTTTTGAGACGTCCATGTTACAAATTATGTCGTTAAAGCCTAAAAATACGTTTTATACACATAGGCCACATTCTACCATCAACTGATTATATTTTGCAATCCACATTGAGAACTGAAAAGCTATCGAGCCTCAACATCCAAAAACGTTAAATAATTTTTTTAATCAACAGTCCACAACAGTCCAACAAAGAAATCGATAGTACCCACCATTACATTAATTTTTCAATCTAAACTTATGATGCATATCTAAAGCAGTAATTTACCAAAAACCACATAAAAAACAGAATAAATATTTTGGTTTCAATTCGCTGTCTAATAAATTTTAATGTCTTAACATTGTGATGCTATTTATATATTTTTTTCTATAACTCATGAAGAAAATAAAATAGTCTCGAAGAAAATTAACAAAAACTTACATTAACTTCCGCCTTCAATTTGACGAAGAATTGAATGAATTCAATTAGTGTGAGAAGCGCATAAAATATATAATTTTTTTTTTAAGTTTTTTGTAGTCGGTTAGAGAAAAATAAAAGGAAATAGTAAATGTGTTAGGCAGTGATACAGTTTTTTTAAAGGTAATATGTGAATTAAGATGCAGTTAAGTATTGCATATGGACATATATTCTATAAAATATATTCGAACAAAAAATCTAAGAGTGTATTTGTAATTGTAGTATAGCGTACACTGACGCTGATATTCACACAAAAACATTGAACAAATAATTCACGATTACCAACAGTAAAAGATCTACATTGTGATGGTACAAATGTAATAGTAAACGAACAGAGTATGTTCTTACAAAAATATTTTTCCAATAACACTTCGAATTCGCAATGATTAGTATTAGTATTATTAGATTAGTATTATTAAGCGCTTTTTGGAAGAACATACTCATAGGAACACCAGAAAGCCATTTCACCACAAACAATAGTCCACCGAATAGTCAAATTAAAGTGAAGAACGAAATTAAAAAATGAAATATTTGGTGTTTTCTTTACAAAATCTGACCCTTCATACATAAATGATATGCAGTTGGAAATTCGTTTGGTTATCACTATGAATAACGTTTAGGATCATGAGCACATGACGAAAAACAGCGAAAACGATCTTCCACAAGCCTTATGCTCGATCCAGACTCTTCCCAAGTCAACACGTGCATAAGCGAATAAAAGAGTTTGGATGACACGTTTGTCTGTTCTGTGGTCGTGGTTTATTTGCGCGTGTTGTCTTGTGAACGCTCGAAATTTCGTCGATTTTTATTCACTAGTTAAAGTGACTGAACTCGCAAAAAGTTGAGCTGAAAGTCTTGAGATAGCATCAAAAGTTTTCCCCAGGGAGAATACTCGAATATAATGAAGTTAGCTCTGATGAGAAAGGATACCGAAATCAATTTGCCAAAACTGTCCTAAAATGAAAATGGAGGCAACTAAAATTATATTTTCCCCAACGAAAAAAAAGGCATAGTTTATGCTTGATTGGAAGAAGAAACTGACGTTTACCAGATTTTGGAACCTGTTATAATTTATGATTCAAATTAGGGTGAATGGGAATGGGAATGGTATAACTTATAGACATAGTCAACTCAAAAAGAATGCCATTTTATTGCATGTTACACACACTTTAGCACAAAGGTTTTTTTTCATGATGAGCATCATCATAATTTACAATATTTGCAAATCCACCAATCCAATTCAACAAATCAATTTGATGCATTCGCATATCAATTTACCAATTTTTCAGATGAAGTTAATGCTTCTGCAAATCAACTCAATAGTTTTACGAATAAAATTAATGCTTCCGTAAATGACTTTAACAACTCAACAAATAAAGTAGACGACTTTCGGATTCATCAGACGGAAATTCACAAACTCACAATTCCTTAACCAACTGACAAATCGATCTACGTCACAGGTTGCATGCGCCAGCATTTTACTAAAAACGACCACCTCGTTACGCAGCTGTTTTTTTTTTTCAAAAAAAAGCATGTACTTTTGAACAAGCTTTTCGTTGGCGAAGATGCTAGTAGAATATGAACTGTCCAGTGTGGCCATTCCGAATTATGAAATTATGCTAAATGGATCCGAAAAACTGCTAAAAGCAATGCTAAACAGCAAAAATCGATGCTAAACTCCTTTTGTGTAAGTAGAATTAAAAACCAAGTAGCATTATTTGCAGCCAACAAAAAAAGTGAAACTTAAACATTTATTCCATGTATTTATGATAAAAATAATTCATAATAAAAAAAACTCACTTCAGTTTTTAATTTAAAGAAAATTAATGCGCACAATTATAAATCACCTTCAGTTTTGAATCGTTTGAATTTGACTCTGCGGATGAATAATTAATTATAGTTGGCATAAACTGAGCAAGGACTTTTAATAATTAACTTTGATACTTCAAAGTTATGGCAGCATACCCTTGTAGTTTTTCAACTAATTTGCGTCATATATGTTAAATGATAGTGTTCGTATGCAATATTTAATGCCATCGAACGTTCGTATAAAGCAGTGTTAGCGTAAAATTTAAATGCTAAAATAAAGGTGCTAAATGCTAAAGTGCCTTTTTCAATGCTAAATGGTTGAAATTGGCTTTAAACCTAGCACTGAAAATGCTAAATTAGCAACACTAGAACTGTCCCGCGAACAGCGTAAAGAAAATAAAACACGGATTCATCGAAAATAAACCATATAGAATAGCAATCACAAGAGGATCTCTGCATTAGTTGTTTATGCCAATGCAAGACAATTTAAATAGTTGATTAAAGAAGAATAGGCATCAATTTAAGAAGTGGGGGTATTTAAGGTTATCAGTAATGAAAGTGGACACACTAGATGTCTTTAAAAAAAATGAACATGATTAATTTAAGCCGATACAGTACACTGAATCATACAGTACCTTTGAATCTTGTCTGATTTCAAATGACAAAAAATTCTGGTCATTTTTTCGCTCTTTAAAATCCTCCTTTCCTATACCTGACACCCTAAAATTTAATAATAGGCGTGTCTTTTTGGTCCTCTATCCAGCAGAGAATAGATTTTATGCATTGGAAACAACAACACTCCTGTACCAGTGAATTCACTAGTACAGAAATTCTATTCCTCATTTGTAGTTCACGTGCTGAAAACTATAGAATGTGCTGATAGAAAAAAGAAAAGCTCTTGAGAAGTTGTCTTTTTTGCTGTGAGGTGGTTTTGAGTTTTTCATGGTTATGTTGAGTGTTTTGGTAGTTAGGAAATTAGAAAAAGCCCGCATAATGTGTAGAAAGTTATAAGAAGTAATTTTCTGTTAGCCCTTTTTCTATTTTCTATCAATTGTGGTAGTGTATATTCGATATTTTCTCTCTTTATTTTCAGCTGTTGTGTGCTACCACAGCAAATACGGCAACCTATGTCAGTCTTAGTGAATGCACTGCTGTTTTATACTAGATCGTTGTTTTTGCGGCATAGTTATATTCTCTTCTGTATCGGAACAAAAAAACACGCCTAATATCACTGCTGCTCATCTTCAGAATTGTTGTGATATCTTTAGTATACTCTTCAGTATACTTCTTCTCAACGCTTACCCCTTCTTATAGCGTTTCTTTCGATTTCCCAATTTGCCTCTCTTCACTCTCGACTAATCCTCTTGAAGTTGAATCCCTTATATCGTCTCTTGATTTCAATTAATCTCTTGGCCCTGAGGGCCTTCCTAACTTTCCTGTGAAAAATCCTGCATCTTCTTTATGTGCTCCGCTATTTTTTTATTTAATGTAAATTTTTAAGCTGGTGAATTTCCTTCCTCCTGGCTATTATTTTCTCTATTTTCAAATCTGGTGAACGCATTGTCACCTTAAATTATCCCCTTATTTCAATTCTCCCTTGTTTTTCCAAAATCATTGAGCGTTGCGTGTTTAACAAAATTTATAAATCTCTTAGCTATGCTTTCGTATCTCAGCAACATGGCTTTGTTAAAGCTAGGTCCACATCTAAAAATCTCATTGAACTTTCTCATGCGGTGGCTTCGACGTTAGATCGGAATTGTCAAGTTGATGCTATATATACATATATAGATTTCTCTAAAGCATTTGACTCTGTCAATCTTGTTTTACTTCTACTCAAATTAAATCACTATGACATCTGTGAGCCTTTACTTTCTTGGATATCTTCGTTCTTAATTAATCGCACCTGTTTTGTCTCCCTCTTCGGTGTGTTGTCCTCACCGTTTACTCATCTGGGGTCACCTTCGATCGTAAACTTAAATTGATTTTCATGTTTGTACCATTACTAATAGCGCCTCACGGGTTGATGGCCTTGTTATCCGTCCCTGTCTAAATTCTTTTAGCATTACCCTATGTATTAAGATATTCGCTACCCTAGTTCGCTCCAAACTTGAATACTGTACAAAAGACTGGTTTCCTCATTTCACATACCTTTCCGATGCTGTTGAATCTGTTCAGCGGAGGTTCACTCGCAGTTTGCTCTTTAAATATCATCTTCCCTACATGCCTTATGATGAACGCTTATCGCTCATTAATCTTCCTCTCCTATCAAAGGGCAGAGTTTGCTTGGATGAATGCAAATCAAGTCCTCTGTTGTCTTTCAAGCACCATTTGCACGCACATATACTTATTTTGAGTCTCCGATTTTACGCCATTTACGTACCCATGACAGCCTCCAACTCGCTCCTCTTATACACTCTATAGCCACCTTTAAAAGAAATATTGGCAACACAATATGTGCAGTCGATTAAATTGCATATCTATTTTGTCATTCGTAGCTTTGAATTGAATATTTTGATTTACTCCATTTTCATTTTCTATTTTGATGTTCTATTTGTTATTTTCTGTTTCTGTTTTTAGGCTGTCCTATTGGTAATCCGGCTTTTTGCCTGTAAATAGATTGAGTAAAAAAAAAAAAATAATCTAGAGAAACTGCGTGAGTACACTGGTTTCATTGACGAAGATTCATGTGTGTGGACCTTGGTTTGAATCCAATCATGGGCAAAAAACCATGATTAATTGCAAAACTAAACTGAGTTGCAAAACTAATCACTCCACACTTGTACATTTGACTGTTGGGTGGAAATGCACTCCTTACTACTGAAACAGGTCTTGAGTTGGAATTTTGGCATGTGCAGGTTTAAGAGCACTGATAAATGTGGAACATTATTCTCATTTATTATAGTTAGTTCAAAAATGTCGGTAGTTCAAAATTAAAGTGATATTCTAAACATCGAATATTAAATATCATTCAAAAATAACAAATTAGTTCTCAAGGTCGATAGGTCGATAGGTTACCGATAGAGCGATAAGTCTCACCATTTGTTTTGTCGCCCAGATGCTTTTAATTTTTAGGCTCCCTATCGATTTTCCTTTTTCTGGTGAATGGTATTTTGTTGGTTCTATGAAATTTTGCGTGAAAGCCCTCCTGCGTGATAGAAATTTCATTTGAAGCCTTTTGGATTCTAGATCTCAATGTTATGTCATACGCGTTTCCAGGAGCATTTAAGCCCTTACTGCTGAAGACCCAAGAATTTCATCAACCAATAAGAAGCAAAGCAGGGGGATAATGTCCTCTCTGCGGACATCCCCTCCTACCGTGCGCACTTAGCTTTGCTCCCACTTCGGTACCTCAGTACTTTACTCACCAATTTCACTAATGTGTCTTGCAGTGTCAAAGTGCATTGTCCTGAATTGTCTATCATTAGTGTCTTGCATTAGTGTCTTGCATATCCATAAGGGTTACTTCTATGTCCATTTATGATAGCATATGTGTCACTGATAAAGTTGATTAAAACTTTTGGTAGGCATATTGAAATTTTTTTAGTGAGATTTTTTAGTTACCTTAATTGAGGGATCACTCCGTATGTTTAAGTCAATCAACTCTCCATGGTCTTCAATTTAAAGGATGTGGATGCTGATGGGCTTTTATGAATTCGGAAGGTCAGCCGGTTTGTTGTAACTCTTAGAAATGAGCCCCACTTACGGCATCCACGATTCGGATATCTAGCTGAATTTCAAGCTCGCTCTAAAAAATGTGTAGCAGAATGGTTTTCAGTTTACATGTGGCTCCTTGTAACATAGGCGGAATGATTCCATCTGGTCCTTTTGATTGAAAGGAGTTTATTTCCCATTCAACCTTTTCATACGAGATGATTTGTTTAATCAGCGGTGAGTGAGGTGTCCGCTCTTTGCGTTTGTCTTTTTCCTCGACCTCGCTATGATTACTAATTACGCACTTTGTGAAGTGTGTTTTGAGCAGCACTTGTAGTGTCCTCCAAAGGTAGTCGTCATCCCTCCACCTGGACTTCGAAGTAGTCCTATATGCCTTTAGTGGACTTTGGGCAGATCTTTCTGTACCTTTAGTCTCCAGTATAACGTTGAGACTCTCGCCGAAGGCGCTCCAAGCCTTTCGTTTGGATTGCCTTAGTTCTTTATTGTTTTCTGAGAGTTTGTTTTTATGAGCCTTCCAGTTCAATGTGCTTTTTGCCCTGTTGAAATCTATTCTCGCGGCTCTTCTAAGCTTTTCTAACTCCTGTTCCACCACAATCCTCGTTTTGAGGGAATTCGTTTTTTTCGGGACAGTTGTCATGTCGCTGTCGCTTGTTGGGCCTTTTCGACAGCTTTGGTTATACTACATGCTTTTTAAGCAATTTTTTCCTGATTCGAAGGTTATATGTCTATGATCAGAGATCTAATGCCCTGTTAGGACGTTCCACTTTTCCACTAGGTGCACTGCACTGTTAGAAACCAACGTGAGGTATGTACCTGTTGACTGTTAACTGTGAGTTTTAAGATTGATTCACTTCAAGCTGTGACATTACTGCTCCCTCATGCCATGTGATGTGCATCAGGAGATTTCGGAGAGTGTCTTCTAGTGCTTCCATTTTCGAATTTAACTTCGACGCTGATTGGGTTCTTCGCGGTGGACACTAATTATAGCTGCGTATTGAAACTTCAAAAGAAATAGTAAAGGAGAGATACATTAATCTATTTCTACATGGTGTAGAGCAGTTCATTTAGTTTTAGTGCTGGAAGTGATTGCACGCTTTATTTCCGTTGTTATTCTTTCGTTAGGTTTTCAGATCATCATTATTGAAAGCAAATACAAAACAAACATTTAGTGAAAATGAATAACGTTAATGCTGGGTAAAACCGCAACTAAGCCTAACAGGCGTGTCCAGACAGACGAGTCGAACCTTTTAAAATTTTTACTTCCAAAAGGACCTATGTTTGCTTAGTTTTCAATTGTTCTTAAATAGATTTTTCTCGATTTTTCTTTTTTTTCCAGAAAACTTTTAATTTTGTAAATTCTATCTAAACTTATCTCTAACCTCAATTTGTCTTTAAAGTTCAAACCTATTTTTCCCGGTCGATACATAAAGATACAATACATTAATCATCATCACAATTATGTCTCAAAATCGGAGACACAACCTACATAACATACAATAGGTCCTAATTTCAGTATATTATACGCTTCTTGCAGCGCCTCTTGCTCCCTTAATCTAACTCTCTTTTCTAGTCGACAGTTTGTACTTTGTAGTGAAAAACATCACGCAGCGATCAATTGAACAAAAAAATACACATATTTAGCATGTCATCATGTTTATCGTCTTTATTGATTCACTTAGCAATGAATTTTTATTCCCCTTACCGATTTGCTTAGTTTGCTGGTTTACATACATACTCGCTAAGAACTTTATTGTTTGATGACCTACATCATGAATTTTCTTTCGAATTCGGTCGGGTTGTTCGATGAAGCTTTATGTTAAAAAAGAAAAAAAAATATTTGCATTTCTCCTGCTTTAATTTGCGCAATTATGCAGATTGTATAATGAATGGTTTAGATGTGAATAAAGAATGATTGTCCGCTAGGGTTCCAATTCAATTTTATTTTGGTGCAAAGTTTAAGCCAAATCTGCGAAATGGCTGCATGAATGATTTTTTGTGGGAAGAACAGTTCACAGACATTCTGAGTTGATTGGCAGACTAATGATCCATATTGTTGAATTTTAAAAACGTTTTGAATCATTGAATTTTACCTATCGCTTTAGTAAAATGTTTGAGACGGATTGAAGTATGATCGACGGAAGTAAGTCGATGACCTAGATTTTGTGGCATCTATCAAATTTTAAGGGGCGTACAATGTTCACTAGGGAATGATTTCTGTTGTCCATCAAGAATATATAGATAAAACCCCGATGAAATTAGGGCATTTTTTTCGACCTATTGTTCTGAAAACAACTCTCAATCCCACCGAAATTTATATAAATAAGTACATTATTAATGGGCGTTATAGATTGTATGCAGTACTAAATATCACTCACTATATTTTCTTCTCGCGTGATATATGTACATATGACGAGTATTTGACGTCGTAGTCTGTTATCGCTTATAATCATTTTAAAAATAGGAAGAAGCATGATTGTATATTACATAAAATTTAGGGCGTCTTGTTTTATTTTGTTTCATGTTGATAACTATCTATTGGCTAATTGATCTATATTTCGAACGTAAGTTGGTCGTAGGTTTGTTTACTTATTGATAGATGTATTTATAAACATTCGAGGGGAAGATTGATGGTTATTATGTTTTAAGTACATTTCTAAACGGAACTACCGACTCGATACGTATGAAGTGTAAAGTAATAAATATGTTGAAGACCAGCAAACAATCTGACATTTTCTTGAGAAAGTCAATTTAGTCTGATTTAGTTTGAACAGAATACATTAGGTATATATTTTTAGATAATTTTTAAGGCGAAATTCTATTCAATAATTCGCGGCGTATATTTGTCATTTATGCTAGGTACAAGATTGCTTATATCAATAATCTGGAAAGTCAACTTTTTTACTTTCTGTCACTTGTGAGCATTCAGCTTACGACTACATGAATAAGCATCTCTACTTATTATTTCCACTACTCAAGTTTTTATAGAACGTAAGATAATACTAGACTGCAAACTACAACAGATCAGCTTACCTCAACCGATTTTGCGTCTGATGGATTCATTGGTTTCACTATCGAATTGCTCAAATGTCATGTTAGGTTTAAAAATCGTTAAAAACAATTTCTCGTATAAGCATCACATTGCGCCAAACCAGTGCTTGACCCATATATAGTTAAAGCTCGGATTGCAATCAAAATTCATTGTTAATTAATTAATGACTTAATTCTCTCTAAAATAAATAATGTTGATGTTACGGCATCTATCGTTGCAGATACTTTAGTCGATATCACTGACACAAGTCTAACCTTCTGTTCGATCGAACTAATATTGTCGAAATTAAACGCAATGGAGCATCAGCTTGATCGTATCTAAATCTACAACCCTTAAAACCTGCGTGATGATCTATCGCCTGCCAGATGGTTCTGCTGAATGAAACACTGAATTCTGATAACGTTGCTGCGAAACACTCTAAACCAATTACTAAAACAACTAAAGCAACAATGGGTGAACGGAAGGCGAATACAAGTTCAAAGTCAACTAAAGGGGCCCACACACGCTCAGTTTACCTGCGCAGTTTGTCACGTGTGACGTCATGTCT
The DNA here is from genome assembly GCA_947369275.1 of Nemotelus nigrinus. Lineage (NCBI taxonomy): Eukaryota > Metazoa > Arthropoda > Insecta > Diptera > Stratiomyidae > Nemotelus > Nemotelus nigrinus. Next base: position 84,216,264 of record OX376373.1, read on the forward strand.
GAGTGATTAACTGAGGAAACTGCGGAGTTTCCTCAGCTAATCGCACCGTTCGCTCAGTTGAGTGTTGAACCCGGTCGTATGTCGCCCGTCAAATGTGCAAGAAAAAAGATTCCCTTCTGCCTTTTATTGAGAGTTACCGAAATTTGCCGTAATTGTGGGACCAACAAGGTCTAGCTTATTCTAACCGTGTAAAAAAGCGGCGGGTTACATCGTTAAAACGACGAAAAAACAGAGGAAAACGAGGCCAAACTGACAAAGTAGCCCATGTTCAGTTCAGATAATTGTAGTTTTTTTTAAAGTTTTGTGCTCGGGCAAACTGCACAGTTAAAATGAGCGTGTATGTGCCGCTTGATAATACGATTCCGAAATCTGTAGTCTCCGTATCTTATGAACCTTAAGAAAACTTGCTCAAAAGAATTAAATGCCATCTTCCACTTAGATAATCCTGTATCTAGAGATTTGAATATTTTCAACTGCACCCGCAGAGGTGACGCACAACCCAGAGCCAGGCTTACTCCTTACCCCACCGCAGAAAACGTGAGGAAAAATGACGAATGAATCCTTGAGCACACGAAAAACCTTCATCCGCAAGTACTCTGTATTAGAAAAGCTCCAGAAAATTATAGCTCCAAATTGTGGCTTTAGTTTCGTCATCAATAGCAATTTCCAGCCCCTGAACTTCGTTTGAACGAAATTGTCAACAAAAAGACACATGGAGCAAGTGCAACAAAAAATACTCGACGCCAAAGTAAGTGGGAAGCGATCATGGCCTCTCGAACTGAAGTTTTTGATGTAATTGCGATCACCGAATAGTTACTTAGTTAGTCACTTACTTAAATAGTTCCGAACTCAATTTCTACTGTCGGTCAAGACGACGTTAGCTATGGAAACGAAATAATACACCTTGATTTGTTTCAAGCCAATCGCAACCGGAACTCAAATAAAAAAATGCTGGACCTGATTTTTGCGACTGACGCCTTTTCTGCCGGGGTGAAATCCTTCACAACATCTCTCATCGACGAAACCGCACATCATTGTGGACTCAATATCATTTTCGATTCAAAGTCTAATAATAACTTATCATCTAATGCATCTGAGATGAAATTTAATTTTTACAAGAAAATATCGATTCATTGTTTGAACTGTTTGACTTGTTTGAACTGTGATTGGTCTTGTGTTTCCAGAATCTAATCTGAATAAAGCAAACTCGATTGTTCAGTTGCTTTTTACGGTGCGTGCCAACTACCTTTATTAACAGCAATATTCGTTTTCCTAGAATGTGTCCAGAGCTTTGTTATTTGAAAATTTTTAAAACCAAAGCCTGGAAACAGTTTCGCTTGAATCGATCAGAGCCTACCTACCGACTTTTTTATTCATTGATTTATTCACTGATTTATAACAACTTTTAATTTGCATACCACAGATATACGTAACAACTAAAATTTAATAAAATAAATAAGAGATTTTGGAATTTTGTTGATTCTAATCTTTACAACGACGGGTATCCACTCGCATTTATATCTAACGACTTAGATATTGGTGATCTCTTTGATACTAGTAATTTGTTTACTTCCCTTTTCCGTAAAGCTTATCATAAGGGGTTGACTAATTCTAGCTAAACTCTCTTCACCCTGCTTGACGAACTCAGTAGTCACCACCTTTTTTTTCTATGCTAATGCCAAAGCTCAAGGGATTACCCTTTGAAGCGAATGCTGAGCTATGGCGGTAGGGAGATCCATATGGGAGAAGCCGATTTCAATTAATTTGACTATTCTTTTTTTTTAAGTGCCATACTTTCTTCTTGTGCAGTTCTGGTGTTATGTCCAATTACCGCTAAAGCTGTGATGTGACACTAAATTAGTGTCTTGACAATAATCTAACACCTAACGCAGATGGCATACCAAATAAGATCTTTAAATAGTATGTATCATCAATAATACCTGCGCTGTCTTATATTTTCAATGCATCTTTGAAAGCAGGCATTTTTTCTCATTTGTGGAAATACTCTACCGTCACTTGTATATTTCAGAACTATCGACCACTATCGACCTATTGGAAGACTTGCCTGCGTCATTTAACTCTTTGAAACTATAATTACCGATATTGTAGCCTTTCATTGCAGACCCATTATGGTCCATTATGTATCAGGACGGTTTTATGAAAGGTCGTTCAACTGCAAAGAACCATCTTAAATTTTCTCATCAAGTAACCTATTCAATTGAAGGTGGCCTCTAAATAGACTGACTCTACACTCTTAGCTAAGCTTCATTCTTCTCAATTCCCTAACTTGTTTTTGAACTGGGCTGAGTCTTACTTGACGAATTGTACCCAACGTGTATCTCTTTCGCGGTGCCTTGTCATCTGAAATGAAAACCACGTCTGTTGTTCCACAGCGTAGTCATTTGGGCCCCTTACTGTTTGTTGCTATTAATGTTGCAGGTTCCATCTTCTGTTTTCCTTTATGCCGATGACGATAAAATTTTCAAAGTTGCTAAAAAATCTTAAAGATTTCAATGAATTGCACCAGGGATCTAAACAGTTTTGCCAGCTGGTGTTCCGGTGGTTTATCAATCCTGACAAATGTACTGTAATGTCTTTACACACGCAAAAATAATCCTGTAATCTATGAATATTCACTTTTGAGTACACCTTTTAATAATTCGGCGACAGTACTCGATATAAGAGTACTGCTGAATGAATCATTCACATTTGACGATCAAATCGACTCAATACTTTAGGTTAAAGCCAACAATACGTTAGGTTTTGTCAGAAGACGTTCGAAGGAATTCAAAGATATTTTCCTGACAAATATCTTCTTTTGTAGCATTAGTTAGGATTATTGTCGAGTACTCAAATCTTGTATGGGCGCGGTATTGTTCTTGCGTTTTTGCCTTCGCGGTTTTCAGTGGTATGACCCGTTACATCTACCTCCTGATCAAGACCGCTTAAATCTTTTACGAATGAATATCTTAAACTCTCGACGTCAAAATTCCAAAACCTTATTTGTCGCGATATATCAAAGATACCAAATTGCCAACGATTGATAAATTTGGTGCTTTGTCTACTCAGTCAGAAAAATTATCATTGCACAAGAACGGTAACTCTTCACCAAATATAGACGAAATTTCCCTGCACCAAGTCACGTCCATTTTTATCATCCGAAATTTATGTTCTCGAGAACTCACAACCCAATAACCAGATCCACTTGAATTTCGCAAGCATCTATTGATCTTTAGACGAAATTCACAAAATTGTTGGACTTTATTGTTGGCTCTTATTGGTAGCCAAGAATTGTTGAAAAAGTAGGATAGGACACCAGCTATGCTCATTTTCGACATTTTTTGCTTGGAGATTCTACCATTAAATTTTCAAATGAGAATGACCTTGTAGCGAAAAACAACCGATATTTAACTTGTCACATTTTGAATTTTTCGCGGGCGACAACCCTAAAAATTGTTCGACTATAAAACTTCCAGCGCAACCATCGAATCAAAACGGAAATTACAGTGTGGATTTGTCTAAATGATAAAATTGGCAGACATTTTCATTATTTTCTCACCAAAAGATATGACCATATGCAAATAAGTAAGAAATGTACTTTTTATCCCTATAACTTCCAATGCAGTCAACGTACGTTTACCAGGCAAAAAGTCACAAGAAAGTACTCCAAAATTATTGAGTTCTATATTTCAATTTCCTCTTGGAAAAGTAAAAAAATGAGAAAACAATTGATACAGTTTGGGAATTTGGCTTTATTCTAAAGCAAAATGCAGATTTACAATCAATCTAAACAAGTGTCGAGTCATTAGCTCCACGACTCACTTTACTCCTGACTTAACTCAGGTACCTATTCAGAGCTGAGTAAACTCAAAACTCGGCGCGCGGTCCAACGTCCGAGCCTGAATTCGAACCAGGGACCCCACACACTACAAACCTGTGGTCTACTCCCTAGATTATACAAGCTTGCACGAAACTGTAATTAAAATAATTTTATTATGTAGTAGTTAAAAAAAAAGTCTCAGAGAAGCTTTCATTGGCAAAACGAAAATGCTCTTAGTGGTAGTTTCGTTCGCGAATGTGCAAAATCGGTCTCTTTTTTTCTCAAACTCTTTTTAATTGCAATAGTTGTGAGCCTGACTTTTCAATAGTAGCTTCGATCCTTAGCTTCTGTTCTGCAACGGGCTTAAACATGATTGATACACCTTGGTACCGCGCATATAAAAACCAAGAATAGTAAGTGAAATTTGTATGGGATTTTCAAGGTCTACCAACGGTGTTTAGTAAAATTTTTAATGTCGTTTTCAGTCAGTTTTAACTTGTCTGACTATATAATTTTTCCCATGAATTTACATTTTTTTTCATTGATGCAGTTTTCGGACAAGTACATTTTTATTTATTCAAGATTATCCAGACATTGAGCAGAGAAATTTAAAACCGAACCCGTTTCGTCATTTGGCATTCATATTGAGTATTAGCAGGTGTTACCAAAGTGGAAGTAAAACATTTGCCGTGTTCCATTTTTACTAATTAGTACTTGCAAGTACTTGGGAGTAGAGCACAAATGGAACGCCATTTTCGTTCATACGAGCAGATTCTAACCTGTCAAATTATATGCAGTTTTCAAATGTAAAACAGTTGAAAATAAAGGGAGAAAACAACGAGTATAAACTACCACAATCGATAAAGAATATAAAAGGAACTAGCAGAAAATTATATCTTTTAACTTTCCACACATTATGAGGGCTATTTCTAATTTCCTAACGACCAAAACATTCAACATAACCATGAAAAAATCAAAACCACCTATTAACAGCTAACACTACCAATGACAACTAACATAGCCACCTCACGGCAAAAAAGGCGTAACTACTCATGAACTACTCGCGAACGAGAGCGCGAGTAGTTGGAAGTAGCCAGAAGTACTTGCGAGTACTAAATGGTAATAATGGAACACGGGCATTTACTTTGTTTAAATATATATCATCAGTGTATGTAAAAATGCTAATATTTCTTGACAGCTCGTCCATACCGTTTTCCCGACATTATCTGATAGACGAACTTTAAAATTCGTTATTTTGTCTCAAAAATCTTGATGGCTCTCTTTTTTGCATTCTCATTGTAACCTGATTTGTTTTAGTCCAATTAGGCAGTATCGCGAATTTGTAGCATTCAGGATTTTTGCTGTACGAAAAACTATCTGAACATGATGCAAATGAAAAGTGCATCGAAACCTAATTTCAAAATAATTACTGAAAGAGAATTTAGCTGCCGTCCTGTCGAGTGGGAATGGTGCCGTTGTCGGAAAAAAGTTTTAATTGCCAAATCACTGATCGAATTCAGATCTCGATCGGTTTTTAAACAAAGACATTTATTGTTCCCGTCACAATTCATGTACTTGAATAGAGTGAAAATAGTGTGGAAATTACTGCAAACCGCTTAGTTCAAAATAGTCTCCCTGAGAGGGAATTCAAGCCACGTGTTGAATTTGAGGCAAGCTAATATCGCTTATACCGCAACAGTTAGGTGCAAATCGAATAGAAAGAAAGACGGAATATGATTCGCCTGAATATTTAAATCAAAATACCTTGGCCTACTTATTGGGCGTAAGCTTGGACAGATTCTTTCTCTGTTTTCAAGTTTCGTTTGACCTGGCTGGCCTGATTAATTTCTGGGGATCGACTTTCGGCCCCAACACGGTTTGTCGCAATTCATGACTGAGAATCAGATATCCCCTAAACACCTACCGGTTCGGCATCTACGAATTCTTACAACTTTTTTTTAACAATTTTAATTTTTTTAATGAAGGCAAATGGTAATTGCTGCTATATGCATTCAGCAAAACTGCTTAACATCGCGCCAAAGGCCATAAATTGTATAACTCTAGCGCTATGCACATAGTTGGTTTCGGGATTGTGATAAAAAATAACGCTTGACACCATAATACATGGTCAAAAATTCAAAAGAATAGGCGCCATGAATTATAGCTTGCAGGACTATGCGAATTTCTATTAAATGTGATTTTCTTGCATTGTATTTTTTTCAGGAAAAAACCAGATTCCACGGGCTCAGATTTTGTATGTATAATGATTTTCTACGGAAAATGATTTTGTTTAGAAAATCAATTGGCTTCCTCATTGGTGCTTCCTTACTGTCAAACTATACAATAGCAACAATGAATATTCCCTAAAGCTTGAACATTCCCATAAAACGGAGTTAGCTTATATGCTACAACAAATGTTGTACTATCTTTAACTAATATTTAAATATTTTTACAGAAAAATAAATTGCCTCTCTACAGAGCATCGTCTATGGCACGGTTCGAACCAGGGACCACAAACGCTAATAGTCACTACCATACGCACTAGGCACTAAAAAGAATTAGAAAACATCATTAATTATAAACCCGACATTCTTCAACATCATCTTACACACCGTACTATGTCCATTTCCTCAATGAATTTATCTATTTTTAAAATCCAAATTGCTTTGACCTTTTGTCGCATCCATATAACTATTGTGCTTTTAATTAGATCAACTACTAATTTGACTGCATTCAGCCATCAACTGGTGAATGGCCGCAATTGGTGCGTTTTACTATTTCCTGTATCGTGAGCAGACGATAGAATCGATACGAAATCCATATGATATCGAAGCAGGGTGTATTCAGTGTGTACCCCGGTAGCAAGGTGTGACTGCATTAGCTTCTGGAAAGCTATTCATCGGGTAATACTATTAAGATAGATAACAGTTTCAGTGTTCATATATCTAGAACAGAACGGAAAACAGCAGCACATCTTTACAGTCGCGAATACGATGTAATTGTAGAACTTGCAACGCGGAATTAGCGAATGTCGAAGCAACGAAATAAGATTGATGACGCTAATATTATTACAGCTATTATGACTGTGACGGTGACATTAGATGTGATAAGCATGGTTCAGAATTTTTTTAACTGTTTTCTGCGGTTAGTTTGACCGTACGCTTACTGATTGCTGATCTCATACCATGTAGGTGATGATGTTTGCAATTAGAACCGTTTATTCATTTGTAATTAGTATGAATTAGGATTTGTTAATGTGACTGTTAATATGTATTTATTATGTTTTTTGCTGCTATCAATAGATGAATACGTAAATTGAAAGGGAAAGTGGAGTCGATATTACGTTCGCTTGACTAAGACTTCAACGGAAATAAAGCGAACAAATTTTGATGATTATGATCTGATTTAAAAAGACGACTCTACAAGAATATTTTAGGATAAGAATCTATCCATTAACTCCTAGATGACACTACTAGCTGATACTACTAACTCCTAGATGACACTACTAACTGGACATTAGTGCCTGTAAAATCTAGTCGATGAAGAACTGGCTCTAATCGTGTGCAATCGGCAGTTAAAAAATAAAAGCAAACACCTATTCAGTACATTCAGTACAGTGGCTGTTGTCTACAGCCAACCGTATTCATATGGCTGGGCTCTGAAGTGCGCCTGGCCACATCAGAAGACATTCGTGTCTCTTTGTGGACATCAGCTACTCACTTCCAAAAAATGACATGTGAGGATGCTGTCGACACACCCAAGGCGGGTTCAATGCCATGTGGTGAAAGCGCTGAAGGTTCAAGGTTAACAGTGCCTCCATACCCAGAGCAGATGCATCTTACTGAACCTGGCGACAGGGTTCAATTAGGCTCTGCACTCTTGGGCAATTTTTAAAATACTCAGATGTATTCGTCTAAACTGTTACTGCAAATAGCGATCTTTTTATGCCAATATTTTTGCTTGAAAAACGGAAACGTGCTCTTCGCTAGAAGAGGCTCACCTGTAGTTAGATGAATGCAGATAGACACCAGATCTAATATCTGTCTTCGAGTTGTGAGTGAACAAGATCTATGAACATCCCCTCGAACAGACATCTGGGAGCTCCCAATTACTTCTGCTATCTTTTCCTGAAGTCGAGTAAGGGCACTCGAGCTTCCGAAAGAATCGCGAGAATTGGAGAGATCTCACGCATCAAACTACGAATAGGGCAATGTCTCATATCGTCGTTTCCTACTTTAGCTCATTAATTAACCCTTTAAACCCTTTAAAATTCCAATGATAAGAATTTTATTACATGGATTTGTAGTAATAATATTTTAACTTATGTTAAAGAGTTTTTTGGTGGATTCTACTAGGTTTTTTTTTTTGATTACTAAATCCTGTTTTACGAGGAAAGGGTTGGCTTATAACGATTCGCATCAGCCATCGGCTTCGACACCACCCATCAAGTTGGGTTTAACTTCTATCCTTAATTATTATATTCTACTAAGCAACCTATTTTAGGCTAATTTTTTATTTTTAACGACTTCCTAACAAGTCTAGGATAAATTTATGATATGAATTTACGTTATTCAACTTATATCTATATTTTACAATTAATTGTTTACAAATTCAAATCTGCCAACTCAAGAAACTTTCCTAATTCAGAGATATGCTTTTTATTATTAGTCATTAATATCGAATCTACACCGTTATAATGTTGGAATATTTCAAAGTTCAGTCTCTGGTTCCTCAATGATTGACAGTGGAAAATTAGATGATCTAGGTCATCTACCAAATCACATGCAGCACAGTTAGGGCTATCTATTACTTTCATTTTGAATAATTGTAAGTTATTGTAGCATTTATTAGTTATTAGCCTATTCAGCTGTTTGTGAATTTGTGTTTTATGTATAGTGTTTGTGGAGAATTGTGGAATGTATGTATCTGAAGTGTATTTATGCAAGTGTATCCACACTGCCCTTAGACCAAGTTGACTTAGTCTATGGACAGGGCTCATTACCACACTCTAAATTTGGATATCGAGTGGAGACAGATTGAGAAATGCATCAAGGGTCGCATCCGGAGAAGTACTCACGGCACCACAGATACTCAGGCACACAGTCCTTTGCAGCATGGCTGACTTCTTGCGAGCATACAATAACTTCACATTATTCCACCACATCACGGATGCATACGTAATCATCGGCCTTATGACTTTTACGTAGACCCACTTAACGACATGAGCTCAAAATCTCTCTTGCAATGCCCGAAAACATTTAAAGATCGAGTTAGTTTTTGTCCAAGATTTCTTCCAAACATTTGACTTCATCTTGAAGTATTGCATCTTTCATACTAAGAACCACTTATCTTTCCAGTTTTCTTTTTCTGGGAAACAAATTTCGTTTTACCAGGATTCGGTGTTAGGCCGCGCCTTGAGCGCCAACTGTCAATCCAATGCACGTTTTGTATTTCTAAATACCACAACCTAATCCTTACTGACTGCTAGTGTAGCCACATCATCTGCATAAGCTTGCTTAGCGGTGAGCAGAGAGTAAGAGCTCATCCGATACACGCTATCCAGTTATTGATCTAACTATGAACTAATACATGAATATATTGTTGCATTACAAACTGCGCTTCTGTTAAATTTGGGATAAATTCCAGTGTTTAGGGCTATTAGCCCGGAGATGTTACGAAATCAAAGAGCCTGTTTCCTTTTGCGTTACACTTGTTGCTACTCCAGTTGGTGTGCTGGGAGTTAGCATTACAGCCAACCAGAAGCTCCAGTCTCTCCGATCCAATGCCCTGGAACATCTCCTTTAGCTCCTGTATTGGCAGCGAGCGAAAGGGGTCAAAAAGAAAGTAGTCTGAGGTGTGAATTGTTGGAAATCAGAACAAAAGTCCTCGACCTTGTTGATATTTCATGGTTCCTTGTTGATATTTCATTTCTCCCTGATTGAACTGAGTCCGTAAATTCTCCTGCCTCGAACCCAGGCTCCTGTACAAGTTCAATATAGGACGTTGCTTGCATTTTTGCTAACGAGCAATAGACAAATTTTATACCTTCAGGCATAGAAATGTCCATAGGCTCCTTTGAAACTCTATAGGATACAAATACCACACATATTTGAGTTTCGCTCTGAAAACATATCCATAGATTGTCATAAAGAATAGATGCTTCACATCCTCCTTCATTTGGTTAAATTAAATCGCATGCAAGCAGTAGCTCAGCATTATGCTGTGTCTGTCCTCGAACACCTTCTGTAGTCAAGCACGATTACCAGGTTGAAACTATCTTCACCAGTAGTGGAGTTCTTCTTATGATTTATGTTCCCGATAGTTCAGTGTTTCATATTTATGCCTAAATTTAGCTCACTGAAATGGCTCAGTCGTAGTTGGACTTCCAGATAGCGCTGTACTTCCCTTTCCGGAGCCTGTAACTGCAGGAGATTGCAATCAAACATGAGGTTGGGGCCTGCAGAATCCGACTCCTTGCCATACTAAGCACATCCGACACTGATGGGCTTCCAAACTCAGCCTGGCTGCCACCTACAGAGATGAAGTCCTTAGGATCGATCCTTATGTTGCTTGCGAGACAATATTGGTGTCAAATTTTGCGATCCACTGTATCAATAAATTGAATTGAAACGGAGGCGAGATGTAGATGACGATTCAAGCATTAACACAAAACAAAAGGTACACTCAGAAAAATGTCATTTAATAGAATCAAATTTAAATCAAAAGTTGAAATCACTTTGAAATAAAAAGCGAATCTTATATGAATTCCACTTTATTATAAAAATTTTCTTTTCAAATCAAAATTTTTCATCATTTAATTAAAAAGAAACGTATATGAAGCCAAATCATATTTGAAAATTTTTGAATCAAAAATGTTCCAATATGATTTAGCGCCATATACGTTTTCTTTTTAATTCAATGATGAACAATTTTGATTTGAAAATAAATTTTTTATAATAAAGTGGAATTCATATAAGATTCGCTTTTTATTTCAAAGTGATTTCAACTTTTGATTTAAAGTGGTTCTAAAAAAGTGATTTAAAGTGATATTTTTCTGAGTGTAGCCAAGCGCTATCTACAACAGCTTTTAGTTGAAAAAGATTTAACAATTTTAGTGTCTACTACCACATAGGAGTAATAATTTTGAAGTAAAAATTTTGAACGGTCTGAAAAGCTTACGTGATCCAACATATTCTTGGTGTATTCTTGGTGGTGAATACATTTCACGGGAGAAAATGAAAGTTATAGCCAGTCAGCACAATTTCACTTTCAACTTAATCCATTGTTAACAAATTAAATAATTCCTGAATCACATCTCAACCGTGGATTATACATCATCCTCATAACTGATTCCACTCCACTATGTACGTGCTATTAACCTTCAGCGATGAAACTCGTTCATTCGCCGACCAATGAATTAATGAACTTTTCAAGAAAATCTGCTAACACGTACAAATGTTCGTTACAACCGCCAGGCGGCAACTGATTTGGCTACCTAATCTACCATTTAATTAGAAAACAATTGAATAAATACAGTCGAGTTGATACTTTACGACACACAACAATTCAAATTGTTTAATGCAATAACAATGGCATTGGAATGGGACCTGTGCGTTCGTTTGCAGACTGAGTACGCTCTTTGAAAACACAATTTCAGACAAAGTTGTAAATAATTCGAAAAAATAAATGTATACTCTTTTATGTCTCCGTTTATAATAATCACACTTACAGTATGACTGCATATATTATATAGTGCAAAAGTTAAACATTAGATTCACAAAAAATCCAAAGTGAAATAAAGTGCTGATTTCAATGATGGTTACAGTGCCCGCGAGAGAAGCGAATATTAAACCAACGGAAATGATCGCGCAAGTGAACTCGACGATGGTGGCGGCTACTCCGGCGGGCGGTAGCAGTGGCTGCGGCAACAGTTTGGCATTGTTCAGCGGCATTTTGCCGAACTGCTTTTGATATTATATTTTGCCATTAGCTGCCGCGCACAATGAGTTGTTGATGAGAACCATAAATTGATCATAATTCCTAATTGATATGCGGTTTTAAGATTTTCGCCTTCGATTGCATAATTTTTAGCACGCCAGTCTCAACCAGACAGATCTTATCGATTTATTCGATAGGTGCATTGTTGATGGACGATTGTAAAAAAAACCTGATGTTTGCGCAGTTGTAGATGATCAAGTGCATGGCATTTGGTTAGTGTGGTGTTTTGGTTTGAAGGGTTTCGTGTGCGCGTCGCGATCGACGGAATGGCTTGAATATAAATTAGATTGTGATTTTTATTCAGAAAGTTTGAAGCGAGAACTATTGGTATGCAATTGACGACTGAAATTGCGGTGGTACTTTTCTGTTTCCCCCCCCCCCCATTTTTTTTCAGTTTTTGTTGTTGCAATGCTTCTAAAATTGATTAGAAAGTAGTAATGAACCAAAATTATGATGGAGAAACACGTCTAAAAGAAGAAAAATTTTTAATTTTTTTTAAATTAAATTTTTAATTTAAAAATTAATTAAATTAATTTAAATTTGGAATTAATGTTACATAACAGTGAGAATAAATTTTGGTACTTTTCTGTTTTTCCCCCTCCATTTTTTTAATTTTTTTAATGAAAACTGCTCGAAATGGGTTAAAAAGTTACTCCACAAAAATTGAGATGGAAAAATTCATTAAAAAAAAATTTTTTTTTCCGATTTTAAATTTTTTTTCATTTTTATGTGGCAGAATGAGTTTTTCAAAAGTTAATGTGTTGTTGGGGAGGCCTGCTCATTATACTGTTATTAATCATATAAACAAATTGTATTCAACATTATTAATGTAATAGCTTAATTGTAAATTGCGTTGAAGCTTCGGAAAGGTAAGACGTCAAAAATGGAGCAAAATTTATTCTCACTGTTATGTGACATTAATTTAAAATTTAAATTAATTTAATTAATTTTTAAATTAAAAATTTAATTTAAAAAAAATTTAAAACATTTTTTTTTTTTCTTTTAAACGTGTTTCTCCATCATAATTTTGGTTAATTACTACTTTCTAATCAATTTTAGAAACATTGCAACAACAAAAAGTGAAAAAAAATGGGGGGGGGGGAAACAGAAAAGTACCATTGCGGTAAACGTGGAAAAATTAGCGAACGACAAAAACTACGAAACGGGGACAATACTGAACATATTTTCATTAGTATCTTGAGCTCTTCAGGGATTGAACCCATCATTCAAGGTCTAGATTTAAACAAAGAACCTCCAAACTACATAAACCTTCACTAATAAATCACCATATTTTCAATAGTCTCATAAACCATTAGCAATCTGCAAATTTTTAATTCGACCCTGTAAATATTCAACGGAAGATTGTCATTAGCCATGCTCACTTACCATTTCCTCCTACACAACCATCACACTTGAGCTACCCCAACGAATCTACATACAATCTCGCATAATTTCGACAATAGGCCAAAACTCTTTGATTCTATGCACTTTCACTTAATTCGTCCAATTACTCTGTCATTACATATCTTTCGTTGCTTTGCCTATCTGCTGCACACAGGAAAATTATATATACATATAAGCTTGCAGAAATAATCTCCCATAAAACGCAAACTAAAATAACGGTCCATTAAATTAATTTTCGAGCATTTTCATGAAAATTTCAGAAACTATCTGACCGTAAAGAAAATGTCTTCTTTCTTTGTCCCCTATCAGTCGTTTTAGATTCGCGACCCACGAATGCTGCAAAGATTGAGGTCTACTGCAGCATTAGATCAACCTAGTCCGAAGAACTAAACTACTCCCTCCTGCAGCTTTGATTATTATCGAAGATGATGATGATTTTTCAGTCGAAAGTTTTTGGGATGATTGTTTCGATAACAGTAAGTGAACATTAAGTCGAAAAACTGGGCTGAATAACAGTAGTGTAGCACACTGATGAATATTTTTCTGCATTTACTAATAGCTAAAATTGCACCTAGCTCCTTTTAAGTGGTAGCGAAACGAAAAAAAATGTTTTGCAAAATCAGATATTATTGAAAAATGACTGAAGGTACTTATGTCTTTGTCATTGTCACCGTTATCATCGTCAGTCATTTCAAAAAGCTATGCAACAATCTTTACATTCATCTATCTATTCGTTACTTAATGCTTCGATGCACCCTCATCGCATTTACGGTAAGCAGCCATCGCTGTTTCTGTTGTTATTGTTCGTATTCTTTTTTATCTACTACGTATTGTGTGTCTGTGCATGACCTCTTGGCATTTCCGTGCATGCAAAAGAATGTTTGGATCGAAGTATGTCACAATGCACATGATGATATAATGAATTTACATTGTTTTTGATTATAGAGGTTATGCTTAGCGGAACGTGGACAATTTTGGAAGTAGCAAAAAAGGTGCCTGCTGTATCAGCGCAACCTGATGACTTTAAGAAAATGTTTGATATTAAAATGGAGGGGTTGGTACCTGCTTCGAAGATTATCTTTAGAAGACTTCCATTTGCCAATTTGGAGAAAAGTAGATACAAAATTTATCAATGTATTTGAGATAACTCCAGTTGAGGCAACGTGAAAAATAACAATAGCACAGTTAAGTAAAATATTGTGGATACACATAAACAAATATACATACTTTCATTTCGCATCCCATCCACCTCTCCAAACCGCTATACCTACATAATATTTTAATTCAGAGCACAAAATATACAGTAGGTTAAGATGAAATGTCAAAAGAGTCCAAGCGTGGACTAAGCCAATAAGTTTAGTAACATAAGCTCTTTTGGTAGTTTTTCAGTAATTTCAGTTGATGTGTGGCATATCCACTTGTGACATGAGTTATATTCCCCAGATTTTTTCTCAAATCTCGGTAGGTTTTAATCCTTGCTTATGTTAACAGACTCATGTCTGGTTAGGGCTATTGGGTAGAAAGCGTGCTGTGCCGAACGGACTTAGATAGTTTCGAAAACAAATTATATCTTTGATTAGTGAAATTGAATTCTTTTTAGGGACACGCGATTTCGAGATTTTTGGTAGGAGTGGTTGAAGAGTGAGATTGAAGGCATCAGTACCGGCAACGAAAATCAAGTATGCTATTTAAGCTTTGTTGTGGTATTATTCTTATTTTGGTTTCTTGTCCTGTAATTTTTGTTACTTTACTATCACAAAATTTCAATAATACTGCAACAACACACCGAGATGAGCTCCGACACCAGATTTTATTGAGCACGATCATATCCTCCCTGCCACGTTTCGGTGCATCCATTCTACCGGGTTTCCTCGCTCCTACCGCTGCGTTGTTCGCACAAAGAGTAATGTATATGAGCAAAGAGGTAGCTTATATATAAGCCATTGCTTTTGAATATTTCAATAGGTGCCATGGCCGTTAGCAATCTAGCGTTTTTGCAGGAAGATCTAGCTTTTTGATTTGACAGGCATAACCCGGATGCGCCGTATGAGATGCTCAGACGGGAGGGGAAAGCGATTTATTACCTAGTGTTCGTCTAGTAATTTACGGCAGCTTGTTTAAACGCCGATATCTTGTTGACACATGTGCATGTATATTTCGGTGGTTCCAGCATCCACAATCGGAAGACAATCGAAAAATTCTTCCGATCTTCAACTCGCCACAGCAAACCAGTCAATTAAAAATAAATTCGGGCTAAAGGTGACCAAACCGGATCCAGCACTCTGTTTTGAGTTCGCTTGGAACTTCATCATTGCTGATGTTTCTAGATCTATTTTAGGTGCAGACTTTCTCTACTACTATGGTCTAGTCTTTGACTAATGACTAGGTAAACGCTATCATTAGGTATCCTGTAATTTCCCCTTCAACTAACCCGTCGTACATATTTACTACTGGTCTGGCAATAACCAGTATACCATGTAGCGAAGGTATTGCCAAAAACGAATGCTGGCGACCCTTTTTTCTTCACTCATAGTGAACTTAGTGCAGATCTAAAGCATTTCTTGCCTAGATTCACTTTAAGCGAATCTGAAGTGAAGCATTGGGAACATAGGAGCATGCTCTTATATGATAGCTTCACTTCAAATTCACTAAAAGTGAATACGCCAGCATTCGCTTTTGACAATGCTTGCCGTACTTGATATACTGGACAGTTATTATTTGTTTTTTTTTTGTGATATATTTGGATTCGATGTGATATTTTCCGGAGTAACTACATTAAGTTAGGCTATATTTAAAATGTTCAAAAGTGAAAAACTTAAGCAAAACTTAAGGCCCCCATTCACGAACAGTCCATCAGTCCAAATGGCCTGAGGCCAGGCCAAAATCTCAACGTATGTGGGAGAACTCGGAAGGACTCATGGACTCAAGGAACCAAATTGGATTTCCAATCAATCTAAAGTCCATGGACTCAGGCCATCGGGCCATTTTGTGGTTCGAACGTGTGTGGGAAAATAGTAGGGCGAACTTGGACAATCCATAAAATGGACTAGTCGTGTGTGTTGAAGCCTCAGTCCAAACAACGTGGCAGTCTTGCTTTGCACGCTGACCTGTGACAAGGCATTGACTGTTTCTGTAATTATTTTATTTAATCGAAAAATTCACCATCATGGATAGTGGTGGCCATGATTTTGTTTTGGATGTTATCGAATAATATAGGTCACATGAATGTATATTATATTATTTGACCCAAAGCCTGCAACCGCTTGCTAAGTACCGCAAAGTAGCGGTCAATCTTTCGTGAGGAGTGATACATATTTGTATCCTTTCGTTTGATAAATAGGGTGACCAGCTATAGCAACGTGTTATATGTCGTATCATCCATTTTTAAATAATTTTGCCTATCAGAAAGCTCAAGTGTGAGTTCTTTTACCAAATTTACAATTTTTGCCACTTGCTTTATGTAGATGCAAGTGTCAATTGCAAAAAAACTCTTCCATATGCTTCTGATCCATTGATAGATTAAAAATAATTTTTTCTTCAAGTTTATCTTTATTTTTTTCTAAATTAATGACAGAAAATGAAATGGACTGACTGGATCGAGGCTGTATCGTAAGTGGCGAGGTAAATTGGACTTAAACCAAACGGACTCAAGCCAAATAAACTCAGGCCATTTGGACTGTTGGTGAATGGGGGCCTTTACTTTGCTACTTTAGGACAAACCACTTTAGGAAAAGAGAAAATGTAAGTTAATTTTACATAATATTTTTATAACACTGCAACTCGTATATTCCACATCACTAGCGATATAACCCTGAGAATATTCATTTTTAGCGAAGCTTGTCGACTCGCTAGACCTTCGAAAAATGTGATTCGTCACAAATGAAAATTTGATCGGCCTGGTTAATCATTACCGAGTCGTAAATGAATTCGTTCGCGAATGAAATACTCGTTAAAATGATTCGTTAGCGAATCGCTTGGTATGCTAGGTAGTGTCGGAACCACACAGACTAGCTCGTAGCGTCGAAAAAGATATGTGTCGTGCCTCCAACAGCAGCTAGGCTACACTTCACATGGTCTGTAAGACCAAGGGAAATGGTGTCCTCGTAACGATTGCAGGCATCCGAATATCATAGAAGTCCCAGATATGTATATCCGATCTACATTATACAAGCCTGCTGCCGTGAACTTCATGGCAAACCCTTCTTCTCCTAGGGTACCAACAACGTACCTAATATAGGCTCATTGAATCCAAGTCCACACGAACGATATTACTAAAACCGCCTTCTGCACACCCTTCAAGTGAATTATTTTCGGACTTTACAATGCGGCACAATCATTCCAACGATTCATTTACGATACCCTACGCGGACTAAAATTCTGCTTCATCTACCTATCATTTTAGTAGCTTGGGTTTCCGAATATGAGGACATGGCTCACCTAGAAAAAATATTTAAAAGATTCGCTGATAATGACTTCATTATAAACTTGGATAAATGTCACTTCCTTTGACCTTCAGTGAAACGTTGTGGGGCATCAAGGCATCAAGCGCTCCCCAGACTGAGTTGAGGCAATTACAATTGTTAAACTCCCCAAGATAGTTACAGTCTAAGGATATTTTTGGTGACGGTCAATTTCTACCGTCGCTTTCTCTTCACTCTACTGAAATTTTGCTTCTTAACTTTTAAGTTATGACAAACCTGTGAACTTACTCTTCAGAGGCCGACCCTCTTACCATTAGGCGACACGAGCTTATTAAAAAGCTAATGCTATTTAGCCTACTTAAATGATATGTGTTGAGATTATGTTCATAGTAGTTGGGACTATGTTACATAGAAGCTGAGACTTTAGTACTATGTACATAGCGCATGCGACCATAACTGCTGCGCTATGTACAGTGCCGTGCAAAACATTAGCAACGCATGGTGTGAGATAATGAAAATGCAAAAAAATGGAAGAAACTATTTAATTTCAGATTTTCGTTTTCTTTATTCTTGTCAAGTACAGTGAGGTTAATTAAATAAAAACCAAAGCAATTTTTTTCTACTACCAAAACTATAATTTTTTTCAAAATTTTATACTCCATTCATTTTACGCGCGTGCAAAATAACAGCAACGCTTGAGTCAACTTTGCTAAAATAACGGTAATTATAAGTTGATTCAAATTTGTTAAGTTTACATAGTAGTCTGCAGTGATAATTAACCAAATTAGTTTAGTTGGGTACCGCTCGTAAGTAATTGGTTAGATTTTGCAAATCGTCTCAAATATGGCACCTACGAAATATAGTAATGAGTTTAAATTAAAACTAATTCAAGAAGTACAGGCTGGAAATACGCAATTCAGCGTTGCAAAGAAACATGGCATTAACAGATCAATCGTAAGTCGAATACTTGCGAAATTTCGGGAAACAGGGCACACAGAGACGATACATCCACGTGGTCGACCGAGAGCAACAACAGAAAGGGAAGATCGGAAAATACTTTCCATAATCAGGAATGACCCATTCACACCCGCACCGGAAATTATTAGGACCTTGTATCCAACAGTTGATCCCAGCAATGTACGAAGGCGAGCTATACAGAGTAATTTACGTGGTTATCGTACGGCAAAAAAGCCTTTATTGACAAAGAGACATGCCAAAAATGGGTAAATTTACCAGCTTATTTCATGGCCTATGCTATTATGAGACATCGATTTTTGAGATTAAATTTTATTCGTTCTGTTCGAAGACGACGAGGAAAACGACTTGACCGACGACATTGCATACTTACAGTCAAACACGGAGGGGGCAGCGTTATGATGTGGGGTTGCTTTTCGGCTAGTGGAGTTGGTCCTATTTGGCAAAAATTAAGAGAAACAAATCTGACCATAACGAGTTTCTTCAATTTTTTTTTCATTTTATATTATCTCACACCATGCGTTGCTAATGTTTTGCACGGCACTGTATATCTTTATCAGTGTGGACCCAAAATCTCCAGCATTAGAGTAAACAAGCAGTACGATCTCGAGCCGGTACTTATATTTGCTTTGAATAAAGATTTTTTCTAAAAATGAAAGCTTCCAAAAGCGAATGTTAGTGCTGGTAAGATGACAGAAATATCCGAGGTTCCCAAATCACGTTAGTTATCACACAGTAGATACCATATAGCCAATCGATTTAAGCTTTGTGGATGCTGTGTAGAGCAAAGACTGTCTGATTTGAGGGAGATGATGATTCTTTACCGCCACATAATCCAACTCGAAACTACACTCAAATGTTATAGAAAGAATTGGCGCTACATTAACAAATGACCACAACATTTCAACTACCAAAGATGTATTTCATCTTGAGGGCGTTAAAGAATTTACCGTCCAAATCGTCATGAAAACTGATCGTACCTTTCTTTAGTTTTCACAAAGAATTTTTTTTCACCGATTGAACGCTGATATTAAAATAAATTTTTCCAAGAACACCACATCGAAAGCAGCATCTAATCTTTTGCTAAACATGACTAAAACGTATAAGCTGAGACTTAAGAGAACATTTTTTTTATCAAAATTATTGCGTTGATGAAACTGGCATGCAGCATGCTTACAATTAATGATGGCAATTTCCAAACTTGATGCTTTTAAGGTAACTGTTTTTTAGGTCCAAAGCTCCAAATACAAGTTAACTTGCTACGAAGAACAAGACAATGTTGGAAAGAAATATTCCCTTAACTCTTTGAGACTGCAAAGACATCCCTTGGACAATATTCCGAATGAAAGCCAACCAAAAGCGAACGCAAAGTCTTGGAACTTTGCATCGATTGTAGAGATAAGTTGCACTTTGGGTGTTTATTACCGATTACCGACGAGATCACTAATACATTTGATTTATATTTTCTTGAAACCAGCAAAATAAACCGAGTTTTTTGTAACCTTCAAACAATCTTTTTGTAACCTTCAAACAGCCTTCTCTGCGATTGTTTGAAAACAATTATATAGCTGTGCAACTGACAAATCACAATCAACCATCCGCTTTGGGAAAAATTGAGAATCAAGTGGTGATCTAATGGATCTTTAAATACATTTAAGTACCAGCCACTTACAGTTAATATTCTTTTAAACATTTGAAGAACATATCCAAAAATTACACTTATCAATTGATCAAACAATTGAAGTTCACTTCATTTTTCAAACAAATCTGACCCCTTCAAACTAAATTTCCCCAATCTACCACGCTTCCTTGTAGCTCTCATTGCGATCATTAGCCCCAAAACCATTCCCATTCAATTAGAAACAATTTCCTCCGAAACAATCCCACCGGGTGCACCGCATTCCAATGCACATTTTCAAATACTAATCTAATTAACGCAACAACCAGCAGTAAACGACAGAATTCTCTTAAACACACCATGTAATCGCTCGATATGTTTAACCCCGATTTCAACATCATCATCATCATCTGGAACGTGCAAGCACATGTATCAGAGTATACAAAAAATAGAAACCATAAACTTTCTACACCACAGCCCAGCTCTGGAATTGTTTAGTTGTTGTTGGCGCTGCCCGATTGAACGACCCAAGACAGCGCATACGCTGCGTAACCCAAGAATCGAATTAAGTAATTGTAACGCAATCACATGAAGGTCTTAGAGATCATCCAACCAAATGGTACATTCATGCTCAAATCCCAGGATGAGAAGCCATCAGTGAAAGACCAAAATGTGTACGAACGAACAACCGTGGAGTTTCTCTATCCCTGACTACTATTAATATAAAATATATATAAAAAAAGAGTTTATTTTTAACGAATATTTTTAGTGAGCCTAATTTCGAATTCTACTTTTTTCATGGAAAACAGATTTTCAAATTTAGAAATGAGCACAAAGATACTAAACAGCAGCCTGAAAATACTTTATGTGAAACGTGAACTCCAATTTCGATTCGTTTAAACAAGACTAGAAGAACCTCGAACCGGTTAGACGTAAGAAGTAACCTTCTATATTTTAAAATAATTCATGAAAACTAGGAAATTTTCAAGAGCTCTACATTTTCTCCAGTCTGCCAGACATAAATAGATTCCAAAAGACCTTTACTTTGATGATTACGAATTGAGTCTAGTGCCGTTTAGGATGAACCGTCATCATCGTCATCATGGTGATTTTAGAATAACCAACTGGCCAACATGGATCTCATCATTAGCAGCATCATCGATGATGATGTTGGTGATGACGAAGATAATGTGATTGTTCTTTTGGCATGGAAGCAATTAAGGTCAATGAAATTTGGAAATTATTGTCAGCCTAGGGAGCAATGGGATGGTGCCCCTGACAATACAGACAATTTACATTGAAAAAAGAGAATTTAGCAAAACGATGGTCAAGACGTTTATTATATATTTGGATAGATTTCACAAGCCTGTCATCTACAGGGTTTTTCAATAAGGATATAAAAACTTGTTATTTAAATCAAATTTGAGCCGAAATTTTCAGGATACATTATTGTAGACGTGGAATTGGACCAGGTTTCACCTGATGTTAGTTATCGTTAACTCTTTGACGCTGGTGGCCACTTTAGTGAGATTTTAAGTACTCTTATAATACGATCAACAAACGAAATACCAAAAAACCAAGTATTCGAAATGAATTTTGAACGTATTTCAAACATGCACATGATATCGTTGTGAAGGTGTTGGAAAATTGGCTCCAAATAATCCATTGCTGCGAATTTGACCGTTGTGGTCATATGCACAAACTCGAATTCCATACTTAAATGTAGCATGTGTACTGTACTTGAAATAAATTCCAGCTCGATATCTCAAATACAAAATTGTTATGTCTTTATTTAAAAACCCTGTGTATATTCATATGCTGAGTATCATTAAAATGATAATATTATATCTTAATGGTTGGAGTGCAAGAAATATTAAAATGCCGACATTAAATACATCACCAAATTGTCTTTAACGAAGAACTCTTAATCTCTGCTCGCCTCAACGTAAGGCAAGTAGTGCTTCCAGTCAGCACTCAACAGCAGTTATCTATTATCAATCGTCGTTCGATCGTCTATAAA
Organism: Nemotelus nigrinus; assembly: GCA_947369275.1. Lineage (NCBI taxonomy): Eukaryota > Metazoa > Arthropoda > Insecta > Diptera > Stratiomyidae > Nemotelus > Nemotelus nigrinus. Next base: position 84,238,520 of record OX376373.1, read on the forward strand.
AATTGTGACCAGAATAATAATACGGATCAGAATAAAGTGCACAAAAGGTGTGACGTTGGGGACGAAGAAATACTTAAGAGATCCAGGAGAGTCTACCCTAAAAAGAAACTGACGACAATCGGAGCAAGATTTGTTTGATCAGATGACAACCATCCAAGATCACGATTGTATTTTAAAGCTGAAATTCTTCAGCAAAAAACTCAGCAGCAAAACAGAGTATTCGGGGTTGAGGTAGCCAAAGTCATTTTTAGTGGCGTTTTCAAAGATTGGACTTCTGATGGTAAGATTCTGGAAGTACCAATCTGACTTCTCTGTACTCTGACTGAATTGAATTGAATTTTTCTCAAAGAACGAAATATGCATTTGAAGAAGACCCAATTGTGCATATTTGCGGTTAATCTCCAGCTCTTTAAAACGATAAGCCTAAAAGACTTAAGTTCCATCAGATATAGCTTACGCCTACAGTATTCATCAGTTGTTCTGATTCATTGAAGAAGGGGGCGAATCAGCCTGTTTTACATACCGATTAGAGATGGGAAAAACGAATCAGTTTAGTGTGTCGACACACTTCGACTCACTCATTTGGATGAGTCAATCAGTGTGAGTCAATCAATTGTGTCAATTAGTTTTTGATTGATGTTAAATGTAGTTATGAAAAAGGATTATGCATATGATAAGTATATTTTCTATTTACCGCTTATACATGGCCATAAAAAGGCGACAAAGAAAAATAAACGCACAGAAAATTTCGCAGTATTTTTTGAGTTTTTAACATTTTAAAAAGATTTTAAAATGTAAAGAAAGTACCTGATAGCTTAGTTAACTATAGTTGATTTGAATTACAAATTAAAAAAACTCTAGTCCGTCAGAAAATCCTATTTTCGTAGAAAAGTAGAGGAAATATGTATGTGGTATCTTTCAATCGCATTTCATGTCGATCTTCAGACATCTAGAGCTCCTTCTCGTGCCATGCGCTTTAACTTCCATAAAGCTGACTTCTCTAGTATGATGACTGAAATGAACTCGGTTAACTGGTTCTCCTTTTCTCGCGGCCTCACTGTCAATGAGCTTGCCATAAAATTCCAAAACTTCCTATCTAACCTTATCTCCCGTTTCACTCCATCCAGACGTCCTCGCAAGCCTAATGACGCTCCTTGGTTTCATCGTGATGTGGCGTCGGCCCTGAAAGCTAAGGATGTCACTCGAGCTAGATTTAAGCATACAGGCTCTCATGATGACTTCCTCGAATTTTCAAGGCTACGATCTTCTGCCAAAACTGCTGTCAATCAAGCTATCCGAGATTACTTTTCCAGCATTGAGTCCTCTATCTGCTCTAATCATCAAAAACCCTTTTGGTCGTATGTCCGTTCCCTCAAAAGTTCCCATCGTTTCCCCGATTCCATGTTCCTCGATAACGATACTGCATCTAATCCACGTGAAATTTGAGACCTTTTCGCAAAATATTTTTCTTCCTTCTTTTTTCAACATAATCATAACTTGCCTTGTAATAAACCCCGTGCTGCTTCCCATTCCCTATCTTCCTTTTACACCAATCCTCTTGAAATTGAACCCTTACTCGAGTGTATTGATGTCAATGTCGGTTGTGGTTCTGATGGTATCCCTAACCTGTTGGCCAAATCACTATCATCATCTTTATATGTTCCTTTATCTATTATATTAAACCTCAGCCTCTCCTCCGGCTGCTTCAGTGACAGTTGGAAATCTGCTTATATTTCCCCCATCCACAAGTCTGGAGACCCAAGCTGTGTTTCCAACTACCGTCCAATTTCCCTCCTTCCTTGTTTTGGTAAAGTTCTTGAAATAGTGGTTTACTACAGGCTGCTTCCTCTCCTCCATCCCTTCCTTGCTCCGGAACAGCATGGTTTTGTTAAAGGTACATCCTCCACCTCTAATCTTATATATTTTACTAACTTTGTTGCTTCTGCCTTAGACCAACGGAAGCAAGTGGATGTGGTGTATACCGACTTCTCAAAAGCTTTTGATTGTGTTGATCACGGAATTCTTCTTGCTAAACTTCGAAGTTATGGGGTGTCAGGTTCCCTTTTGTCTCGGTATTCATCCTATGTTTCTGGTCGTTCTTGTGCTGTATCTGTGCAATCCTCCACCTCTTCCCCTTTTTGTCCACTTTCCGGTGTGCCTCAGAGCTATATTTTTGGTCCATTATTATTCCTAGTCTTTATAAATGATCTCCCTTCTTTTATTCGTTCTCCCTGCCTCTTGTTTGCTGATGACTTAAAGATTTTCAAAGTAATCGAATCTACCAACGACTGCCTCCAACTCCAAAACGATCTCTGTTCTCTTTGCGACTGGTGCTCTACTAATTATCTTACTTTGAACATATCCAAATGTCATCAAATGTCCTATACGTTTAAAATGTCACCCGTAATATATTCCTACACACTGTACGGATCTTCCATTATGGCTGTTGATAATTTTAAGGATCTTGGTGTATACTTTGATTCAAAGCTCAGATTTGACTTACACTTTGCCTATGTAACCACCAAGGCTTCTCGTGTGTCCGGTTTCATTCTTAGATGCTCTTCTTCGTTTACTAGCATCGCTACCTCTTTCCATCTGTTTTTTTTTTTCACTTGTTCTAGAGTATTGTTTTCAAGTGTGGTCTCCCCGTCATAAATATCTTAACGAGGCAGTGGAATACGTTCAGCGTAGGTTTACTCGCTCCCTGTTGTTTAAATTCAATATCCCTTACTGTGGGTATAGTAATCGTCTATCCTTATTCCAAATTCCTTCACTAGATTCCCGACCAGTGTTCCTTGGACGAGTGCTTGCTTTTCAAGCTACTCCATTGCCCTATGCTCTCCGATCTTGGTCGTATGCTGTGTATGCGGAACGTCAATCGATCGGATGGATTTCAATTAATGTTCTCTCTTCCCTTCGCGCGATCTGATGTTTATTTTAACTCGCCGCTAGTGCGTATCCCCAGGAAGCACAACGATCTTCAGCTTGGTCCTTTTCCGCTAACGTTCGCACAATTTAAATCATAAATTCAAGATTTAATTCTTAAAGTTCCTTATAATGTTTGATTTTCTTTTAAAATTTTATTTACCTTTTCGCGCTCTTTTTCATATTAACTTGCATATTGGCATTAATTTTTTGTAGTTTCAAATATGTGTTTATTTAATATTTTCAATTATTTGTTAATTTTTATTTTTTCATTTTTAATATCTTTTTGGCTTTGTCTAATATTTCTATTTTTATAATTGGGCAGCAGCCTGTTAAAATGGATTTGAATAAATAAATAAATGCATGTTTTGGTCCATATTATAACTAGAGTCGGGTCGTACTAGGATTTTCACATACTAGGTATAACTAGTACGAGTACAAAAAAATACATGTTCCAAAAATACTAGCAAGTATTTGTTGAAGTATGCTATATATACAATACATACGATTTGCAGTGATGTAATGAAAAGGTATGATATGCCCTCCCCCACCCTCCAAACACAAGGTTCCCAAGCTAGAATGGTGATGGTGCAAGATAATCTTCAAAGGATACTGAGTCATTAGTCCATGCAGCTTATCCTTAACTTGATTGGCCATTTATTTGGCAAACCTTTTTGCAATCTAGGAAATTCTAAATGAAATTCGATCAATTTAATTTGATTTTCATTTTATTATATACACAAAACGTCTCGTGTATTCGTTCAAATGATCAAAGTCAAAAAATTTACTAAGATAGGACAAACTAATCCTGTTGCCATATATATGACTTTTCATCGATCGATCTCTGATACCAAACTTTTCTTGGTTAATCTAAAATAGTCGGTTTTCCACTTCTCCTCACTGAAGCATGAAGTTAAACGAACATTTTATTAAGAAATAATAGAAACAAAATGTTTCGCCTATTAAACATGCACCCACTAGTAGGCCAACGTCTTCGGTAAGGCTGGACATGAATCCAGGGGCATCTTAACTCCCGCGGTCTCGTAAATTTTACAACCCCGGTAGGGTTGGAGACACCCTCGTGACGACCTGCAGTCACGAGGAGGGCCTCAGCACAACCGGAGAAGCCAACTGGCGAACCAAAAAGGATTTCAACCTTTCCCTCCTTAGCACTTTAAGTGCTACTTTCAGTTTTTCCAGACGGTTTCCCGGCGGATTTCATTTTGCCGTATCTTCGAAACTAGGCCGCTTTTCCTCAGACTTGTATGGACACTTCACCCGAAACAACTCAGAAAGGTCCCCGAATTCGTGCTAGACCAAAAAAATAATTTTGGTAAAAATGGACGTTTTCACCCAATTTCCCCTATCAAAATTTTTTCTCGCCCTTAAAATATCACTATTGTACTCTCCGACCATTTTCAACCATCGAAAGTGCCGTCAAGGCAGTTTTTGCCAAACTATGGACAAAAAAACCCCTACTCCCCTACAAAACTGAAATTTTTGTATCGCAGAAATAGATCTTGGCCCGTTATGTCCCAAAACACTCTCACCCAAAATTGGCCGATTTTGTCCGATTTCAGCTATCTTTGCTCTAGAAACTTTTTGAATATTTGAACAAAATACTCGCAAATACGAAAACACTCGAATCTAGTATTTTTGAATTTCATACTAAGTACTGATTGTCCCAAAAGAATACCTGTTCCAGCATATACGCTTAATCTCTAATTATAACCTAACTGTGTCTAAATTCCAAAATTTGTGAATATTAAACATTATTACTTGTTATATTTATATGATGCTAATCACATGAACATTTTATGGCCGCATCTCCTACAACATAAATGAGGAAAATAGTTGCTTTCTTTTAAGTACTCCCCACCTACATATTTCTAAAACGTTACCTCAGCGAAGAAAAAATCACTCATAGAAACTTTTTTCGAAACGGTATATAATTGAAAAGTTTACCATTTTAAATTTGTCACTGGTAAATGAATTTATGGACTAATGATCAATTAGAAACAAATTTCCACAAGTATCTTATCTAAATACACTGAACTTAACTGGATCGAATTGTGTCAAATGTACACTGATTTCAATATACACTTCAAGTAATAATGAAAATCAAAAACTTTTTTATTTGAATTATAAACCCACTTAAACTCCCACATATAACAAATAATCACAGCGATAATCATCTAAAAAAAAAGCGGGCAAACCCAATCATTTTCATTTCCCATTCTCGTATTTTGAGGTTTTTTTCTTCATCAAAATATAATTGTTTCTGAAAATTTGCTCGAATATCCCTATCCAATATCTATATCCTTTATACTTCATCAATAGCCTTAGAAAATTTCATTTCGATCGGACATCGCATTCCTGAGATAATCTCACTGAAAAAAATTGATAAAGTCTACAGGAAGAAAGTTTCAATCAAATCTTCATCATAAGCACATATAAAATGCATATATGTTCTTCCGCGATGGTCAGTTTCGATTATTACAACCCACCACGGCATGCTTGCACTGTACGGCATTACCTACAGCCTTTAAGAAATTAATATCGACATTCGACGAGATTCGTGAGAGGCTCCACGGCACCGATTGACTCGCTCCTGTGCAAAAGTGTCGAGCTCATAAACAAGCTCATAATCACATCAACTGATTGCCTCGTTCATGTGCTGTTCATCTCTAGCTCTACTGTGTGTACACAAACGTGTCGGCCAACACACTTGTTGGGTGCAAGTGATTGCTTCACCTGTGAAGCAGCTCGCTCAGGATAGAGTGTGTCGACACACGTGTTGGGGGCTAGTGATTGCTTCATCGCGATTGCTTCACTCACGTGTTACCCATCTCTAATATCGATTGCCACCTGACACCTGCTGACCTAAGTTCAAGCTCAGCTTGATGTAAGACAAATCGAAATGGAGTTCCTGAAACCTTTCTTTTTAATATCAATTAATGCACGCCAAAAAATTCACTCGTCGTGGTGGGTGTATTTTGTCGTACACAGTTAATTAAAGAGAGCAATAACACAATATTTGATGACATAAGAGTTATCAATACATCATAGATAAAAGCATAAACATAAGATACAAGTTTAAGATATTTGAAAAAAAAAGAATGGTTTTGATAAATCAAACTTTTCATGTTAATAAAAGAACAGTGACAAACATAAAATACAAACATCTAACAACGACCGAAGATATAAATTGATTACAAGTTTTTTAGGAATCCAAGGGCATGCTACACACTCAACTTCCATCCTAATTTTCGAAATTCAGTAACAAAGTTTCGAAAAACGATCATATGAATACTTTTGTTGTATCGTATAATCGTATACTTTTAAGGGAGGGGTAAGGGTTTCAGCGTGAGAAAAACACTTTTCTCACAAATTTTTTTTTTTTAGAAATATGGATAGAGCAAATTAATTTAAACATTTTGTACATTAATAATTATCATTTCAACAACATTGTGTAAATTTTTTATGCGAAAATATCGACAAACAATCCGGTGACAAGGGTTTTTGAAGAACATCTTTGGGAAAAGACGATTTGCGGTTTTCATTGTATCTCAGCTGAAAATTATGTGATATCAAAGAACATTAAAATTTAGTCAAAGTATCATCAAATCCTCCCCCAACGTTCTCTGATTTCTATTTTATTCATTTTTAAATTTATGGTGGTCGTTTGAAGTGAAAAATACTATTTTTCATGAAAAATTTGGTCTTTTTGTAGGTGGAAAACCCCTTTAATGTAAAAAAAGTTCTAAAACTTATCGTTGGGGAAGTATTTTCATGTATAAAGTTTGTGCCAAGTTTGAATAAATCGGTAATGTGATTTTTAAATAGCAGTGAACACGGACTTTTAAATATGACTACTATACTCCGAGCTGTCGGAGCTACAATGATAGAGGAGATGCAACTAAGTATTCAATGACTTCGAGAGTTTTGCTCTGATTGATTTCAAACTTTGGGACTACATTCTTGAGATGTTTAGCGATAAGACAAGACAAAATTTTTTTTTTCACAAGTGCAAACCCTTACCCCTCCCCTTAATGCCTATCACATTTGTATTTTGGGATTATTCTATTACAATTCGATGTCCCTGAATTCCTAAAATGAAATATACTATAGTGATAGATACACAATGAATAGAGAAAGTTTTGAAGAATTAGTATCAAAGGATCTTATAGGATAAGTTTTGTTAAATTGCAATTGCCAACTAACCTTAAATCTTAAAACATCTTCCATACGCGCTGTTTTACCATCACTCACACATGATTGAAAGAAGCTTGGCGCTACTGAAACACCTAAAGCCTCACTTGTCATACCAGTACCGGCACGTTCAGCATTACTGGCTATGACACGGAATGTACCAAAAAGTAGCACCAATAAGCGTTGTGTATATATTGGCAGTGATGTTATAAGTCTGAAAGCAAAAGAATACATGATGGGATTATTAATGACTAAATACTTTTGTCTGAAATTTAAATTGATGTAAAAAAATTTCAAATAGCTAATCAAATATGAAATTTTAAGAAATTTAACCATCCCATTTTCGTAAAATACATCTGGTAGCACCACCTATAAATCTAAACAACTCGTGTCGATCGAAACGTGCTTGAAGAATTTTTTCGCGCTGGATTCAGCGAACGAACGCGTGCCATATGGTTTTTCGCTTTTTCCAACATTAAAAGCCCCATTAATTACTCTTGACCCTATTAACTCAGATCGCTTTCGGTTAGTTACAATGATTCGTATTTATTTAGTGGCGATCATCACCATCACAGGATTTCGATCACCATTATCATCATCATGATCATCACAAGCATCATCAGTATTTCCCACTGTTCCCGGGATCGAGTGTCCCGCAAACAGATCAAAAGTTCAAATTTCGGAAGCGTTTTATTCCGATCGTATTATGATATTTTCAACAAAATACTCATGCTTTCTTGCATGTTTGCTGGGGTTAGCTGGAGGTGGCTACAGCTTTCAATTTTAAATTGTTTTAAATTAAACAACAAAAAACGGCAGCAGAACGAATGGACAAACAATTTCGATTCTTTATTTTAAGTGAAGGTAATAATGTGAGGGTCAATTTCTTCGAAATCATGGAGTACGATTGACGTAGACGCAGACAGTACATCACACAGTTCAGTATGTAGTATGTACAAACTTTTGTGTGTAAGAAGACTTTGACCGGCCGTGTTTCAGCTAAATTTGGCTTAAGAGGAACAGAGAAACAACCGAGAAAAAAAAATTGTTAATTATAGAATTAAATGTTTGTGTATAGTCTATTGGATTTAATATAGGATCGCTGGAAAAACAGCTGGAGCTGTATAAGCCGATACACTGCATACGTATGTGATTTTAATTTGGCAAATTGACCTTATTATTTGATTTATTGTGTGAGAGCACCAATGTTCAATGGAATGATTCACGTGCGCTCTATGTGCAAATTTGCAATCTATGTACATGTTGTTTATGCAATAGCTAACAGCAGAAATAGATACTATTTTATGCAATGAAAACTTGGCAGTTATTTCGAATACTTAGTCACAAAATGAAATCAATTTCATTCAATAGCAAACGGGTTGGTAAAGTGTGACCATATAATCAGTAATCGTCGTTCCAGAATATTATTAGATGTGAGGAGGAAAAAGAAACTGTGCGAATGACTAGCTGTCGCGGGAAGAAGGATGCATTCTCTTGGCTCATACTCCTTAACTTGTCTCACCAAAGGGACTTCGGTGGACCTCAAGAGGATAACTGTTGCGGATAAATTAAAAACACAGGTTTTTACTGGTGTACGGCTCGTCAACGACTAACTTTATTGATACAAGTGCATATTTGATCTCTATTTCTAACAATAACCTAGTTCACCAAGGATGGTGTACTACGCAATGTGACATCACAATGGGACCTTGTATGGCTACATGACCCTCGCCTGAAGTGCCTGAGTCTGTCTGAAGGAAGCAGCCCCCGAACCTAACCTAGAAAGTTATCTATGCACATCTGTTGGTGTACATGCCTTGGTTTAGGAATTATTTTGGACACATAAGACAAAAATATTTTTTTTCAATGATAATGCCAAAGCTCAGGGGACTGCGCTTTGAAGCGAATACTTAGCTATAGCAGTAATGAGACACTTATTGGAGAAGCCGATTACAATTAATTCTTTTCTATTCTTATTCTTTTTTTAAGTGCCACATTTTATTCTTGTGAAGTACTGGTGTTATGCCCAGTCACCGCTAAAACAATTATGTGACACTTAATTAGTGGAGCACTGGTATTGAAAAAATATTGAAAATACTCCGGCTAACAACCATGAGCATATGGCGAGATTCGAACCCGCGGTCAGCAGATCGCTGCTTTGGACTGGCACCTTAGAAAGCAGAGCTACCGACCTCTCAAAGCTGCAAAGCTCATAAGTTTTCCTGTTTACCGTAAAGCTTATGGGACGACCTTGCCGAACTCTTGATTCTAGTCAACGAATTCAGCAGCCTTCTCTTTGGAGATGAAGGATTTAAAAATTGTCGATGACATCATTCGCATTTGTTAAAAAACTTGACAATAATCTAAAACCTGGCCCAGATGGCATACCTAATTTGGTCTTAAATATTGTTTCTCATCACTAAGACCGGCGCTTTTATATTTTCAATACATCCTTGAATGCAGGCATCTTTCCTTATTTGTGGAAATACTTTACCGTCACTTCTATATTGAAGAAAAGAAATCGTAGTGACGCAGGCCACTACAGTGTACAAAACTTCCCCGCCGCACTAAACTTTTCGAAGCTATAATCACTCCTATTGTAGCCTTTAATTGCAAATCCATTATGACCCCGTACAAGCACGGTTTTATGAAAGATCATTCGATAACAAACAACGTGCTCGAATTTACTAATCAAGTAAGCAATTCAATCGAAGCTGGCCTTCAAACCGACTGTGCCATCGCATATTTGACGAAAGCCTTTGATAAGCTTGATCCCTCTATACTCTTAACTAAGCTTAATTCCTTTCAATTCCCTAGCTTGCTTTTGAACTGGGTTGACTCTTAATTGATGAATCGAACCCAATGCGAATCATTTCGCGGCGCTTTGTCGTGTGAAATTAAAATCAAGTCTGGTGTGCCACAAGGTAGTCATTTGGGACCTTTATTGTTTGCTTTATTTATTAATGTTGTAGATTCTATTCTGCAGTCATCCTATTTTTGGCTTTACGCCGATGACGCTAAAATTTTCAAAATCTTAACGATTGCAATGATTTACAGCAGGATCGGAGCAGATTTGTCAGCTGGTGTTCCGGTAAAAAGTTTCTTAATTCATTGTGCGATTCCCTTTCCCACCAGGGACTCAGCACTGTGGGAACCATTGCTCTAGCCACTAGACTGCACAGGCTTCTATGGGAAACAGAAGTAAAGCCTCAAATTTAGAGCTGTAAAAAAATACACTACAGCCCACTCTGTCGTTCAGTTTGGGGCCATTTTTCTAGGAATAATCCCCTCGTCCAATCCTCTCTGGTTGGGATCTGAGTTTCAGAACCAGAAATCATTCTGAGTCCGAAATAGAAGAAATTAGAAGTAGAACTAAGAGTACTTTTGTTGGAATAGTATATAGCACCGTGGTCATGAGTATAGCTTTTTTTCTACCATCGTCTAATTTACACCCTTAAGTATGGCTGGCCACCGGACTGCTTCATACAGCATATTTGGTTTCACTATGATAATGTGAATAAAGGAGGTTGTAGGCTCCAAGTTGCTCTTATGGCCCTTTTACAAATGTAAAGTGCATAGGCTGTCTTATTAACCTCTTCTTTAACATTATCCTTCTCTAGTACATGATAAGTCTCAGATATATCACTTCATTCATGAGGCTTAATAGAGTTCTATGAAGCTTCGTTAGGTCCGAGGTTGGAGCTCTATACTTTTTTGTGAAGACCAATAGTTCTGTTTTTTTAGACTGAGCACTTATGTTACATTTTAGGCAACATTGTGTGAGAATATGTAAGGAGTGATTTAATATCTAGTTTGACCATATGAAGTACCTTAGAAAGAGAACACCAACATCAGGAGTGTCGGTATTTACCACCCGTTCGATAACAGAACTACCCAGAGCCGAGTATAATACCCAGTTCCTGCATAGCTTAGCAGAAAAAAATTAAAAGGCGCTACAATCTCTTAAAATCGATAACATATTTTTGAGTAGCCTCATAGATCCCGTATCAACCAAGCAGGACTTTTTTGTAACAGATCGACTTTAGTCTGTAAAATGACAAAACATGTCTCCTCTGGAATACTCACGTATTTTTTCACAAATATGAAGCTCTTGCTTCCTAAAACGATTGATTTCTTGTAGAGCTTGAAAACAGAATTTTAGCTTCAACGTAATGTATCGCTAAATTACAAGTGAGAGGGGAGAAACCAATTTAAAGATTATAAAGCCAGTCATTTTTCTGGCTCGCTGAAAAATTTGGAAAACGGAATTTAGAAGATAATAGACGGGCTTTAAAGAAGAAGACACTTATTGGTACTACTACCTTTTCAGACAACTTAGAGGGCCTTTTTGTACTTCGAATCTAATGCAAGAGACGAAGTTACTTAAAAAGACTAAGGATTCGATAGAAATGTTAAATGTACCCAGTGCGAAAAGAAACGATTTAGTCAAGTTTGGAGGCCAAAAGTGGCGAAAAAAAAGAATCTAGACCTAAATGTGCAGGAGCTACCGTTTTAATTCCGAGCTCAGGCCCGGAAGTCTAATTAAGAAGAAGCCACAGCTCTAAGACGCTATACAAGTATATCAATTATGGATTCTGTTGGTCTTCTCAGCTGATTTCTGTAAAATTGAGTACACATAATTTGAGAACGACAGACACTTTTAGATACCTGGGGCGCTTTCTAAGGGCTAGTTTGGACTTTTTCAAGTGATGTCTCATGTTTCAATACTTGATCTCAGAGAAGCTGAAAGATACTCTTTTCCAAGGTGAGTGAGACGAACAAGAATCAAACACAGGTATTTCACATTGGTTTGAAAATAATCTTTGCATTTGCATTTGAAATTTTCCTTGCTTATTACGAGCAAAAGGTTCTGGAATCCTTTTGACAAAACACTTTGATTTTCCAAATCAAAAATTTTCGCATCCTGAGAGCAATGACCATTCGTCGAGGGTCAAGCACTTAAAAAAAAACTTTTTGTCAAATTAAACAATGTACATCTAGAAGAACTTGTCACCTGCCGTTGTTTTCATGATAAACAATAGTTTCTCCAATATCGACTTTCTCCAGTAGATATTGCGATACTATTTCGATAGCAGTAAAGCCAAATTAAATCTTCTAAATAATTTTAATGACATGGTTTGTCAATAAAGAGTACTAACGGCTACTTAAGCAAATGGAGTGCCAACAATTAAAAGCTCAGTGTACTTCAGGACTCTCTGTGATAGCTCTCAGAGAAGGATTGTGACTCTTTAACAGCAGTAAACACAACTCAGAGTCATTTCCTTTTATTCTGGTGTTACTCATCGTGGTTGAAGAATGAGTCTTAATAACAAAAGATGACTAGATATCGGAGAACCTTGACCTTCATGGGCATTATTTACCGTGTTTCTAGATATTTCGACCTAGATTGCTTTAACATTGTGACGGTCGTTAAAACCCACCAAACTGGCTCATACATTGTTGAAGATAAGTGTGAATTTGCACTGATATCTATCAACCTATTTTCCACAAAACGTTAAAATTATTGGTGCAATCTTAAACTATAAGGTCATATGACACCATCGAACGTGTTTGCCAATAGCAATAGCAATCAATGCATCTCCATCTTCTTCCACCTCCGCCACTTTTCACGAGACGATAAAACGACATTATAGCGCTAAGTGTTTGGTACTTTAAATTGTTGGCAATATTAAAAGTGGTTACTTGAAAAGCCACAGATCTCGAATTGATCTTGCCTCACTACTGCCATTCGCATTCAAAAAATTCACAATGAGCACTCCATTCCATATTGAAACGGGTGCGCGACGGGCTACATGTCGATATTTAATTGCTCTATTTATCGTCAGCAGGCTGTTCTACTAGAGATGGATGTACAAATACATATCGATATAATCGACTGTGGCAGTTCGTCTACTACTAGCAGTTCATTGTGTTATTGATATAACGTAGACGGGCGAGATGCAGAGTATTTGGTTAAAGTGAGAGCTTCGCAATGTGGGACGATCCGAAATTAGGACACAATTCAAAAGAAATTTGTTGACGAGTACTGAGTTTGATGATGCATGCGATCGTTTTACTATTTTTTTTACTATTGTTATTGCAACTGCTGCTAATTGTTGGCTGGATTTACGTGATCTTACTTATTGATGCTTGGAAACAATTATACTAAATGAAGTATATTTATATAAAGCCGAGCGGAGTATGTACGACGTAGATTTTGATGCACTGTACTGAATCTTATTTTTAGCAGTATCGTAACTTTTGGCAAGTCGTCAAAATTCTAACCTCAAATTCAATTTATCTCTCGTTTAGCACAATTAATTTCCATACACCCGTATTTTTTTTCTCGAAGCAAGCGGAGTGCAGTAAAAAAATTTTATTGTACACTCGGTATGGTAGTAAAATTCTATTGCAAAGCTCCACATAACAGAGAAGCTCTTTCCGAGTAATCTCAGCAAGAGAAAAAATCATTTTATAGTAGCTTATCACACATACTCGGCGAACTATAAATGCAAGTATACGAACAAACATAGATACATTTTTAGAAATAAACCAGATATTTTGTTTGATAAGCTAGGGATAGATGTGTGTTGGCTGGTTTATTGTAGGAAATATCTCATTCAATTATCGTTGTATTGACACAGAAATAAACTTTATAGTTCTGATTTTGAATTAGTTTGCTCGCTTCTACGTATATTGGTTTACGTTTATATAATAAATATGACATGCATTGATGCATTGTGAATTATGGAAACAGATTTTCGCTTTTATTCTGATGAGCTATGTCCTTTATCCAACAGGTGTTTCAGATAACTGTAGATAACTTCTCTAAAAAAAAACAGCTGAGACACTGAATTCTCGAGTTCCAAGAATTTTTTAGGGGATTTTACAAAAAAGATTGTTTCTTCACTGCCATATAAAACCCTCAAAGTTTTGTCACCTAGCGTAACATTTAGTAATAAAAACTGTTCTCTAACTTTTCGGGCGTGTAATTGTTGGGTAAAAACTGACTAAAATTCACCGGAAACGAGAAGAGTAGAGTAATAGACTTCGAGTAACAACTTGCAAAAAAAGGAGTAGCACCACAGGCGACGTTTCAGTTTTGACGTTTGCATACAAAAAAAACTTTATCGGCAACATTTGAGTTTAACCTCAATTTTCCACAACTGATTGCTCGCCATTGCCAGATATCGCCAGCAAATAAAGGTTGTGTAAATTCTTAGGAGAGCGAAAAATATGACATTTTTCGAGTACCGAAAAGATAGAGAACGCTTTTTGGGTAAATTTGGGTTCTCACAAGCGCTGCAACTTACATATACCTACATATAATCTTTCAGTTTAAGACTAAGTGGTAATTGTCGATGATAGTTAAATCTTAGCTTGTTGTTTTTATTATCTACTATTTTCAAATCCGATTAAATTTCAGTTATTCGTTCCCAGCAAGTGTCAGTATACTGAAGATAATTTTTGATAAAAGTTAATCCTGCTGATTTAAAAAAAATAAGAATGCCTAATATTTCTTACTGAAATATTCATATATTTCTATGTTCCGTTTACTATACTGCTCATCTGGTTGCGATAAAATTTTGCAATGACGTTTTCGCGCTTGCGATGGTTTCCAACTATTGGTCTATTTAAATATGAGATTTAAATTAGGAAAGCAGAAGAGAGGTGTGTCAGTTTCATCCTTAATTCTCGCCATTTGTAAGGATTAAGTTTATCTAGCAACTTGAAACTCGGTATGTAGAGTTCTCGTCCAAAATAAGGAACCCTATATTTTTGCCTTTTTAGAAAATGAGATGCAAGTGACCAGAAAAGAGGCGTTGCAGTTTCATTACCAAATTGCCTCTTATCCTGCTGTCCATTGAAGTTATAGACTTTGTTCGCGCAGCGCTCAACATGACAATACATTACGGGTGTCATAGATGTGCCAGCGTCAATACAATAATATCAACTCATTGCAAGTCTAGCTGATGCCTTTTCACGAAAATGTCGAGTTCAGTATTTATTTCTGTATTATTTTTCTTCATGGCGTTAAAACATACTTGTAAATAGAAAAATAATAATTTCTACCTTTTCAATTTGCCTTCTTAAATTAATAGGAAATACATCCTTACATTAAAAATAGGACAAATTGCAGATTGACCGAGCTTGCTCGCGAATTGAAAGATGATCGAAAATTATCATATTATAGGGCCTTTCCAAATTGACGTCTCCGCCTTCGCGCTTTAGCTTGTTATAACCGAATGTGACGCCAGATCAAGTCGCGCCTGTCCAAATTCAGTTATATACGACTTGTCATTGCTGTTGCTGTATAACAGTTGACGAAGTCACGTTCTGATTTGATTTTTCTCGTTGGCTTGATGGTGCTTTGAGGCAATGTTACGAAGCAAAGCAATAGATTTCGGACACCTCGTCTCGGTCTACTTCAAACTGTTAGAATAGCTCAGCTACTCTGCTGACTTCACAATCTGTCATAACAAGCTGAAGATGAGGACGAAGAGGTGAATTCGAAAAGGCCCATTGAATGAAGTTTTTGGATTATATTTCTCGGCACACACAAAAAGCGTTAAAATTAAGATTATATGCCTACCAGTAAGAGACTATTATCAAGGCAGTATAATAATTAAGAGAAGAGTTAAATCTTCGATTCAGCTCACTATTACCTTACGACGGCAAATAAAGTTGAACTTTCGTATTATTTAGAAAAATGCGATATTCGCTACCGAGATACGATGCATTTTACGCCTTGCTGCAAACGTTTTTACCAACAGGTTAAATGCCGAGAGCATGTTGCGTCAAAAGCGTATCTCTGACGCGGCAATGGACACACTGTAATTGAATTGTATTGAAAGCTGCAGGCAAGCGTACTCAAAACGTAAAATATCTTCAAAACCAAAAAATATTACTCTAATTTCTTATTAACAGCAACTGAACTCATTCAAGATAGCCCATTGAAATGCGAATGGAATTGTCCAGTATAAAGCGGAAATAGCCTGCTTTACATCAAATCACAACATTGGTGTGGTCCTTATATCGGAAAGCCCCTTCACATGCAAGAGACAACGAGCTAAGGTTTCACTCACTCTTGGAGAACCTTACCCCCAAAAAAAATGCCGACTACTCGCTATGGAAAACAGTAAAAAAATATGTATAAAAAAAACTACCATAAGGATGCCACATTTAGAACTGCCAACCAGAAGCAACGCAGAAAAGGCTACCGCCTTCGCAGTTCACCTAGGACAGGTTTCACATCTTTCACCACGGCAACATGCGACTTTCCATCTAATATCAATGCTCAGGACACACAACTAATCAAGACTCCGGCTAAGGAGATTTTGCACCTCCATTTTGCATCATAATCCAGGAAACAGGCTCTAAAATATCTCTGGGAATTGATCTGATCATCAACGCTATACTCAAACAGTTGCTGCCGATCGTATTTTCTTGGCTTTCTAATCTCTTCGATGCTATTTTCCGAATAGGTTATTTCCCTGAAGCTTGGAAAACAGGCGACATCCTAATGATCTCTAAGCCTGGCACAGACACTTCTTAATTGAAGTCATACAGACCTATTAGTCTTCTGTCCTGCGTCTCCAAAGTTTTCGAGAAAGTTCTGCTGAGAGATCTACTTCCAATATCTGAAGACACAAGGAAAATTCCAAATCAATTCGAGTGTCGAAGACATCACATCACCAGGCGCGTCATTCGAAAATAGAAAGTATTGTTCAGCAGTATTTTAAACGTACTCAAGCTTTCGACAAAGTCTCGGATGAAGTATTGATCTTCACACTGAAAAAAATCCACATGGCGCCCAGAGCCATGTAACATAGCGCATTATTTATGGCGCCATACGCTATGTACATAGTACTCTGAGCTATGCAATATGGCTCCCAGTGCCATAATGTCGGAATCTACATAGCGCGTGGTCCTATGTAACATGGCGCAGCATTTATGGTCCCACACGCTATGTGCATAGTGCCCTGAGCTATGCAGTACGGCTCCTAGCGCCATAATTACATGGCACAGAAATTATGGCCCCACACGCTATATTGCATAGTGCCATGAGCCATGTAATATGGCTCATGGCACTCCAATTATAACTCGCAGCCATGCTGTGTGAGCGAACGTATAAATGTCAGCAAGTGACAATAGAGCTTGTGTCTACATAATTGACACATTTTGAACTGAAGTACTGGCTGCGATATTTTCGATACTTCGACCGGTGAATTTTCACACTGGAGCAGGAACATTCAATAGTGAGTATGTTGACTCGAATTTATCGAATTTATATTTGGTGGAATTTATATTTGGTGCACTGAAAAAACACATAGCGCCAGACGCCATAGTTTATAGATTTCTGGCGCCATATACATAGTCGATTTCAGTCGATTTGTGATAAAATATAGCGCCACACGCCATAGTACATAGGAGCAGAAGCTATGCTTATAGCCCTCCACGCCATGTACTATAGTCCTCCACGCCATGTACCATAGTCCTCGACGCCATGTACTATAATCCTCCACGCCATATACTATAGTCCTCCATGCCATGTAATATAGTCCTCAAAGCCATATACATGGCGTGGAGGACTATAGTACATGGCGTGGAGGACTATAGTGTATGGGGTGGAGGGCTATAAGCATAGCGTCTGCTCCTATGTACTTTTCGCCATGTATTATGGCGTGTGGCGCTATATTTTATCACTATCCCTAAATCGACTATGTACATGGCGCCAGAAGTCTATAAATTATGGCGTCTGGCGCCATGTGTTTTTTCAGTGCAAAATACAATCATTCCTTCCAAAAAGGTTCCAGGAAATACTCTCCTCCTACCTAACCGACCACATATTCCAGGTTAGATACAAAAGCTACTCTATCGCTAAATACCGTGTGCATGCTGGTGTACTTCAAGAAAATATTTTGAAGCCGATACTCTAATCTTCACATCTGATCCTTCAATAAGCGACAAAATAACTACAGCTACGTTTGCGAACGACGATGCCATTCTATGTACTGATCCAGATCCAGTTATGGCATTCCGAACACTGTAAGCCCACATTTCATTTTCTGGAGAAGGGCTAGAAAAATGTAAAATCAGAATGAACGAAACCAAATACATCCACGTTACTTTCACATTGCTAAAACTAACTTGACCTCAAGTATATCTGAACAATGGACCACTACCTCAAAGTAACGAAGTAAAATATCTCGGAATGTACCTTGTCAGAAAGTTCACCCGAAAACGGCAGATTGAAGCTAAGCATCAATAATTGAAGCCCAAATTCATCAATTTCAAATGGATACTCAATAAAATGACAAAGCTTTCTCTCGACTCTAAAGTGTTCGTCTATTAGTCTGTCCTGGAGCCAGTCTACACCTATGGCTTATAACTCTTTGGAGCACCTTACCCATCAAATGTCACCCAGCGAAACCAATCAAGAATACTTCGATATTGATTTCTTAGGACTTTGAGACCGGAGCCCCGTGGTACTTGCGTAACGATAATCTCTACCAAGACCTGTCGATCAAGGCGATTGCAGAGAAAATTAAGAACCGCAGTGGAAAATATATTGCAACTATTGCTCATCATCCCAACAAGCTAACCAAAAAATACTGACCCAACGTAAATTTCAGTGATTAAAAAGAACTGATACATTACACCTCCATCTATGACATAAAAAAAACCTTGCGTAGTCACTTTCTTTGACTTTCGTACTTTTACATTATGAACATTGTAATTCTAAAACACTGATCTTAGCTTTGCTCTTTGATTTTCAGTGAGTAAAGTAACTTGCGTAGTCACTTTCTTTGGCTTTCGAACTTTTACATTATAGTCCGGTGAAATTCGACATAAAAAAGGCGAAACTTCGGAAAAATTAGGGGAAAGCTGAATTTTGGTGTGAACCTTGGTTTTGGCGTGTTGAACAAAATATCAACAAAAATGATTTTATAACTTTTTCCTGTAATTATAAACATTTGCTACTAACAGCATCCTCTTTCTCAACGGCATGTTGATATTATCCGATTTTGATTACGACTTGGCATGTTTGTGAGTTTGTTTTTCTATGTTTAAGAGGCGCATAAAAATAACATGTGAGCAAACTTAGAGCTGGTTTAGACGAGCGGTTGTTTGCTAGATCCAGCACGAGCTTTCAGGAAAGAGAAGTGAAGGACGGAAAGGAACAGCGAGCACGAGTGATATAGCTGGCCATCGAGTACGGCAGCGATTTTTCTGTCATTTTCTTAGAAATAAATTGAGGCTCAGAAATTTTTTAGCAGAAACTAGTCTGCTATGAACATAAAAACTGTGTGCTAGCACAGCAAGAATCCGCTCGTCAAAACTTGCATCGAGCACCATCGGCCTACAAACTCTGTGCTGGCAAAGCACAACATCGCTCGTCTAAACCGGCTCTTATCTACCAGACTCCAGGGTAGGTGGAAAAGTGTGCTCACAAACATGCCAAGTCGTAATCAAAATCGGATAATATTAACATGCCGTGAGAAAGAGTAGGCTGTTAGTAACAAATGTTTAGATCAATATATCTCAAAAACGGTGATGGTTGCTGGAAAAAGTTATCAAATCTTTTTGTTTGAAATTTTCTAACCTACAAATTCGTCATACAGTGTTTTTCTGAAGACGTGACCGTTACTGAGATATTTAGGAAAGGTCACATTCGGTGACCTCTGACCCCGTATAAAAAGTGAAGCAGCACTCGGATCGATGGGGACTTTTGAAATTTTGTTCAACACGCCAGTATCAAGGTTCACACCAAAATTCGGTTTTCCCCTAATTTTTCCGAAGCACCATGTTAGATTTCCCCGGACTATTATGAACATTGTAATTCTTGAACTCTGATCTTAGCGTTGCTCTTTGATTTTCAGTGCGTAAAGTAGCCTGCGCCCAAAATGTACACTTCGTTAACTGTGAGAAGTGCACATCGTTTTTCCTACTATGTAAGATTCTTAAACTTAACTGAAGCTTTAAAAATCGCAAATAAAATGTTTAATCGAGCTGCAATTTACCTCTTTAAAAGTCGAGAGATTATAATGACCAATCTTTGATTTGACATTTCGCGAATTTTCGCGTATCTTATAAAAGGTGATCCTTTTAGCTTTCTTTTGACTTTGACGAAAACAAGATATTATGTGGGCTGATCGAAAAATCACGCAATCAATGAACTTGCCGTTTAGTTTCACTTGGGGAGTGACCACCTGTCAGAAGGCAATGGACGAAGTGTATTTCAAACTGTAGATTTTATTTAACATTTTCATTAATCTCACATAAATTACGTCGAAAACAAAACTCTAGCTTAAAGTATTCCTAGTCACTAGTTCATTCATTCATATCCTCCGGAAACTCAGTCGTTGTCCCATCAATTGCAGAAAAATTACATACAATCATTCATTGAATTGTCTATAGCAAACTATTATCTATGAGCCATTTCCCATAATTATCTTAATTTTCTGTATCTATTCATATCATCTAGCGAACTAAGATATCTTGAGACAATTTCCGACCGAAAATGAAATTGTTATATGGTATTTTTTTTTTTCAATTTTTAACGTTTTTCCTTCATTATTAATTCCGCTAAGGTGGTTGGCTGGCATTGTGTTTGAGCACGAACCACTAATGATACATTTAATCCCTTGCCCGACTCTCGAGAGTCCCGATGATGAAAGAGATAGCAAACCGTTTTCATTAGATTCATTGTTTATTTCTTTGTTGATACTCAGGTTCATATACTGTGCAAAATGAAATCAAACAAACATATCTGTAAGTATTTAATTACTAGCTATCTTAAAGAGGCGAATTAAATGATATGAAATCTTTGTAACCGATATTTTTACTATGTTCTTTTGCTTTTATTTTTATTTGAAAAAATTACTGGACAATTTTTAAATTAGCGAGCCAAAATGAAAATTTCCATTATTTAGCGTTCCGGGTGAACTTTGAGACGGATGTTGCTTGTTTTCTGAGAATATTTTTTGTGAGGTGGTTAGTTAAGTGAAACGAATAATTATGCTAGCGTTTTGAGTGGATATGTTCATGCTTAATATAGGCAAAAAATTAGGAGAATGGAAAAATTAGGGAAAAAATCAGAGGTTTCCCAACTAAGAAAATTAAGTGAGCAATAAAGCTGCGAAGGTAAAGACTAATATTATTGGTTATTAGTTGTTTTTGAATGACAGATATTTCTGTAAATATTTTTTACCTTTTCCCTTCCACTCTCTCTATCAAATGCAAATGTCCCGAGAAAAGTTTAGGAAAAACTCTGGTTGGCGTCTTCCTTATCTTTTTGAAAGGAATGATCGTAAGTTTTTCTTAAATTTAACCAAATTCGCAGATTTTCTTATGTCCTCAGGTAAGGTATTGTAATAAGCCAAAGACTGTTGCACTGTATCCATTTTCAAACGATCTGTCCTAGCTCTTTTTGATTGCAAGGTTATTCGTCGATCTTGTGGCTGTCCGAGTTATTTCTCCGAAATTTCTTATAACATATGGCCATTTGAGTTTTTTGTTAAGTATCTTAAATATTAACTTTGCTTGTTCAAGACACATTATTTGTTGTATGCTTAGTAGTCCTGTTTCACGATACACATGCGAATTTCGAGTCAGAGTTGGCATTTTGAATATAGTCTTGATAGCCTTAGTGGTTAGTCTTCCGATCAGGTCAATGTTTTGTTTCGATGTTTGCTTCCACAAAACTGCTCCATTAGAGATGTTTGACAAAATAAAAGCATTGAAGATGCCAAGCTTGATGTTAAGAGATAAAAAATTGTATTTTTTCAGGACCCCTTTCATAGGCGCTACTCAATGTCTGATGTAATTGATATGGTGTAGCCAAGATATTTTCTCATCTAAAGTTAATCCTAAGTATCTGATTGAGTTGACCTTTTCCAGTTGTAGTACATTGATGTATGTATATGGACCAATTAGTTTGCTGCTGGTTTTTTACTAATGTTCGAAGAACATTAGTATTAAAATCGATTCGGCCAAAAATTCATATTTCTTTATATATATATATATATATGTACAAAAAATTTCAGTGAGATAATCTCGGGAACGCGCCATTCGATTAAGCTGAAACTTTCAGGATACATTGGTGTATATGCAGAATAGGTCCAGGTCTCTTTAAATGTCAGTTATTGTAAACCTTTTCGCGCCGGCGGGCATTTAAGTGATATTTTTAATATACCTATTATTTCGTGCACAAATGATTTTCGCAAAAATAAAGTTAACGAACTAAATTTCTAACGTGTTTTACATATGAATCGGATAATGCTTTGGAATTTTTTAACCATATGTGTGCGCTGGGTGCCTAAAAAGAGGACGGGAAAATTTGAAAATTTTTAAATTTCGATAACTTTTGACAGAGCTATTCAATCATTACGAAATTTTCAGGACATATTGATATTATTTACTTGTAGGTTTGTGTAGCTTTTCATGAGCGTGCTGGCAACCCTGTAGCTAGGGCAGGTACTGAAAGTGAAAACCTCCAAATCATCGTCTCTCTTGAAAAAATGCCGTTTCTTCAAAAATAAGCCTTTCATATGTAAATCTTGTGCTTTGTTTACATAACCAAAAAAAAAAAAAAGATATGGTATAACGGGCACGCCTGGCAACCCTTGCCCAATTTACCTATATTTTTAGCATCAAAAACTTCTGTTCACGGAAACTCACGATCCGATGGGCAGAATTATTTGAAATTCACAGCATGTATTGACCTTAAATAGGACCAGGTCTGATAGAAGTGATTTTGAAATGCGGGCGATTCTGTGCCAGTGGTGCCATCTTGAAAAACCACTAAAAAAGATAACTGTTTTTAGCCCTATAAATTCTGATTGAATCGTTCGATTTTGACGAAACTTACACAATTGCTGGACCTTACTTTAAGCCACGTTTGGTAGAAATTTGGTCGAAAAATTCGGTTGGAGCTGCCAGCTATGATAATTTTGGTGTCTTCATTTTGAAAAAAAAAATTTGGAAGTGAAAACATTCAAACCATCGAATATTCAAAAAAATGTCCGTTTCTTACAATAAAACCAATCTGTATATAAATCTTATGTTTTATCTACACGTTCAAAATAAAACTTTGGAAATTTCATGTCGGACAAGAACGGTAACCCTCTCCCAGTTAACCTATATTTTTAGCATCAAAAACTTCTGTTCACGGAAACTCACGAACCAATAATCAGATACAGCTAAAATTTACAGAATGCATTGGACTTAAGTAAGACCAGATTTGATAGAAGCGATTTTGAATTGTGGGCAACTCTGTGCCAGTGGTGCCATCTTGAAAAATTACAAAGAAAAAAAACTGCTTTTTGCCCTATGAAATGTGAATAAGTTACCAGATTTTCATGAAATTGACACAGAAGCTAAACCTAACTCTAATCTCTGTTTGGTGGAAATTTGGTTGAAAAATTTGATTGGTGCTACCAGCTATGGTAATTTTTGTGTCTTTGGTTTTGAAAATTCGCTCAGGAAAATAAAACTTTTTGCACTATAACTTCCAGTGCAGTCATGAAATCAATACGAATTTCATACAATTAATGAAACCTGTCATAAGCATTATTCAGGCCAAATTTGGTTGAAAAGACACGATAGGGTTGCCAGCTATTGTTGGTTTTGTGTTTAATTGCAATATCTTTATTAAGCGGTTTTATCGTAGAATTTTCAAATGGTAATGATATTGTAGTGACAATAAACAGCAAATATTAAGCTTTCGATCATTTGAAAAAACTCGCTGCAGGTAACCCTAAATTTCTTTATACTCCTATAACTTCGAATGTAATTAAACAACGTGAAGCAGATTTGATATATTCTTGGCTTTGATACTGGCGAAAGGATGCCAGCACGAGTCGGTTGTGCTACTTTTGTATCAATAAATGCTTACAGTTAGTATTCATACCGGAAA
Organism: Nemotelus nigrinus; assembly: GCA_947369275.1. NCBI lineage: Eukaryota > Metazoa > Arthropoda > Insecta > Diptera > Stratiomyidae > Nemotelus > Nemotelus nigrinus. Next base: position 84,262,578 of record OX376373.1, read on the forward strand.
CATTTACAATGAAAATAAATAACCGATGTTACAATTCGCAAAGTTCTGCAAATTTTTCGGATCGCAGCCCCAAACACCAACTTCAGTTACAGTGCTGCAGGCACTGAGCATTTTCTTCATTGATGTTATATGAGATGCTGCTTTCAAAATTATGTGAAATAAGCAACTGATAACGAATATAATTAACCCGTGTTTTGCTCTCATAAACGTTGAAATTCATGCCAGTGGTAATATCTGAAACCTTGCACCATATGAGTTATAATGCATTCTTAAGACGAAAGTAAAACGTGGCATTTGAAACAGTTTGGCCGTAATAAGCAGCACATGTGGTGGAATATGCACTCAAAACCTGCACGATTCTTCTACTGTTCTTCGAACATTAGTGTTTCTAGCGGTTCAGGTGCGCTAGAGTTTTTTTTTTGTTGGAATAATAAATATTTAGTTTTTTGGATGTTTATAATTAATTTGCTTTGTTCGAGCCAATTCCAATTTTTTTCTAGGTCATCATTTATATTTTGCTGGAGATTCAATTCATCTTTACCGGAATACAGAAGTAGTGTGTCGTCAGCAAATAAATCTATTTCTCCCGACAGATAAATGACCGGTACGCTGTTAATGTACAGTAAAAGCACTAATGGCCCGAGAATTGATCCTTGAGGAACGCCCATATTTATAGTGCATTCCTGATTTTTATCCATATTCTTGGTTGTAATAATACGCCTGTTAAAAACATAATTCTTTATCAACAGCTCTAAGTTGTGATGGAATCTGTATATTTCGAGCGTCTGAAGCAGTATGTCATGGTTGATGGTGTCAAAAGTCTTTTTCAGGTCCACGAAGATTGCCGCTACATATTCGGCCTTATCCAATACATTGTTGATCAAATGTACTGCATCTAATGTTAGGTCTGTTCGCGTACTTCAGCAAACTGTAGCAGTAACAGAATTTGGCAGCTGACTTCTTTTTGCTGCAAAATTTGGCTTGCAGCAAAAGTACAAAAACGACTTTCTGCGAATCTATTTTAATATATTATAATTGATTCAGGTACGCGAACAGACCTGTTGCTGCTAGTGTACTACTGATTTCGTGAAATACATATTGAACTGGCGTCAAAATTGAGTTAGCCTAAATAAATTGCGGCAATTGTTTTTGAATGGCTCTTTCAAATATTTTACTTAGGATAATTGGGCGATAATTTGATGGATTTGCTGAACCACCACCTTTGAAGATTGGAGTCATTTTCGCCATTTTAAGGCAATCGGAGAATGAGCCAGAAACAAGGGAAGCATTGCTTCCCTTAGATTTGGCTGATATATATTTTAAATTAATTTATTTAAAAAAAAAAATTCGTGTTTAAGAATTTTCTAAATAATTTTTCCAAAAACGAATGAAAATAATGAGAGAACAACTCACATGGAAGCAACGAAAAAATTGCATCTACGAACGTTAATTTCACTCCATGTAGACTGCATTGTGCCGTCATTCAAAAAAATGTGCTTGTACTAGCTATTTGGAAGCAATGAACAAATTGCTTCTTAGAGGAAATTCTCGTCTCAAGAGAGAAACTGAGAGAGTGAGAAACTGATTGCAGTGGAACTTATTGCCACGTTCCCCATACGCGTATCATTGCAATGATTGTAATTTGCTTGTGCGTATTTTTTTGAATGAGAATGTTTGCTTTAATACGTACACACTATGTGAATTTTTGAATGAATTTGAGCTACGAGATGTGGCAGGCAAGGGCTGCCAGAGACGGCTGATTCGACGAGCTCTCATCATTTCGCTGTGCTTGAATGTGTTCGGTAGTGAAATTTGTGCTTCATTTTATATATAAATTTGGTGAAGGTATTTAATTCACTAATAGTTTACAGTATTGTTGAAATTAAATTGATTTGAATTGATTGTGTAGAATTCCTTTGTGGAATCGCATGAATTTTTTGTTTTATACTTAAAATAGTGAGAGTGCAATTAAAAAGTGAATGTATTTATTTGTTCCATAAAAAGCATGGATGAAAATTGCATAATTAGCGACCTTTTTCGATTTCCTTTTGGATCTCGATCTTTTGCGGACAAAAAGGACATTATTGAAAAAGGTCGACCGAAACCAAATTTGTAAATTATCTCTGTAACGAAGTTATGTACTCGGGATTTCCCTTGTGAAATCTATTTGACTCGATTTCATTAAAAAACTGAACTCATTGTACTTTACTCTAATGCAAATTTACAGGGAAAATCTTTTCAAGATATTTTTGAATATTCTACCAACAATAACTCAGAAAATAGTTTCAAAAATTTACAAATTAGTTTGTTTGGTTCTAACATTACAACTAACGAGTGCAAGAGAGAGTGTAACAAAAGTGTCCGCATAGCGCAGTTTTTCTTGCTTAAAAAGGATTAAAACTTGGGAATGAACAGTGACTAAGTAAGTGACTTGACAATAATGCCCATTGGAAATGTGTTCTTAAAATCATGTTTGAAAAGGTTTTCTTAAAATACATTAAATGCATTAAATTTTAAATAGAAGCATGCATGAATTTTCTCATCAAATTCGATTTGTAATAGATTTTCATCTATTTTATATTTACTAACTGTTATTTATTATTGATTCGGCTCATCGATATCTTTTTAAACCGATGGATAAGTTGATAGTTTTATGGTCTAAGCCGGACCAGTGATCCTCACAGTAAGCCATACGTTCACTCAACATATTAATTATATAATTTCTTGAGTTCGTACTTGTTGCTCACATTGAATTTTTCACTACTTCTCACCAGATTCACAAGTCAATTTCTTTTGCCCTATTTTATGCGGTTTTCAGTTACTGCTTTACAATTGATTGTAATAATTGCATTGCTAGCTCAGCAGGGAAATAATATTGAATAAGAAACTTAGAACGGTGATGGGAATCAAAACATTGCGAATGATGGGAAAGAAGATAGAGTGCAATAAAATGTTATGAGATTAAAAAAAAATTGGTAAACAATCGATCGGGGTATGTAACCTGTTTAAACCAAACTTATACGGACCAAAATCGCCCGGATGAAGGTAAGGTGAAGGAATGGTTAACGCCGAGGCTTTTTTCAACTTTTAGTTGTTACTTAACGGGTTATGTTTTCCTCGCTTTGCTCAGTTTCAGCTCGTTTTATTCGCTGATGTATCTAGTTTGATTTCAACATTCGCTGTTATAGTCCTTTCCATTAATTGGGGTTTGGTGTTCCTTTAGTGAAGTGGATATCGACCTAGGTCGCTTCACTTGTCTCACTCCACCGTCTCGTGTAGTAGATATCTCGACTATTCGTTGGATTTTGTACACCGGACGTTCGGTGCTGGTCAGGATATATATGGAGATTAACCCTGTAATCATGCATGTTGCTTCGTTAGATTTTGATCGAAAGCTGCAACATGTGTCAAGTGCATTGATTCGATATGACAAAGTCATTCGCGAACCCGATTAGTGTAGTCTGTCTGGGCACTTGGAGACGTATTATTCTGTCGTAAAATTGTGTTCCACAGGTGGGGGCCTAGAACAGACGTCAGTGGGACCCCATTTTCATTTGAGCCATATCATAATTATATATGGCCAAAGTAGCCTACGATGATACCTAGTAAATAGTTTGCAGTTCCTATTAAGGTGGGCGTTTTTGTATTCGCAATAAAAACTCTTTTTACATTAAGGGGCATCATTCCACAGTTATTAATTTTGCAGTAAATGTTGAGGGGGGGCAAGCTGAGCAGCAAAAGTTGGGCCTAAATCCAAAAGAGCTTGCCTCAAAGAGAGACAAATTTTTACTGGAAATAAATAACCGTGGGGCACCTTCGTTCGTATTAACGAAACATCCTTTAGTCCACATCCGATGGATGCTGCTTTGTCCCATTACTAGCTCTCTAACGTTTTATCTGGCCGGAATGAGTTCTTTGGGGTGGACTCGCTCGAAGAAAAGAAAAGCTACGTAATTCATCCGCCATGAGCACATAGTACCTGCAATAGTCCACAAATGCCAAGAAAAGGGATTAGTTTGGACTCACAAAGCTCTAAAGATTGAGCTTGCCGAGCCAGACACAGCTAAGGTGCGGCGAAGCACGTTATCCACTGTAGAGGCGAACACTAAGCAGAGGTAGAAAGACACGGTCCCCAGAGATAATACATCTCTAAATCAGCTTTATGAAATTAAAAAGCCACTCATATGTAAATCTTGTGCATTGTTTACATAGCCAAAGTAAAAAATTTGATATGGTATAACGGGCACGTCTGGTAACCCTTGTCCAATTTACCTATATTTTTAGCATCAAAAACTTATGTGCTCACGATCCGATAAGCAGAATTATTTGAAATTTGGAGAATGTATTGGTCTTAAATAGGACCAGGTCTGATAGAAGTGATTTTCAAATGCGGGTGATTATGTGCCAGTGGTGCCATCTTGAAAAATCACTAAAAAAGATAACTGCTTTTAGCCCTATAAATTCTGATTGAATCGTTCGATTTTGACGAAATTCACACAGTAGCTGGACTTTACTTAAAACCACGTTTGATAGAAATTTGGTTGAAAAATTCGGTTGGAGCTGCCAGCTATGATAATTTTGGTGTCTTAAATTTGAAAAAATTAAAATTTGGAAGTGAAAACATTCAAACCATCGAAAATCCTAAAAAATGTCCGTTTCTTACAATAAAACCAATCTGTATACAAATCTTATGCTTTATCTACACGTTCAAAGTAAAACTTTGGAAATTTCATGTCGGACAAGAACGGTAACCCTTTCCCAGTTAACCTATATTTTTAGCATCAAAAACTTCTGTTCACGGGAACTCACGAACCAATAATCAGATACAACTGAAATTTACAGAATGCATTGGACTTAAGTAGGACCAGATCTGATAGAAGCGATTTTGAATTGTGGGCAACTCTGTGCCAGTGGTGCCATCTTGAAAAATTACAAAGAAAAAAAACTACTTTTTGCCACTTGAAATGTGAATAAGTTACCAGATTTTCATGAAATTGACACAGCAGCTGAACCTTACTCTAATCTCTGTTTGGTGGAAATTTGGTTGAAAAATTTGATTGGTGCTGCCAGCTATGGTAATTTTTGTGTCTTTGGTTTCGAAAATTCGCTCAGGAAAATAAAACTTTTTGCCCTTTAACTTCCAGTGCAATCATGAAATCAATACGAATTTCATACAATTAATCGAACCAATTATAAACATTATTCAGGCCAAATTTGGTTGAAAAGCCACGATAGGGTTGCCAGCTATTGTTGGTTTTGTGTTTATTTCCAATATCTTTATTAAGCGGTTTTATCGTAGAATTTTCAAATGGTAATGATATTGTAGTGACAATAAACAGCAAATATTAAGTTTTTGATTATTTGAAAAAACTCGCTGCAGGTAACCCTTAATTTCTTTATACTCCTATAACTTCGAATGTAATTTAACAACGTGAAGCAGATGTGATATATGCTTGGCTTTGATACTGGCAGAAGGTTGCCAGCACGAGTCGGTTGTGCTACTTTTGTATCAATAAATGCTTACAGTTAGTATTCATACCGGAAACATTTACAATGAAAATAAATAACCAATGTTTCAATTCCCAAAGTTCTGCAAATTTTTCGGAACGCAGCCCCAAACACCAACTTCAGTTACAGTGCTGCAGGCACTGAGTATTTTCTTCATTGATGTTATATGAGATGCTGCTTTCAAAATTTTGTGAAATAAGCAACTGATAACGAATATAATTAACCCGTGTTTTGCTCTCATGAACGTTGAAATTCATGCCAGTGGTAATATCTGAAACCTTCCACCATATGAGTTATAATGCATTCTTGAGACCAAAGTAAAACGTGGCGTTTGAAACAGTTTTGCCGTAGTAAGCAGCTCATGTGGTGGAATATGCAGTCAAAATCTGCACGATTCTTCTACTGTTCTTCGAACATTAGTGTTTCTTGCGGTTCAGGTGCGCTAGAGTTTTTTTTCAATTCACGTCGATTTGTTGTGTGTTTACAATTAGCGCATTTTCAATGATTTCCATATAATTAGCTCTTGGTTATGCTGAATCGAATGTGATCGAATTCTGTCCGTTCATGTAGAGTTATCTTTCATTCTTTGACGCATTCACAATTATATTTTGGATTTGCTCAAAGACAGACTCTCATCTGGTATCTTCTTCTTTCCCAGAACATCAAACCTTGTCTAGCTTTCTTGATATTCTAATCAAAATCAAATAATTTCATTATGTCTGTCATTTTCATTTCACTTTTTATCTTATCTCGACGCGTTCACATTCCGTTGCTTTGCCTGCAACAAAACACATACACCAGTTCGTTCGAATGATAAAAGTTTATCTGATTCGTTTCTTTCGAATTGTTTTGGTTGTACTGCCTTATAGGACCTAAATACCATTTCAAATGAACTGCACATTTTTTTAGATAAATTTCACCGGCTTGCCGCCGAGGCCATTTGCATACAAGAATTTTTCGACAATGAATCAAGTTTTTCCGAAAAAATTTACGTAGATTGCTATCGCAACATAGCGATTGTAGTATACCTACAGTCCGTGTGATTCACCTAGCTATCAAAAGCAAAGCAAGAAAACAAATTGCAAAACGTGAAAAAACAACCTACTAGTCACTCCGATTCTGACTGTGAAGTGCTCACTGCTGATTATGAGTTTTTAATAAGCACAACGTCGACGACGGCTACCACAGTCATCAGGCAGGCCAACTACCAGAGATACTACTTAAATCTGGTCGAGTCGATTTCAATGGTGATTTAATAATGTTAACGACCTTAATCATAATCGCTTCATGCACGCACACACATGTTTGTCTAGTTTGGGTTTGTGGACGATGGTATCCAGCTTGTTGGTAGGCTGATCCACTGCAGTTCGAGTTTTTCTTCGAGAGATTTCCATATAACGAAAACAACGAATGCATCGAAGCTGTGGGGAGATACTCCGGTTTGGTGGGTCGCATTTGTATGTTGTTATATGACGATACGAAGCTGAAAGCTAGAAGACCGGTACGACATGTAGGCTTTGATGTGTATAATTTTCAATCGACATATTGTGTAACTTTCGATTTCGTTGATGTTTTATTCAGTTATTTTTGTCTACTCTTTTTTCGATATTGCCTAATACGTTGGTTCGTTTGTTCCCGTTTGTTGTCCCCAATCTATATTTTGATAATCTTTTGATCGTTTTTACTTTTCTTAAGAAATATTGTTTGATTCGGTGAATTCGGATGAAACCAGTTTAATTTTATAGAGATAAGATTTTTTTAGAAAAATTGTCGAAGAACAGAAGTTTTGGAAGTTGGATTTTATCTACAAGAATCATTGCCGAATTCCGCGAGATTCAATTGAATAGTATGCAGATATGCTCAAGCTCCTAAGATGCCGATGAAGAAGATACTTTAGGCAATCATTGTCGGACTTACGGACATTTTCAAATGTGTACCTAGATCGAGCAAATGTCCTGAAATTTTCAGGTACTACTATGCATAGAATCGTGTATTACAGGAGGAATCACGCCAAGATTCTGCGGTATCAACTCCCATGCTTGTGCGTCTCTCTGATAGCCCTGTGAAAGAGCATTAATAAGGAGAAAATATCCCCGCATAATTTTAGCCAGTTCAGGAGCTACTTCTCGAATGTCAAGAAAAAAAACAACGAAAGAAGTCAGACTTATAAGTTGTACTTGCAAAAGTATAAGAAGCGAATTCCAATTTTATTAGGAATATTATATGGACAGGTGAGCTACAGTTTTTTCGAAAACGCGTTCAAGATATCCTTAACTAGAATTTCTGGCTCTTGGAAGGAAGCAAGTATTACATCCACATAGCTAAAGTTCGGCTAAAAGTTGCGGGTAAGAGCACTGAAGAGATTACATAACGCACCATTTTGCTTAACCGATCAATTTCATTCTGTTGATCACTCGATATTTTAACGAACCAATAACCAGATTTACTTAGAAATTCATTTTCGACCAGCCTAAGTAAAGTAGAGTACCAGTATGATGATAAGACAGACGCTTAAGCAAGAAGTAACGAGCAAAAAATCACCTGGCGCTCTAATAAGCTTAAGTAACCAAGTGGGTAGGGCATCGGCTACGAGTGTGTGTAGTCAATGGTTCAAATCCAGCTATGATCGAACACCAGACTTTGATTTAAGCTAGCTGATTAGGTACCTAAGTTAAATCAGAGATAATAAAATGAGTCGTATAACTTATGACTCCCCACTCGTATGCATCGATTATCAATAAAATATCTACCAACTAGTGATGGGCGTTTCTGTTATTTTCAAAAAAACGAAAACGAACTGTTTTTTTTTAACAACTGCTTATTAAAACTGTTTGAAAAAACCAGTTTGAATTAACGAAGAGAAACAAATTTTATGCTGTACGACAATAAAGGTTGGGTCGTACTAGGATTTTCACATACTAGGTATAACTAGTACGAGTACGAAAAAATACCTGTTTGAAGTACGTACATATGTACATACAATGCATACGATTTGTAGTAATGTAATGAAACGGACTGATATGCCCTCCCCCACCCTCCAGAAACAACGTTCCCAAGCTAGGTGATGATGGTGCCAGATGACCTTCAAAGAATATCGAGTCATTAGCCTGTGCAGCTTGTCCGTAACTTTCCAATGGTCGGTCATTTATTTGGCAAGGCTTTCTCCAATCTAGGAGCCATAAAATTCAATCAATTTAATTTGTTTTTAATTTTATTATATGCAAAAAAACACCTCCTGTATTCGTTCAAATGACTAAAGTAAGAAAAAATACTAAGATAGGACCAACTAATCCTGTTGTCATCTATATGACTTTTCATCGAGCGATCTCTGATACCAAACTTTTCCTGGCTAATCTAAAACAGTTGGATTTCCACTTCGCCTCACTGAAGCATGAAGTTTGTCGAAAATGTTATTAAGAAATGATAAAAAAAATGTTTCGTTCATTAAACATGCAACCTCTTCTGTAAGGCTGGACATGAGTCCAGGTGCACCTTACCTCCCGCGGTCTCGTAAATTTTAAAACCCCGGAAGGGTTGGAGACACCCTCGTGGCGACCTGCAGTCACGAGGAGGGCCTCAGCACACCCGGGGACGCCAACTGGTGAGCCAGAAAGGATCTCAACCTTTTCCTCCTTGGCACTTTTAGTGCTACTTTTAGTTTTTCCGCCGCATTTCATTTTGCGGTATCTTCGAAGCCAAGCCGTTTTTTCCAGACTTGTATGGAAATTTCGCCCGAAACAACTCAGAGAGGTCCCCGAATTTATGCTCGACAAAAAAAAATGGACGTTTTTGCCCAATTTGCCCTTTAAAAAAAAATTTCGTCCTTGAAATATCACTATTGTACTCCCCGACCACTTTCAATCATCGAAAGCGCCGTAAAGTTAGTTTTTGCCAAACTATGGCCAAAAAACCCCTTACTCCCCTACAAAACCGAAATTTTTATATCAAAATGAATAGTATGCCGTTGTCTCCCAAACCACTCTAACCCGAAATTGGCCCATTTTGTCCGATTTCAGCTCTTTTTGTCCTCAAAACTTTTTGAATATTTGAATAAAATACTTGCAGGTACGAAAATGCTCGCAAGTACGAAAATACTGTTTTCCGCAGCTAAACAGTTTTCCATAGCCAAACAGTTCGTTTTAACAAACGAAAAACGGTTCGTTTAAAAAAAACGAAAAACGATTCGTTTAAAAAAAAAACCATTCGTTTTAAAAAAATTGAAAACGATTCGTTTTAAAAAACAGGTCATTTTAAAAAAACAGGTCATTTTAAAAAAGCAGTTCGTTTTTAAAAAACGATTCGTTTGAGAAAAACCATTCGTTTTAAAAAAAACAGGTCGTTTTAAAAAACAGTTTGTTTTAAAAAACGATTCGTTTGAGAAAAACGAAAAACGATTCGTTTTAAAAAACGATTCGTTTTAAAAAAAACGATTGGTTTTAGAAAAACGATTGGCTTTAGAAAAACTATTCATTGTGGAATAGTTGGAGTAATTGGTTTTAGAAATACTATTCGTTGCAGAAAAAAGGTTCGTTTTAGAAATGCTGCTCGTTTTCGAAAAAAAAATTCGCTTTAGAAAAACTGTTTGTCGCTATTTGGAAAAACTGTTCGTCTGTTTTTTGCAGCCAAACGTTTTTTTCAAACTGTTTTTCGTTTTTGAGCCCATAACTACTACCAACTTCAATTTTCAGACCCTAAAAGGCTTGCAACGAGACTACTTTACATTAAATACCTATCAACCACTTCCTACATATCTCGAAAGCCTGCTCCCAGAAACAAAACACTATGCTGGATTACACGGCGTAAATCTGGTGGGTCGAGTTTCCTGTTTTCCTTATTACTCCGATGACTTCAAAATTTGGCCTCCACTTTCAATACTGAATGAAACAAGTTAACGACAGCGTGATGTCCGAATTTCCTCTAACTGGGAAGCAATCTTGTGAGCTTATCTATTTATTTAACACTACAACAAGTTGGCTAGATTTGTTCTAGCATTACTAACTGTTAGCTCTACATCAATTACACAAATAAATAAGTAGTAATGAAGGCCCATTCATATTTGCTATGGATCTCTATACTAATTTTCTTGCCGTTTTATACTGTTTCATTCGTATGATGAAAGTCTAATAACGTCTTCTTCCAAAATATTCCCATTCGCAAAAAGTTTTGATGAACAGTATTGAATATGCCATTTACAGTATTAAGAAATCTATAATCCACCCTTCTCTTATATTTTGGGACAAGTTCAAACTAATAATACTATTGTAGTAATCTCTATTATTCAATGCTATATTTTAGGCTCTGGTGGACACATCATTCATTTTGAAGGCATATACTACATGAGAATTGGGATTCATTATTTAAATTTTTTCTAAGTAAACCCTTAACATTTCTAAATGATATGAAAAAATATTTGTGAACGATTGAATTTCAACAATAATTTTTCAATAAGTTTGAAATCATCATCACCGGCGCTACAACCGGTGTCCAGTTATAGCCTCCTTAGAAAATAGTTCCCTCGGTCCCGATGTCATCCAATTAGGCACCGCTAAGTTCCGAGCGTCCTGGTCAACGCCATCTCTTCAACGCAAGCAAGGTCCCCCCCCCCTGCAGTCTGCCGCAAAATCAACCGAAAAGAGTTGTCCGAGCAGGAACCTCTTCTCGCTCAGACGAGCTAGGTGCCTTGTCCATCGAAGACGAGATACGTCTACCGAGCTTTATGATTGTAATTATATCCACTTCCAGGTAGATAGCATACAACTCATACAGCCTTGGCGAAAAGTATAATGGCCCAGTCATTTTAGCATAAAAAAGGGGTCAACCTCGGAATGAGAGTTAATAAGCTGAATTTTTGTACATACCTTCATTTTGGGGTCCTAAAAGTTGTTTCAAAAGTCTCATAAAATCTCGTGTCTGCGTCGAAAGTTATTCAAGGTCAAAGGTGAGAAAAAACAGTTTTTTGTGATTATCTTGGTTTCTGTTGCTCCAATGTTGTTAAACATCTATGATCGAAATTGTAGAGCATTGTAGAGCATTTGCGACAAATTTTATTTGAAGCATTTTTTCATGCGCTCAACCGTTTTTGCGATAGAGGGCGGTGAGCGCGCAGTACTCAGCCATACGTACTGTAATGCAAGGCAACATCTTTGGAGCAATAGAAACCAAGATAATCGCAAATAACTGTTTTTTGTCACCTTTAACCTTGAATAACTTTCGAAGCAGACACGAGATTTTATGAGACTTTTGAGACAACTTTGAGGACCTTAAAATGAAGGTATATACAAAAATTCAGCTTATTATCGCTCATTCCGAGGTTGATTGCTAATTTGGCTGGGCTATAGGCCCAACCTGTTTTTTTGGCAGGGAATTAAAAAATCTTGAATTCTAGCAATTTACCGGTTCATGTTTATCTATCTTGGCTACTTGTTAGTAGCAATAAAATGATTTTAGACATCTTCTGTAAAAACCCGGACATGTGGTTGGTAATAATGGGAAATTCCTGAGCATTCATATATAAACAGTTGCAGTGAGTTGCAATGTTGATCTGTTACAGTTGCAATGTTGATCTGTTACAGTTCGATTACTCTGCTTTGACAGTGAGTATTGATTTATTTAGTGAGATAAGATTCCTAGTTTTCAGAAATGGCCAAAACTAAGTAAATAAATTTTGAAACACGTGCACAAATTCAATTGCTAACGAAGAAGGGTGCAGCTGGAGCAAAATTGTCAGGCGACTCGGATGTTCCCGCGGAGCGGTTCGATTAGCTATTCATCGGTTCAAAAAAAAACTGTTCATATCTGGATTTACAAAGAAGTGGCCGAAAAAAGTAACAACGGTACGAGAGGAAAGATTGATTATACGTGCTTCATTGAGGGATTAGAAAGATATATTCCACGTTTGCTGCTGAGCTGGCAGAAGAGTTTAAAAAGAAATTGTCCTGTAAAGCGAAAAAGAAGCCCTGGTATTCTGAGGGAAACAAGAAAGTCCGCCTAGAATGGGCCCTAGGGTACCAACATTTCACCGAAGAAGATTGGTCGAATATTATCTGGTCGGACGAATCTAACTTTGAATTAAGTTATAGTAATCTTATGTATTTTCATCTAAAAGCATCTTATTGATTCAGTGATAGTTACATATTTTGTTATGTGCTATTTAAAAAATATGCTTTTCCGTACTACTTTCATGTTTTGGGAACACCGGGCGCGATCTTTGTGCGCCGCAGAATTGGCGAAGCATACCAACCACATACATTTCATTTTCAAAAAGCACTCTTCGAGTCGACCATCAAGATTTTTGGCGAAACTAGCCTTTGCAATCTCCGATTCCAACAAGACAATGGCACCTTACCTCAAGTCTAGAGTTGCTATGAGGTGGTTCTGTGAATGAGAGTAGAAAACTAAGAGGAGCGGCCTACCCCATCCTTCTGGCCCTACATTCCTGTCTGTGTAATAGGACAAAAACGCGCTCTTTTATTCTCTCTGGCTTGGGCCTGGTTGGGCTTAGCTGTCAAATTTTGCTGTCAAATGTACGCGCCGCCGGTTGTGGTTTCAGTGGAAGCTATTTAAAACACGAATAATTGAGTTGCACTGCAATGATTTTAAACTTGAATAGTGGTTTCAGTTTACAATCATATTCGATTTTTGTGTTTTAGTGCCTAAATCCCGAAATAGCAATATATATAAACAAGAAAATCATGTAAAAGTGAGTAGATAGTTCTTGCTAAAATAAGCAAGGTTTCAGCGTGATTGTAGTGACTTTTTTCAAAAAAATTATTCAATATCTACGTAATACGGTCTAATATTATCTCAGTGTACAAGAAAATCCGCGGGACTTCTGCAGGTTTCGTGTAAAGTGAAAGAAAAGTTTGTGCACCGATGAATTGTTTACATTGTCGGAAGTGACTTTTGCATCGCCGTGGTTACTATGGTTTCGGTCAGTGGCGCAGCTCATCATATCTTTATGAAGCTAGAGAAAATTATGTAAGTTGCTAAAATAAATCAAAATTAAACAGCTAAGATATAAAATGTTTGATTAGCTTTCGGTAGTTTTGATATTTAATAGACTTGTCACATGCCTCTCATGTACGTTGGTTTTACTTCTCATGTAAAACCAACGAGGTTGAAATTAAAAAGGACCAAATTCCACTGAAGCCGGTCCCAAGTCCGATTGCAAAAGGTATAAGAAGGCTACAAATTTGATAATTTCTGAACGTTATACTTATGCTGTATATTTTCAAACAAGAAAACATGTGTATTTGGTTTCAAAAACATGTTGCTTATGTGCAATTCGGGAAACACTTATGCTACCTGAAAGCAAACAAATGAGCATTGTGCCGGCATTTGAAAATTCTGTTGAATTTCAAGACTTCACACAGCAATAAAATGTGCAAGGTTCAAATTTTACTCTGTGTTAAAACACGCATGTATTTAAGAATTAGCTGACAAGTTTATGTGAGAATGTTTTATTTCACGCAAACACGTAAAAGCAAACATGCAGACGCAATAGTCGTATTCAAAGTTTTGCGCCAAGTGTTTGCCCCTTCTCAAATCACGAAATTTAAATTAACTACGCCGTAGTCATTTTTAAGTTTTTATGTTTGTATGCGATTTTTGCCCTGTTGGCTTTACTGATGTTCCTCTCCTCATTAGTTCTCTACTCTCATTTCTGTGATGATAACACAGATTTGTTGGAATGGCCCCCTCAGTCTGCAGATCCTAGCCCGAGCGAACACTTATGGGGCATTCTGAAACAAAAAGGATGCATGACAATTCCATAACACCAAAAATAAGTTTGATTTGTGCCTTGAAAGAAGAGTGGGAAGCAATAGCTTCCGAAGAGTACCAAGACCTTATTTCCACTATGCCAAGAAGATTTGCTGCGATTATTAAAGTATTAAAGCAAAGGGAGGCTCAACCAAATATTGATTTCTTTTAATAAAATAACACCGAAAATAATTATATCTGCAATTTTCTTTCAACCAATATCGATACGCTTTGAGACAAGTCACTTTTCTGGGGTGGGCTGATACTTTAAGCCAAGGCTGTAGTTGTAATCGCACTTCTTCAGATACGGGGCCAACGATTCTCCGCTAGACTTCGCTAGACTCCGCTAGACTCCGCTAGACGCGGCTAAGAAGTCAGGGTTCCTTTTGCTGAGTACCCAAGTAGAAGCTTTGATGTTCGGGTGAAATTTCGAATTAGTGAAATTCCATATCGGACAAGAACGGTAGCCCTAAACTAATTTACCTACATTATTAGCATCAGAGACTTCTGGTCACGAGAACTCACGACCCGATAATCAGATACAACTGAAATTCATATAATGTATTGGTTTTGAGTAGGACCAGGTCTGATAGAAGCGAATTTGAAATGTGGGCAGCTCTATGGAAGTGGTACCATCTTGAAAAATAACTAAGAAAACAAACTTACCTTAAGCCACTTTTGGTAGAAATTTGGTTGAAAAATTAGGTTATAGCTACCAGCTATGGTAATTTTGGTGTGTTGAATTTTGAACATTTGCTCAGCAAAATAGCGCCTTTTGCCCCATAGCTTCCAGTGAAATCAAAACGAAATTCATATCATAAATGGACCTTATTTTAGGCAATATTCAGTAGAAATCTGGTTACAATAGGGTTGCTAGCTATGGTTGCTTTTGTATTATTTGTAATATCTTTAGTAAGCGATTTTATCGTAAAATTTTCAAATGGTAATGATCTTGCAGTGACAATAAACAACAAATATGTCAAATATGTCAAATATGTCAACACAATTGTCACTGCAAATAGCAATACGTTTTCCCCTCTACTTTTCTTCAATTGCCCAGCAGGCATATCTCAAGATATTGAATATTTCTACTTGAAAAACAGAAATACGCTCTCTGAGAGAAGAAGCACACCTGTCATTCGATGAATGCGTATAGACACCAGCTCCAGATCTGAAATCTGTCTGAAGATATCGGAGTATCCCCTCGTACAGACATTTGGATCCTCCCAGGCATTTCTGTTTCAGAAGATTACTTCGTACCTTCTCGCGAAGTCGAGTAAGGGCAACCGAGCGTCCGAAAGCATAGTGAGAATCGGGGCATCTTACACATCAAACCCCTAATAGAGCAGTCCCCTACGTCGTGATTTCCTGCTCATAGATTAAGTTGGATTAGTTTATGGGCAGAGCTCATCGCCACACTCTGAATTTAAATGTCGAACGGAGGCAGATGGAGAAGCGCATTAAGTGCCGCACCCGGAGTATAGTAGTACTCATGACATCACAGATACCCAGGAACACAGTCCTTTGCAGCGTGGCTAGCTTCTTGCGAGCATACAATAGCCTCACAATATACCATCACACCACGGCTGCATACGTGATCATCGGCCTTCTGATTGTTACGTAGATAAACATGTCTACACGACGTTTTGGACCGCATGGGGTGGCAAAAGCTCTTTCGCACTGCCCGAAAGCATTTAAAGTACGAGTAAGCTTCACTTCCTCACCCTCTTTCAGCCAAGTTTACTTCAATACATGTGACTTCATCTGAAAGTTGAAGAGTTACGCCCTTCATATTAGGAAGCACCAGTCCTTCCAGTTTTCTTTTCCTGGTAAACAAAATTATTTTAGTCTTACGCTGCATTGTTAGGCCGTGCCTCGAACACGAACTGGCAATTAGATCTAATGCGCGTTGTGTATTTCTACATGCCACATTCAAATCTTCACTGACTGCTAGTCTGATGAACAATGAAAATATCATCGATTTTTATTAATTTTTACATTTAGAGACCGAAACATTTGTTATTTTAATCTACTTTTCTATAGCGAATTGAACGTAAGACCCAGTGAAGGAATAACTATCCAATTATCTAAATGTTACTTGAAGTTTAGAATTTTCTTTCAATACAAAATATGAGTCACATATTCGATAGTTAGTTGAATGATTTCTACCACAATTAAAGCAGCACTTTTTTAATTTATCATATTTTGCTTTTCCCACTCATTCAAGCTGTGAAATTTTACCACAGATATTACAGGTATTCGATAGATTATGCAGTTGTGGTATTAGTGGGCAATGTAGTTAATGAGGTTCTAGAATTTTCAATATTAAAGATGCAATAATGTGCTTTTCCTCCTACATTAGTAATTTCAATTTTAATTCATAAGATATAGGTAATATTGCCTGCTTTTTAGGATATTTCCAACATTGACGTTTAAGCTGGCGCCTCGACGAAGAATTATAAGACTCTGCGGAAGTGGCATTTTTGATTGTGATTTCATGTCGGCGCGTCGATTCCAAGAGTACGTCTGTCAAAAATAATATTTTTTGAACTACCACAGAACGTGTGTAGCAAATATGAAGATGGCCAGTTTGAACTAAAGTCCAAGAAAAGGTGCCTATAAAGAGTGAGTTCACTGAATAATTCTACTGTTTCTGTAAAAGAGACAAACAAAATTCGAGAGATATCTGTGTTTATCTAGATCCACCTTTCATCGAAGATCAGGGAATAAGTGTGTAGTTCCCCAACTCGTAACACTTTCCTACAGTACCAGCCGGGCTGGCAGGGCTTGATGATGGCACCACGCCAACGTTTCGACGAATCCAAATAATTTGATCAGAAACCAGAAACATCACTACATGCAAGACCGATAAAAGTCATTAAATTGGAATACCGTCTACATAATGAAAGGCACCGAAACCCATTGGTTGAATCGGGCTGATGAATCCAGAGCCATCATCTAGGTTGCAATCGAAGCTAAAATCATGAAAAGACAAACACAAGGCAGCTACTACTAGTGATATACTAGTAGGAATAAGCTAAAAAGAGAGGAATCAGAAAAACCAATTGTAGCTAGGATATATAAGTAAAGTAATCCCACCACATCATTATGTTAGGTCTAGGCGTTGAAGCTTATAGAGATCCTCATTCGCAAATTTACAACCACTGTGAAGACGAGTGTGGAGAGATTAGTTCTACGACTCACTTTACCCCTGATTCAAATCAGGTACCTACTCAGAACTATGTGAACCCAAAGCTCGGTGCACGGCCTCTTGTCCGAACCTGGATTCGAACCAGGGACCCCACACTCAAGAAGCTAGTGCTCTAGCCACTAGGCTACTCAAGCTTCACTAGTGAATAAAGCTTGTAGAAATAAAAAGTCCTGCGAGAGTGAAGGTATTCTATTGAATAACAATACAAGAATTGCAAGGGAGGAGATTCGAGGACATGTAAATGGAAATGCGATTGGGACGACGTGCGTGAAGCATTGGCGCTTCACCTTCAACTAGTTTTAGGTTCCATATTGAACGCCGTTTGTAGTATATACCATACCAAAAAAGTGATTTACTTTTTTTGAGCCGATTTTTTAAAAGTTTTTCTTACATAAATATGTACTTATGAGTTCTGTTATTTTGTAGGCGAGAATTTTAGTGCAATCACCAGGAATATTTTAATTTAATAATAAAAAATCCTTCATTTCTCGGGCTACCATTTAGACAGCACTTATCCAGATTCTAGTCTCCAGTTGTCTTGCGACTATTTAAAAGAAAATATTGTCTTTGTGTTGAAATATTCACTCGTTTGGATGCAAGCTTCAAAATTGCTATAAACAATTACAATTTTATAGTTCATTCAGCTCGATCTAACTATAAAAATGTGCCGAATACATGTTCTCCACCTGTTTGCTTCCAACTAGACATCCAATACCAAAACAACTAAACCAACATGAGTAGCCTAAAAATAGGTATCCACGACAAAATATAGATATTTCTCATCGTCTGCTACTATTAACGACTAACGTTCACTATTTACACATGCTCAATCGGAAGTAACCTTCGATACGCCCAATCATTTTGGCCCTCGAATTATGTCAAATCGAACGCTAAGCGAACCTATAAAACGTAGTATGTAGTAGTTTCGAAATTTTGCTTTGATCAAACGTACCTACGACGAGTATGCTCGTTTGGCCAATATTTGCTCGCATTGTCGTTGTTGTCCTTGGCCTTTGAAACTGTGTCACCGAAATCGAACAGAACACAATAAAATTTGCTCGCTGTTTACCAGGCAAACAAAGAATAGTGTACAGTATTAAATGCTAGTAGGAGAATCTGAAGCAATAAATGCACAATAAATAATCCGATGGTACATATCGATGCAGCGAATGGGATGAGTATGACTCTGGCTGAGGAAATTGTGTCATGTGTGCACTTTGAAGGCTGTTCCTTGCCCAATCTTTGCATTGTTTCTGTACATTTCATCAGAAATCCGCATCACTTCTCGGCCTAATCAGAATAATTCCTTGCTTGTTTATAGTGACAAGATGCGAACAAGGGAATGACTCATTGGAGCGGAAGAGAACGACAAGCTTGGCTGAGTCGCGATTGATAACAGGTTATCGCGATCCGATGCATGTTAATTGCTCAGATACGATACGACGATACAAGACAAATTATCGTCGCAGCCAGGTTATCAGGCCATCGGAAGCACAGAACAACATGCTGAGTACATTCGTAGGTTTACTGCTACTATCGGATTTCGGATTTGCATGCGAGTCAGCGATAAGCTGAGATAGAGTCAGATGGACGCTACAGACCTGGTTAGATGAATCAGCGATAATTCCAGATAATACTAGCATATATCTCGATTGTTTGTAAGGCTGTTGATTAGTAATTCAATTTCTGAGTAGATGATACCGGGCAGCCTTGGAATCTGGCAGGGCAAGGACTTTATTTCTTGCCAATTAGCTCAAGTCCCATATGGAGCCTGCGAGGCAATGTTGAAATCTGTCAGACCATTTTGTTCGCGCAGATGTTTGCAATGGACTCTGATCGCGCTATGTTTGCAAATTTTCGCGCCGTCTTGACAGCAAATAGTGTTCCTAAATCAGTAACATAGCTTCCTGGCAATCCACTACTTCAAATCGCCAACAGACCCCCCGGCGTGAAATTGGAACTTGGACGATAACGGAGTGCGCAGCCTCGCGGCCACAGCACCTTGTCGTCCTCTTCGACGTAATCGCGCGCCGTACACATGTTCGTCGTCTCGTCTAGCGGTGGCGGCAAATGGGATCATTGAAACGTATTATTTAATGACCCAGCACTGCAGCCTGCAACAACCGCTGAGGCGATGGAGCGCCATGCAAAAACAATTGATACAAATGCACGGAGTGCGCGAGCGATAGCAACTCCAATCCCAGTCTACAGCCGATGCTTGATAACGGACAGCTCGTCGAATTCAAGATTCGGTGCGGCGAGATTGTGGCCCAACATGTCCAACTTACTATATGCGACCGTGGGAGGCAGAGTAGCGCAGGGCGAATACCATGCCTAACTAAAGCCATAGAAGAAGTACAAACAGCGCAGCGATAAGTGCACACTACCAAGCCAAAACTAACTTACCTGTGAATTCTCTCTTGTTGCTCGGACTCGTCTGAAAGTTCGACGATGGCGAACAGCTCCGCCTCGCCTTCTCGACCAAAGATCCCATTCGGAATCTTCCGTAGGAACTTCTTCAGCACACTGGCTATCGTATATACCGAGTAGTTGTCCACGTTCACCAGCCGCCCGGCCTGCAAGAAGTGGATCAGCTTCTTCATGGCGCCCTGATGTCCGGGCGCACGAAACACATTTTCCCGCTGCGGCGCCTCCTTGTTGAGCTTCAGTATGAGCACCAGAAGCGGTCCGGGGATGTCCTTTTTGCATACTTCGTCCAGCGGCACACCGAATTTGACTTTCTCGAGACGATGCGGATACGGCCCGGGTCCCGGGTGGCCGCACGACGTTACAACGCTCCCAAGATCAGCAGCACGCCGATGCATTCTTTGCGCCCAGCTGGCCATCTTAGCAATTGCTGCGGGCTGCTGGTGGTATTGCGATGATCGTAGGCCGTTCTGGGCGGGGATGCACACACAATTTCAATGGAAATTTTTACACTAGTCCTCGGAATTTTCACATAAAATGAATGTTTTCGTAAACTATTTGCCACGCACAAGTCGAAAACTCGATCAATATTCGTTTAGTTCTAAATCGCACGAACCTACAGACTAATTATGGGATAGAAATGAAGATTTCGCGTCCAGCCACGACGTCGACGACAGAACTGAGGGAAAAACGGTGCACAACGAACTCGCGTCGCGACCCACTACTTGACATTGCGGACTGCCAATACAAAATGTCATCGCCATGTAGTTCGTCGGTTGGTTTTTCTCTCGTTTTTTTCTCTACGTTTTCTTGGTGGCGCTGAACTTGTTCTCCGAATTGCGCTCTCCGGTGGTTGATGTGCTTGCTGGATTCCGCGAACTGGAAGACAGTGGT
The DNA here is from genome assembly GCA_947369275.1 of Nemotelus nigrinus. Classification (NCBI taxonomy): domain Eukaryota; kingdom Metazoa; phylum Arthropoda; class Insecta; order Diptera; family Stratiomyidae; genus Nemotelus; species Nemotelus nigrinus. The sequence continues at coordinate 84,283,378 of OX376373.1, forward strand.
ATTTCTGGATTTTCATCTGCGACAGGTGACTGGTCGAATTGAGTGTTTATGTAGGAAGATGGAATGGAGAGGCGAGGCTGGATGAAAAGGAGGAATTTTTGAGAGAATAGTTGACGAACGGGTGGTCCCCAACCAGAGAAGTTTACCACCAGAGAGCAAACCGGCGGTAGCAGGAGTGGTAAAACTCGACTTGGGGTAAACTGGACTTGATGCCCCACACCCGGGAAATTCTACCACCAGAGGGCGAAAAGGTGGTAGAAGGGCTGAAAAAATGAAGAAAAACAGACAAAATTATACAAAAAAATAAAAAAGAAGATAAAACAATTAAGAAAAAGAAAAAAAAGAAAGAAAAGAAGCCCCTAAAGCAAACGCACAACCACAAAAACACAAACATATTAGCCCGACATCTATCGGCAAAATTCATGTAACAGCTGTGTGGGGCATCAAGTCCAGTTTTACCCTCGACTTGATGCACCCCAGCCGGGAAATTTTACCGTAAAAGAGCGAATAGGTAACAGCAGGTGTGAAAAATTAAAGAAAAACACATAAAACTATACAAAAAATACACAAGAAGGAAACACACTTAAGAAAAACAAACGTACAACCACAAAAACACAAACATACTAGCCAGCCATCTGTCGGCAAAATTGTCTAACGACTGTCGAGGGGCACGTACTCGAGTTTAGCCAAAATGTCTAACGGAGAAGGGGAACTTTTGTAGTGGTTGTCTAGGATATCCACCACAATTCAGTAGAAAATGGCTGTGTAAACGACGTGTAAATACGAAATAACGACGAAAATGACGAGAATGAGGAATGGAGGAAAATATTTATTTATTTAGAAAATTGGGGTAAACTCGACTTGATGTACCACAGCCGGGAAATTCTACCACCAGAGGATGAATTGGATGGTAGCAGGGGTCAAAAATTGAAGAAAAACACACAAAATTATTTTAAAAAATACTCGAGAAGACAATACAATTAAGAAAAACAAACAAACAAACAAAAAAAACTCAAAAGCAATCACACAACCACAAAAACACTAACATATTAGCAAGACATTTATTGGCAAAATTCATATAACGGCTGTGTGGTGTATCAAGTCGAGTTTTACCCTGTTTTCTAGCCATTTTCAACAAAAAATCCCAATTTTCGACTAAATTTTGAGACTTGAATCATTATATGAATTTTGCCGATAGATGTCTGGCTAGTATGTATGTGTTTTTTTGTGGCCGTGTGTGTTTTTTCGTTTATTTTCGAGAAAGTCTAGTGCTTTCGTGCGCTAGTGCTCCCTATTCTTAAGTTTCTTAAGACTTTCAACATATCATTAATCCGGATTTCCACAACCATTTTCTACCGAATTGCCTTTTCGAAATCAAAGATCGGCAGCACTACTTTCCAAAAATTTCCCTTTTTCCCCTACAGTCGTCAGACAGTCCAATTCAAATCCCCTTCCCGTCCCTTTCTTGAATGGATTTTTCTCGCCGATTTCTAATCAAAATCAGTAATCGCTTGTATTAAAAGTATTCGCAATCCAATTCAAGGGTGCTAATAATTTCAGATTTAAAGTTTGTTCTGTGGTTTTTTATCTTCATTTACGCTTTTTGAATGTCTCAATTTTCTTCTTCTAGGTACCCCTTTCTCATCCACGAACTCAGCCGACAAGACATTCTTTCCCGACTTCTACGCGCGCAAGTCCACCATTCGCAGAATATCCCAATACCACTACCCTTCCGCCATCCGCGCAACGCACCTATACTATCTATGCATTGCCACCGCGCTTGTTGCCAAGAGCAAAAGCAGGAAAAGTACCCATCGTCAAACGACCAACCGAGCGAACGAATAGTTTCCCCGTCGCAGTGAAGTAGTGGAAGAACGGCGGTCTGTGTGGATTTTTGCTTCGTCGACAGCAAGGCAATTCCGAGATATTCTAGCTACGCTCGGTCTGAGCCATGGCCCGTGCTGTGCTCGTCGGTCGGTTCGTGTGTGCTCTTCCGTGTGGAAATGCCGTCTCGTGTCTCGGTACGTCTCGTACACCCATCTGCTGGGATGGATTATCCCTCTAGCCGCGCCCGCGCCGCTCATGGCCGGTATCCAAGAGCTGGTCTGCCGTGCATTTGGCTTTGGATGTCGGCCGGCGTAAATACAGCTGTGAAGTAGGAAGATGTCAGTTGATAGTCGGCAGCAGTGTTGTTGTTTTGCTGTTGTGTTGTGAATGCTGCTCGGCTCGTTTGCTTGCTCACAGAGCGACGGACGCTGTCGCCAGTCGCGCTTCCTAGCGGCTAAATAATGAAAATTGCACATGGCTGCCGATGCGGGACGTCAAAAATAAGTCGGGCCGAGAAGAAATCGGTGGATCTAGCAGGTTTGTGATGGTAGTTTTGCGAAAATTTAATTACAATGAGTTTATGTGACCTGGGAGCAAGTGGATGTGATGGAGTTTTGTGAGAAACGGGTGCGTTTCATGGTGGAAAATGGAAATTGCGTCGGGATTTAGTTCCCGTTTGAAAAGTGCAAATTCGGTCTAAATTACATCACGTTGCGGCGATTCCTCACTGATCCGGCGGCAGTGGTCATTCTGATCACTTCGGCGAGGAAGCAATGGCTAATATTGAGAGCAGTATCGACTCTGCAAGGGTCTTGTGGCACAGTGTCCGGTTCGAGGTCGAACTCCTGGTGACCCCGTGTCGTCGCGGTTTGATATTTGCGGATCGAGTTAGCGGGCCGAATGTAAGCCTTAGTAGTTCCCACCGCTGTAAGTTCATTGAAACGAAGTACTGCATATAGATGCCGCAATTGAGTTCCCAAAACGTGTGTAAATTGCCGGGGAGGTAGTCTGAAGCTGAACTTGTTGCTCGTCCGAATGTGGATCAGTTCTCATTTCCAATCAGAGCATCTAGTGGAATGCCAACTGTCCTTTACAGTGACCTTAAATCGCATTCTCGGTTTTACCTGACATTCTAGTTTCTTCGCCGAAGTAAATTGGCAGTAGAATTTAGAGTGCTAAAAATAGAACACGATCTTGGAATTGAACGCGGAGAAAACCATTTTTCCAATTGAAACGCAGATGGATATTGTTTTCGTAGCATGAAAACAATATATTTAATTTCACCTATCATGCGCAATGACCTTTCCCGAAAACAAGATACCTTACCTATTTCGCAATATGATGACGGTTTAACAAAATGGTAGAGGACTATGTTCTTGTCATTTTGATACTCCTCATGTCACCCCTTTGTTGATGTTGCTTCTTTATTCGTCGTCTATATATTTATTGTAACATGTGTCTTAGTGAGACATAGTATAACAGGTGCCGTTTTCGAGCATGATCCTCTACAATAGTGGTTTCCTTTGCATTACAGAGAATTATCGCATCACTTGCCATAGAACAAATCGTCCGTCAGCATGACGACAAGCAGTGAGGACGTTCTCCTGCAAATGGGAGAAGTCCGCTACAAAAAAGGCGATGGGACGCTCTACGTGATGAACGAGCGTCTTGCTTGGATGGCGGAAAATCGCGACACCGTTGCTGTTTCACATCGCTTTCAAGACATTAAAAGTAAGTTAAATTGGATCCGAATATCGTTCTTTTTAAAAACAAGGTTTTTGAAAGTATAATCAAATCGTGCTGGCTTTATTTTTAATATTTAACATTAGTCTTTTGAAATAATTTCAAAAATAAAATAAAAAAAAAATTCTTGCTCGAATACTTTTAGTGCAAAAAATATCGCCCGAAGGCAAACCTAAGGTTCAACTTCAAGTCGTTCTTCACGATGGTAACAGTTCCACATTTCATTTTGTGAACCGTAATGGCCAGCCAGCACAAATTTCCGATCGGGATAAAGTCAAGGAATTACTACAACAACTTTTGCCTAATTTCAAGCGAAAAGTCGACAAAGAGCTCGAGGAGAAGAATCGAATACTGTCGGAAAATCCACATCTACTTCAATTGTACAAGGATTTGGTGATAACAAAAGTGCTAACGAGCGAAGAATTTTGGACGACACATGCTACAAATTATACAAAGAATAAGAATGCGAAAAAGCAGGAAATTGGTAAGATTTTTTATTGATTTTATGGAATGGTTTCAGTTTGGTTTGATAAAATGCATTGAAATAAGCAACCAGAAAGAAGTCTGCTAGCTATTATTTGAGTCGCTTGAAATAGAAGACTTTTCACTTTCCCATATTTAGGGCATTAATCGCGAGATTGAAATGGTGATCCCGAAATTCGGGATTAGAATTTTCGGGATCCCGAGATAGTCCCGAGATTTCGGGATTTTATAAAAAAAAAACGATATTAAGGGAATTTAAACAGATATAATGGCTTATTCGTACTTTATTAAAACTTAATTTCAATTATATATACATAAAACCGGAAGCTAAGTTCATTATAATGTTAAATTTATGCACATATGTACATGGGTACTAGCAAGTAAGACGTTAATTTGGAATTGTTTTTACGGGATGATTAAAGTTGAACAACTTTTTATTTACATTAAAAATTTTAATCTACATCGAAAATTCTATGATCACATTCAATAACCTTTACAAGTAAAATTATATCGATGGATATAAGTCGGAGATGTTAAAATTTGTCACAACTAGCATAAATACAAATTAAATGATTTCCAACTGCAAGTGGTCACGCCAGTCAAGTATGCACTGTGTGATGGTGTCTGATGAGAATCAGTGCATACTTTCGAAGCCACTTTGTCAAAATAGAATTTTCAATGTAGATTAAAATTTTTAATGTAAATAAAAAGTTGTTCAATTTTAATCATCCCGCAAAAACAATTCCAATTTGATTCTGCTTTCGGAGGCTGGTTCCGCAAAACGATCGAGTTTCCCGTATCAATATGCTCGGCTTTGATAAGCTTTAGAGATGATATACGTTGTCTATGCTGATTTATAGACAAGAAGGGAACCATGATCACATTCAATAACCTTTACAAGACGTTAATCTATAATTGCATCTAAATTAATCTTATGATCTAATTTCTTCTTATTTTCTTATCCAATAAAGCTCTTTATTTGGTCATGATAGTAAGTTATAAAATTAGTAAAAAACGAATTGAAATTTAATCAGCATAACGAATATTACGATAATATAATAAAAATACATTATTCTTTGTAGTTGTTTACATATCAATTACAAAATAATATTGCTTTTCAATGAAACAAGTGATAAGTATTAATATCAATTGGTTCAAACTGCTGATTCATTTTGAAAGTATGCTCTTAATAAACATAATTCGTCAAGAGGTTCAAAATTTAAACTAGACCTGATTTTGCTTCACATATATCCAGCTGTACACTTTTCGATGGGATATTAAGCATGTAATCATACGCCATTTGTAATTCATTATTACAACTGGCTTTCGCCTCCGTTTTCACAAAACAACATTTCTTTTAGTATTAAGTTCTGCTTTCTAATTCCCAAAATGGGTTAAATTTTTCAATCCCGAAATCTCGGGAGTCCCGATAAAAAATTCGGGATCCTGGAAATGTCCAAAATGTGTCGGGATCCCGAGATCCCGAAATCTCGGGTTGCATGCCCTACCCATATTGTACCTTACAATTCCCTCCAAACTAAATGATTTCAATCCAACAATTCTGTCTGCGAATTTTTCATGTATCCAAGCAAATGAGCCGAATTGAATAGTCGTCATACAGCTGCGGACATATAATAAATTTATTTATTAATTAATTGGGTAAACTCTATTTGATGCATCACAGCCGGGAAATTCTACCAACAGAGGGCGAATAGGTGGTAGCAAGGATCGAAAATTAAAAAAAAACACAAAATTACGCAAAAATATACGCGAGAAGACAACATAATTAAGAAAAACAAACAAACAAAAAAAACGCAAAAGCAAACACAAAAACACAAACATACTAGCCTGAAATCTATCGGTAAAAATCATGTAACAGCTATGTGGTACATCAAGTCGAGTTTTACCAAACTGTTTTCCTTAAGCTAAATTGCAATTACATTTCTAGATGTCAGCAGACTTTTTTGTCTGGTTAATTCGATATGGAAGTTATGAGGAAATAATTTTTATTTGAATAATGGTTTAGAGATAAATAGTGTGATGTTGATGCTCATTGAGGACACGTGTGTGCCTAGTTTGTCTAACAGGATTATTGAAATTGATTCTATTACGAAGATATTCTACGTTAACCAAACCTCTAATTATATCAAAGACGAAGCATGATGATAATACGGCTCTCCTTGAGGAAAGTGTCGCCTGGTTTAAGAGATTAAGTCTATTTGACATATAATAAACTGGTCTATTTGACATATAATAAACTTTATGTCAGCTGTTAGAAATTGACTATTTCTGCGGGATTTTTTGAATTATAAAAAAAACTTATCTTTTGAGTGCTGTGAATACGGTGAAATTAAAAATTTTATAATTTGACACAGTGAGTACTTCTTCGGCTTCCTTATTGGTTTCATAAATTTTTTGCAGTGATACCGTTATATCGGGCTATTGGTTTAGTTGTATTTTGGGTCTTTGTTCGGTCTTAAGTATCGATACGGGTTACACACCGAGCAGATTTTCCTTGTCCCAGAATGCCTTCCAATCAGAGCGACCACCCAGACGATTGCATGAAATGTAAAGTTCGGGTGGTGGATGGCGATAACGCCGTACAATGTGAGGGCGTTTGTGACAGATGGTATCATATCAGATGTGCAAAGATCTCTGACCAAGAATATGAATTCCTGCATAAAACCAAATCCAAGAGAAATATTTTCTGGTTTTGCGATTCATGTAAAACAAAATTCGCAAAATTCAAGAAATATAAGTCTCCACTTGTAGAACTAATGGATATGACTTCTCAAATCAAGGATAAAATTGATATTTTCTCAAAGGTGCAGCCCAGTACTAAGGATCTCATTACTGATATCCTTAAAAAATTTGAATTAGAGTTTTCAAAGTTGAACAGCAATCTTCCACAGAATAGACCATCTTTTTCGAGTGTTGTTCAGTCCACCCCCCGTGAGCAGAATAAAATAGATTATAATGTGGGTATAGCTGTCAGGCCCAAAGCTGCTCAGGATAGCTAGCTTACCATAAAGGAGATAAAGCAAGCAATAAGTCCTGCGCAAATAAAAACACCTATTGCTTTCAATAAGCCACTAAAACGGGAGCGTTTTGATAAAAACGAATAATGAGGCTAATAATAAAACTCTTATAGATAGCTTAAATAAACAACTTGGGCAAAAGTATACGGCTGAAAACACGAAACAGCGACTTCCAATTTTAGTTTTGTTTGGTTTAGAAAAGCAATACTCGGAGGAAGAGCTAAATTATCAAATTTCATCTCTGAACTATGACATTGGATTGGATCCCAAAATTCGTGTCAAATACTATAAAAAAAGGTACAAAAATGGCAAGTATATTGCATTCATTGAGGCCCCGGGGGTACATATTTCAAATTAGTTAACAGGTATGTTAACGTAGACTTTGGCAGCTACTTCTGCAAGGAAGACCTTAACGTCAGAAGGTGTTTTAAATGCCAGAAATACGGACACCCATCAAAATATTGTAATAGGACAAATGATGTTTGTACCAAGTGCGCTGGTGATCATAAAACCCAAATTTGTACCTCCGAAATACTTAAATGTGTGGATTGTGTCGCTAAGAATAAGAACAACGTTAATCATAGGGCGGATAGTAAAAATTGCCCAGAATATATAAAAGCTGTACAATTTTTTATTAGGAAAACTAACTATTCCTCATAAATCATATGCCACTGCAGTCTCTAAAAATATTCTATGCAAACGTTAGAAGTATTCGAAATAAATTTCACGAATTGGAAGTAACAGCTACAGTATTGAATGATTCTGATATCATTATTTTAGGCGAAACCTGGATTTATGAACACGGAGCAGTTTTTTATGACATCTCAGGGTACTCTGCAGTGTTCAATTGTCGAGATTCAGTTGGAGGTGGAACATTGATTTACATAAGGAACAGTATCAATTTCAAAACCCTAGTCAATGAAAATCAGTATAACATAATCATTATGGAACTAATAGTTTGTAAAACTCCTCTAAGACTTGGCACTCATTACAGAGCTTCTTATCAAGAAAGCATGGATTACCTTGAGTATATTGATATTGATGGTGACAATAATATTGATGTACTTAAATGTAATGATAATATAACCAGAAACTACCTGGAAACGCTAAAAATGAACAATGCGACTTTGTATAATGAGAAACAACCAACTAGAGTTACAAATGAGTCTGCGACGCTTATTGATCATGTTGTCAGTTAAATTGTCGGCTGTGATGCATCAAATCGAGCAGATGATTTAAAATGCATCAAGGATCTTCTTGCTCCACTCCTTACTTCTATAGTTAACAAGCACTTGGATGAAGGCACCTTTCCTAATGTTTTGAAAAACTCTCTTATCACCCCTATCTTTAAGAGTGGTGATATCGATGATCCAAATAACTATAGGCCAATTGCATTAGCAAGCGCCTTCAGCAAGATTTTTGAGAGAGTTATCAGTTCTAGGCTAGTTCACTTTATTAATAACACTATAGGCTTCGATCAAAATCAATATGGCTTCCTTAATGGCAGCAATACAAGTGCAGCCCTCATAGATGCGCAACATTATATTAACAGCCAACTAGACAAGGGTTTATATGTTTCAGCCATATTTGTTGACCTCAAAAAGGCATTCGACAGAGTTGATCATACCATTTTAGGCCATATTTTAAACGAACTAGGTGTTCGAGGAAAGGGAAATGAATAAATAAAAAATTACTTATGCAACCGGACCATAAGTACCCAGTTCAAAGGTGAAACTAGTGATAGGAGAGTGATAAATATAGGCATTCCTCAAGGATCCATTTTGGGACCAACTATCTATTTGCTTTATGTCCAGAGTCTGAATAATCTTAATTTAGTATCTAAATATGTTATTTATGCAGATGACAGCCTTATATTAAACTCAAATAGAGATCCTACCGAACTAGAGCGGATGATCAATGATGACTTAGGTAGATATTTCAATTGGCTTGTTACTAATAAATTAAAAATAAATGTTAATAAAACGCATTACTTGATTTTCAAGCAGAAAAATAAGGAAAACATATCTTTAAACATCTTGATAAACAACCAACCCATTGATAGACTAGAAAAAACTAAATATTTAGAAATAATAATTGATGACAAATTGTCATGGTCGGATCAAATTAGAAAAATCAGAGCCAAGATTTGTCCCATTGTAGGTTTCTTAAGAAGACGATGCTACTTGAACATTGTTTTAAAAAACATGATTTATCATGCTTTTGTAATTCCACCTATTAGTTATGCTATGGTTAATTGGAGCCAATCTTCTTCAACAAACCTGGCCAACCTGAGCAGAACTCTAAATAAGGCAATTAAGGTAGTTCACAATCTGAGTACACGGAATCCCACTAATCAGCTACCTTTCATAACTGGGAAAATGACTTTTTTTCAACTATTAGCATTTCAAAAACTAATAACAATATGGAAAATCGTCCACGGAAAGAATAAATCTTCTATTTCTTTGACAATGACCAAAGAAATGCATAGCTATGAAACAAGATCTGCGAATTCTTATAGATTGCCTCCAGTCAGAACCAATAGAGCCCTTAATAACCCGATTCTTTCAGCTATATCGTTGTATAATGATATGCCTGATGATTTAAAAAACAACCTATAGTATTTCGTTACTTAAAGGAAGCTGAAGCAGTATGTTCTAAACCTATTTTTAAAGGCGAATGTAAATATTTTTCTTAAATTTTAGTTTTTTTTTATCTTTTTATTTTTATTTTTTTATTTTTATTGTCTAACTTTAGTTCTTATCTTATTTATATATTAATTCTAACCAATACATGCTAGTATTTCTTTCTTTTCACTCCATAAAAATCAAATTGAAATAGCAGAAAATTCAATTAAAACAGTTTTATAATGAACAGTTTGATTTGTGAATTCTTGTCCTCTCTCATATCAGTGTTCGACACTGCCTGAGGGGGGGAAAGTTTGTGACAAATTAAGTTATTCAATTGCATGCAATATAAAATACTTTGTTAGGGGTGTTGGTGAATTCAAGTGAGAAACTAAAGACCATACCACAACTAATTAGCCAGTTATGTCACTCCTAATGTACCCTCATTTTGTTAAAGAAAGAAAAAATTGTGATGAGAGTGTGATTCAGACCCTTCCACAGATCCTTCATTCCCTACTCGGGAATGGTCAATTTATTACTAACTTAGCGGCATTCAAACTAACCCCATTTTGTCTATAGTTAGTAGGAAATACTTTACAGTTGGTGATGGATAAAAAGTGCATGCATATTTATATATTCTTTTCTCAACAGAGCCCTCTTTCAGCCTTTAAGCATGAGTATGTTGAAATGGTGAAATTTTCTTCATTTCAGTAAATGCTAGTTTGCTGAGCTGAAGAAGTGTGTCACGAAATCGGATATGTATGTGTATTTATACATTTACATATATATGTTTGATTGTCGATGACGAATTCGAGAACTGTAAGTTGGAAGACTTTCGAAATCGTGTGGATTATAGAGATCTCTCAAGTCAAAAGGCACGAACTGCTTTTGGACAGATTCCAGTTTATTGTTATGAATATCGGAAAAGGATTCCAGAAGATGCAAGCGTATTCGAGTATAGGGCAAACTAAAGACATAAACAGAGACCTTGTAATCTATACGTTCTTGAATTATTTCGCACGTCTTTTAATTAATCCTAGCTGCTTGCCAGCTCTTGCAAGCAGTAATTTTTTGGAAAGACGGCATTGGAATCTAACGTGTTGCATTCGATCCCGAAGATAAAAATTTAACCAGTTTAAGAGGCTTCCTGAAATGCCAAATTTTTGGAGCTTATGTTTCAAAATGACATGATCAACGCGGTCAAACGCTTTACTGAAGTCGGTGTATATAGTATCGATTTGACGCCATTTTCCCCATATTACAAAGCACATTCGTGACATTCGGCCTTCTGAGAAAAAACTCTTTGAGATCTGTTGCTGACTCCGATATTTACAAACTGATTTAGGCCAATGACAAACACGGTGGCTCCAGCGACGCGTTTCCCGAGAGGAAAACCGACTCGGTTTAGCCGTACATTCATTTAGCATTGTGATGACACACACCGCCTCTCGGTTTCCTTACCGAGTCGGTAGACGAGAGAAATGACCCACCGACTCGGTTCTTCGAGTGTTTTTCGATTTTTTCATTGCGGCATAGTCCGATCGAGCTGAAATTTTCAGCGTGCATTGATGAATGATTGGAATATGGGAATGAAAATCTGATCAGAAAATTGATTTTTGGAGAATGATATGGATATAGTATTGGAAAATGAAAAATTTGTGGGCACTAGGTTTCTAAAAGTAGGCAATTAGAATCACTTTACGCAAAATTCATATGCATATATACATATATATTTATATGCATGTATATACATATGTTGTATGCACGACTACTTTTTTCACACGCATCTTTATGATACTCCGACGTAATTTGTAACTGAACCGACTCGATAAACGCTTCTGAAAATCGTTGTGTGTGTCAACCTACGCGCCAAACCGAAGCGTTAAACGCTTCGGTGGAACCGCCAAGTGTGTCATTGGCCTTAGTTTGTATACGAAATCAAAAGCGTAGTATACAATGTGGTTTCAAAGTGGATTAGGATTAGTCAATGCACGTTGTAGACCCGTACCGGATTGAGTTGGGATAAGATCCGATCCGATCAGGAAAGTTTTCCGGATCGAATTGACTTTGGCGTTAAAAGATGTTAAATAAGCGAACGTCTTTTCCTTTCACTATATATACAGATATATACAGATTTGTATGAATAATAAACGTTTAGCCGATAAGTATTTGGATTTTTTGAGCTGAATCTGGTACATTCAACGTTGACCTCTGCCAGGTCCACTCTTAAGTCGATACTAATTTTGCCTATCACTTTGATTCAGGCACCACCGTATCTTCTGATTAACAAACAATGCAGCTCAATCTTTAGCTTCAATTCTGTTACGATTTCCTCTTTTAACAATAAAACGTTGCAGCCCGTATCAATGTAGCCACGCAAATTTTTCTCGTTAACTTCACAATCCAGAAAATAATACTCGCTTTTCTTCACGCTAGCATACTCTGTATATTTTATCAAAGGGTTGCCTGATTTTGAACAATTATTTGTTAAGTGTCTTAGTCGTTCACAATTTATGCACTCAATTCCAGGCTCTTTACACTTGATCGACACATTAAAACACTTAACTAATTTCCCTGGATCGTTCTTATGAAACTTTTTCTCATCTGCTACTCTTTTATTTTTGGCATTACATATTGGATAATCCGAATACTCTACAGGCTGGTCAGCACTTGATAAGAAGTCACTGTACAATTCTTCTGGCGACTTATTTCGGCCAGGACTTCTTCTTGCGAAATGCAGAATCTTACAGCCCATTGATCAGTCAGGAAACGGCATCTTTGCCTGTTATTTAGCACGTTAGCAATATTCTCTTTTTCGCGAAATAGTATTCCATCATTGTCTCCTTCTGGTCATTTCTGCAGCTTACTAGTTTCCTAAGCGATGTAACACAGTCGTGATGCTCCGCAAAGAAGCCTTTGATGAGTCCTTTCCATTCATTCTAAGATCTTTGGTAGGAGCTTAAGTTAGAATACCATTTTTTTGTCATCCCTGTAGCCTTCTATTCTGTACATGGGGTAAATCGTAGTGCTTTCGTCCCATCCATTTACCACTGCCATCTGCTCTATTTTATCCAGCCACCTGTTCGCACTTAGATTAGGTTTTCCAGGCTTGAACATTGGTATGGTTTATTATTCGAGTTCATATAAAAAGTATTTGATTCTATCTACCGTCCGACATTCATCGCATTCCCTGACTGACCCTCTTAGGCTTTCTACTTTTCCGTGGGACCGGCGTATCCTGAACCCTGCCATAAAAACAAGGAAAATATGAAAGGTTAAGAAACCGTTTTTCATAAAGTTTATGTAGTCCCATGCGATTTGGTTAATCTACATATTCCTTTTTCGTGTCTTTATTTTTCCACTCTGTGCAACAGATGTGGTTCTCTTTTTACGGTCGTTTTCGACCAGTTGCACGGATGGTTATTATCTCTATTCGTTTTGATATCTTACAATTGCCCTGTAAGAAACAAGGTTGATAAATTTTTGTGCACGGTATGGTATCGCTGGCCCTTCTTGAACTCTTTTACACACGATTTCAATTTCCTCATCATGATGCATCCATTTTTGGTCTGGTTCCATGCTGACATTCAATTGATTATTTGATTTCGTTATACTAATCATACATGTCTTTACGATAATCTTGAAGTCAGGATCAACCTTATTACTAATCAGCTGTTAGACAAAGTATTACTTCTTATTCTCATTCAGATTTTATCCATCAACTTAACTTTAGAAGCCAAATATTTCGTTTATTAGAAACTTCTCGAAAACCCAGCGTGCTATTGAATAACTTTAAAAGTGTTCAGTTTATTTTTTAATTCCTGTTTGGCCAATTTTCCGCGCCCAGTTGCATCATAGCAGTTTGTGATTCACTGAATAAAGAGGTATGGTTGGGTATATTTCCCTGTCAAAAAATTATCACATAAAGAATTTCCATACATAAATTCGATTTGCTTCTGAATATGACACGTAAAAAATGATATCGTGGAATGGTTTTTGAAAAATTTATTGATCTTTGCCACTCGTCTTTTGATTTTCACAGGCGCACCGAAAGTCATGTAAACGATATGAGTATGATAGGTTTGTCCATGCGACCCCTAAAAATACAGTTGCCAATGTACTAACCCCTTCACTGTGCCATATAAACACCTTATCGAGCACTGATATGTGATGCCAGTGCTCATAAGGAAATGAAATTGAATATCGCAGCCAAAGGCAATGTTTTCTTTTTTGGATAAAGTGGACTACAGTCGAATGTTGCAGTAAAATGGAATGGCATTTTTGTAACTAAAGTCCCATGTCGCAGTAAAAGGGTTAAGTAACGTTTTCAAATTCTCCCCCAAAATCATCAGAACATATCAAAAATGTTTGAAACATTGGCTGATATCAGGGCGTATTGTAGCGAAAAATGTGGTTGGAGCGTGTCGGGCCTTAACACAACTCAGAACCAGACCGAAGTCCGGAACCAAGATGGCTAAGGTCCAACAGGAGTGGAATGGCTAATGCCATTCGAGAGGCAAATTCAAAAAAAAAAAAAAAAGAATTGCCCCGAGAGCAGGGTGCCCTAGAAATGGCCGTGAAGGCCCCTCGTCCGCATTAGCGGAGCACCCTTCAACCAACCCCGACGGATGCTGGGGTGCCGCTTTGCTAGCTCGCTGCAGCTGGTGGGTTCATTCAACTCTCAAAAGAAACGGGATGCTACGTATTATTCTTCCGTCATAATATCGTAGCCGCAAACTGGTATATAAACATACCCAAGGGACAAAAGGGGGCATAGTTCCGTTAAGGAAACCACCCGTGGTTCTGCAACATGGGCTGACTAAGCAGACCCAGTGCCCGTGACGACGCATGGAGCCAGAAAATTGAAAATCTGAAAACGGAAAATCCGGGAAAACTCTGCCTCTCTTCTCAGAGAAACCCGGGTGAGGCAGACAGCCCCGGGCCCCCGATGGTAGCGGAGCCCTGACCCCGATGGTCTGGGGTCCTCCACCCACTGATATTGACCATTTTCCAAAAATTAGAATCTAGAACCAAAATGAAAACTAACCTATATTGGTCAATATCCCTCCCCCTCTAGAGAAAATCTGAAATTCACTGAAACACTAATAAGTCATTGGCCAGCCAGGACTTGTGCGGACCCTGAAACAGAAGAGAACTTCTCGGGCTTTCGCCCAATAAGAAGGCCAATTGGTTGCGCTTTAACAATTCATTGCTTTATTTTCTCACAAGAAAATTTCGAATGAGTAAGAAACAAAAAAAAAAAAACATTAATTATGCATAAGTTTAAATGAAGATTACATTCGAGACTATTCTTGCTTTTTAGTCAGAATTAAATTTTAATGATTGCAATTTAAGTTCAGTATCCATTAATTGTATATAATTCATTTGCAAAACAAGACAATAAAATGATGATGCTAAAGTCTATTCAACGCATCGCTTTGCTTCTGGTTTCTGTGGCATCTATGTTTTGAATGAACATGTATATCACGCACAAATGAATTTTTACAAATAAATACGTTTTTTCTTGAAAAGAAAATTCAACAATAACAGTGGTAAATCCCCTTCATGCAAGAAATGGTACCAGTTCTAACATTTAACTGAGGCAGTCTTATATGGGGCTTATTATTTATTTTACTTTGGATTAAGTATGCATGCAGTTTGCTTACGTATAGGAGGACCCAATTTATTTTCAGATAGACGAGTAGTAAACTTACAGTGCAGAAGTAAGCGCCGAAATAAATTTGCGTCCTCGTGTGCCTAATGGCAGTGATAATTAATATCAGGCGTAGGTTTATGTTTTCTTTTGCATTTAGTGCGCTCCAAAACGCGACCCGAAGACTTGCGCTCACAATAGCAAGGTGGATTATGATTGTTATTTTTAGGACCACGCGTGTTAGCTTCGTGAAATAACTTTATTCAACATCAGGTGCATGAATCCATTCATTATGCGATTGATTTTCAAGCTTTAAAATCATCGCACCGGCATTGAAAGTTTGTGAGAGCTGAATTAACCTCATCTAACAAATTATATGATTATGTGTACCCGAAACGAAACAAAACTAATATACCAGCGATAAGCAATGTACATCCAATTAATAAAAGATTAATACAAGTGTACAGATACTGGCAGGAGAATTTTACCTACTTATAGGCTCGATACATGTGTGAAAGATAATTTAGATACGGAGTAAATTAGAATCAGAACATATTATATTTTTTTTTCTTTGATTCTTCAAAATGGCATGCAATATCTTTAAGTGAGCAAACGAAATATGATATGATTATTGGTACTTAAGTATTTTTCTACCGTTCAGATGCCTTCGCCCAATACCAGGTGGTTTCAAGATGTAAGTGCAATCTTCACAGGTTCATTTTTCTTCACTTTCAAGCGATGATGGTTGATCACACACTATTATCCTTTTCTCTACGTTTAGAAATTCCATGCAGACGCGATCGCGAATCCGAGAAACATGCGGGAAAGAACTTACGAGTCCAACTAATTCATGTAAAATGCTCAGCTTCGCGTGAGAAGTCTTCGGAGTGGTTCAGCTGTTATAAATAAAAGGTGGAGATGAACAATCTGACTGGTGATGGTATACTAGTTGATTAGCTGTTTGGCACAGTTTTATGGGCCACCTTTTCCGCTCTTCCATAAGCATCACAAAGTAATGAATTTCGCTTTCGGGCCGCTTTCCAATCAGCTATAATTTGTGCTTGATTCTTGACGTTAGTCTTCCATTTGTTTCGATCGTTTCTGGTACTTGATTGTCATACCGAACGGTCCAGGAAATGCAAATCATTACATCAGAATTTGTGCCAAGCACTCAAAAGCGGCACACAGAAGAAACCAAGAACACATCTAATCTCCCTGATAGAGTTTTTAGTCGCCACTCTCGATTTGATTTGGACCAAGAGCGATTTTCTGCCTTTCGCCCGAGCTACTCAGAACTTGTTTGAAGTTCTTCTACTGGACCCAGTTGGGGAAAATCGTAGCCGTGCACACTTCTATGACCGTTTCCGGTTACTTACAGCAACAACTTGCGGCCCCGTCGAAAGTGAATCCAGGTCTGCCCCTCTTCAACACTACAGTACAGCGTCCTCTGTGCTCCTACAACTACGACAAATCACCGTACAAACTTCCAAAACCAGACGCTTTTGTTCCTGGTATTAACGTCCAGATTCCCTGGCTCTGGTTTAACCATGAACGATGTCCATGTGCTCATGTAGCACCTTCCCCATCTTCCACGAATTGTCACAGTCTTGTCGTCGTATTATAAGGCACATCTCCTTTCTGTTTTTCTTTGTAGGGTTTTGCAGAAATCATTACTCAACGGCCACAAGGGAACGGATCACAAAGAACTATCGAATATTAATAATCCTTTTAATGGCACATGAGTCAGGATAATATGTTAAATATTTTTCGTAAAGAGCAAAAGAAATATCTCCACATCGCAGACACACGCGCGCTACTCGCTCTTCAAATACACAAAAATATGGGACACAGAGATGGACCACGAGTAGATGATCAACATTAACTTTTCGTCAATCTTATAACGCCTGAAATCATTACACATTTCAGTTTTTTTTTCTCGAATACACCTAGTCAGTAATAGCACGTGCGTATCCAATTAGCACTACTTGGAACGAAGTTATAGATAAGGCACACATTACACCCAAAAGTTATTTCACTTCCTCCTTCTACGTGTGTGCGCAAATTCAAAAGATCAATATCTCCCAGTAACTCGTCGAACAATCCCAAATACTCCCTGACGTTACTTCTCGATCTTACCAAAACTTAACGACCGCGAACACGCCTTTTCGAATTGGAACCCTTTTCGATTGAGAATTACGATCGCGGTAAACTTTGCACAATCGTATGCGATATTACTTGTGCGACTTGCAATTTAATACACGATATATACGGTCGGCTCAATTAGTTGTGGTTGTATTGATACAATAAGACGCGATTTCGATTCCATCCTTCGAATGAAATTGTTAGTTTCCATTCCGACGCGACCGTCCACTTGTACCAACTCAATTAGATCCCCAAAACACGGTGACCGCAGAGCTTCCCGTCGCCACGACGGTCTAACAAAGACTGTCTCGATTCTCAGTTTGCGTTTCGAGACGAGCGCAAAAGATCCCGTTGGATTTTCGCTCGCCTCGAAATTGAAATACAAAGGTCACGTCGGACTTACTGTAACTTGTTATTTTTCAAGTCGAACAACAAGGTACAGCTAGTCCGACTGAAAAATAATTAAAGTTCCAAGGACACTACAGGAAATAATGTACACAGAAATTTCGAAATGAAATTTCGGGATGTAACAGTATCTAGACGACATAAGATGCAATGTCACTAGTTTGAATGACAAGTATGACGCTACACTCGGTAGAATTAAGAACCTCGAAAACAAAACCCGACTGTTGAACGACTCGATAATAGACTTGCAGCAGCTGGAAAAATCTGATGTACAGCTTTTGCCATCTGTATCTGATAATAACCTGCAGTCACTTAAGGAGTTAGTTCACTGTTAAATTGCTCCAAAAAAAAACTATTCAAGATATCGATTTGAAATTTTGCATATATCTTTATTGAAGTTAAAAGTTGACATTATCATTGGAAAAAAATATTAGAAAACAAAATGGCGGCCGCTCCAATGGAACGCCGAAGAAAAAGCAAATTGCGCCTCGTAAATTCCTGGACAAAATAAGCATTTGTGAACAAACTACCAAAAATATATCATTAGTTTTGAACATAAAAAACTGCACGGACCTAAATTTTGAGCCCTAAAGCGATTAAAAAAAATTGGTATACTTTTGAACATTGGTTATCCAGTTTTTGTCAGACTGATCGCTTGGACTAAAGCAGCCCAATCACAGGTGCCACTACATTTACCCTAGCAACCAGAAAAGCATCGAAAAAAGAGAGGGGGATAAGACGCAAGCAATCTAAAACAAAAGACAACTCCCCGGCAGGTGACAAATAGGCAGAAATAACGAAGATTATTGGTACGGAAGGATTTGAGAATGCAGAAAAAGAAGGAAATGTGAACTTCCTCACACACGAAGCAAATAGCGCTCGCCCAGTTTCTGCTATCTCCAGAGCTGAAACTTTTAATTGCAAACTCAATGGTGTGATGAAGTCTCGGGTATTATTTTTATCAAGGTTTGCTCCAGCTACTACCCCCGAAGATGTAAAAAACAATATCATTGACATTCTACACCACACTAAACATTTTTTACCTTCTGATGGCATCTCGGTTGCGAAAATCGGTCAACATCGTCGGGTGTCATCGTTTGTCATCGTTCCAGAGTGCTGCTTTAATACCATCACACAGTCCAGTTTCTGGCCAATGAACGCAATCGTCTGTGAACTTATACCAAAAAATCGTGCTACGGCTGGTAAATCTCTGCCAAAAAACAATTCGAAAACATGTCCATCTTCTACGCCAACATGAGTGGCATGCGATCTAAAACTAACGATTTTTATACGTACAATCTTTCTTAAGACTTCAATGTCATACCTTTACCTGAAACTTGGCTTTGCGCAAAGATATTGAATACAGAACTATTTGATTCACGGTTTTCTGTCTTCCGTAAAGATCTTCATGGAGTTTTACTCGACGTCCCGGTAGGTGGGGGCGTCTTGCTTGTCGTGCCCAGTTCTGATCGCATATTAGAAGTAATCATACCGAACACCGATAGCTTGGATATTGTCTGTGTTCGTGTGGATCCGGGATTGGCGCAACTCTATTTAGCAGTTTTATATATCCCACCTAACTCAGAAACAATTTGTTACGAGCAAGTACTTAACGCCACTCATAATTTATGTGACCTATTAGATGGAAATGAACTCATACTCATGGGTGACTTCAACCTACCCAGGGTTACTTGGAACTTATCTGACGACAGCGTCACATTAGCCCCAACTTTTTCTCCTGGTAATCGCCCATGTGCCGAAGAGTTTATAAACTATTCGAAGCGATAATCAGTAATGTTGTGGTGTTTCATATCAAATCTATATGGTTTCAACAACATGGTTTCATGAAAGGCAAATCCACACCTACCAACCTGCTGGAGTTTTCCAATACTGCTGTTCCATCAATCGAGGCAGAATTTCAGGTAGACTGTATTTACACTGTCTTCATGAAGGCTTTTGATAAGCTGGATCATTCCATATTATTGTGTAAATTGTCCTCGTTTAACTTTCCCCAGCTAATGATTTCCTGGATAGTATCTTGTTTGGAATGCCGTGCCCAATGCGTATCCTTCCGTGGTGCCCTTTCATCAGAAATTGATGTCATATCTGGTGTTCCTCCAGGAAGTCACTTAGGACCTCTACTTTTTCTTTTATATATAAATGGCCTAACATTCGTCAATTTTACTATATGCAGATGATGCCAAAATTTTTAAAAAGGTATCAATGCTCACGACTGCTTGGAACTTCAAGCTGACCTAAATAACTTCACGACTTGGTGTGACACTAACAAATTAGTCATTAATATTGACATGTGTACCGTTGTTTCGTACACGCGTAAAATTAATTTATTGAGCTTTGAATACTCTTTGAATAGTATTCCCTTAAGGTATTCTTACAAATTACTCGATTTAGGAGTTCTTTTAAATAATGATTTACTTTTGACGATCATATTAACGCCATCTTATTAAAAGCTTCATCTTCTTTGGGATATGTGAGGTGACGATCCAAAGAGTTTCATGACATGCATCTTACTAAAATTCTTTTTTGTACTGTAGTAAGACCGATACTTGAATATGCGTGTATAGTTTGGGCGCCTTATCAGCAGGTGTATGTGGACTGTATCGAGTCCATTCAGAAAAAAATTTCTACGGTTTTGTTTTTGTGAATTTGCTTGGTCAGATCCTCTTCGCTTGCCTCCTTACATTGATCGACTAGGTTACTGGCCATGAATACACTTAATAACAGACGTGAAAATTTCAAAACGATCTTTGCTGCTAAGCTCCTTACGGCAAATATTTCGTCTGAACATCTTTTAGGTTTATTTGGCCTCAATACCAAGGGTCACAGAGTGAGACACGTGAACATTTTATCTGTACCTTCCTATCGGACCAACTACGCCTTCAATAAGCCCGTTTCGTCCATAAAAAGAAATTTTAACAGTGATTAACATCAATTTGTCTTTTATATATGCTTACCGTCTTTGAAAAAGAGCTAGGCTAAAAATAGTCCACCATAATTGATTTGTTTGTAAATTTTTAATCTTTTTTTTTAATGTAAATGATACTAGTCTGTATTAGACGAACTTTTTGAATAAATAAAATACATAAAAAAATGATTTTGTAGCGGTGGTTAGCAGTAGTAACCACCAGTCCTTAAAAGATTAACATTGTATACCCACATGAAAATTTACCAGATAAAACTTTGTCAAATCATCTTGCTTCATCCTATCATGGATTTAAAATTAAACCCTCATATTATACTCCTTCAATAATTTCAGGTGTATCGGGTGCCTTTTTAGCTGACATTAAGCCGCAAACGGACGGTTGCAATGGCCTTAAATATAATCTAACGGCCGACATAATAAATTGTATATTTAAGACATATCCGGCTGTGAAACGTAAACATCAAGAAAACGTTCCATCGAAATTGACCGAATCGGAATTTTGGACGAAATTCTTTCAATCGCATTATTTTCATCGTGATCGACTTACGGCCGGGACGAAAGACATATTCACCGAGTGCGGTAAAATCGACGACCAGACTCTTAAGGCTGCAGTGCAAAAAGGTCCGGGCGATTCGTTATTAGATCTGCGTCAGTTCGAGGATACAAGTTTGGAGGAAGGTTTCGGTGGTGCTCCAGGTGATAAGAGTGGTGTGAATAGCGGGAATATCGTTCATCAAAATATGATCAAGAGGTTTAATCAACATTCAATTATGGTGGGTTGTGGCGATTGTTTGCTTGAAAGTATAATTTTATGAATCCAATACTTTTGAAATCAGGTCCTGAAAACCTGCACGGATGTCGCAGACCAGGCGGCAGCTAGCAATGGAACAGATTGCGCGTCGCCTCCCAAGGATGCGAATAAGAACGATATGACCATGAACGGCGTGAAGGAGAAGAAGAGGAGTCACAAACTGAACGAGAACAATTTCACAGATTCATCCCAACAGGATGCTACAGATACTGCCACGAAACCGAAGCGACAACGCATTCTTGAAAAAATTTCGTACGATGATCTGGGTGCACCGTTGCTTAATGGTTGTGTTACAGACACGTCTAATCCCGATCAAGATTCTTCGAATAAAGCGCAACAGCTTAAATTGGCGAAAGTTGAGCGCTACCTACACGGTCCGATTCCAATCAGCAACGATATACAAGAGGAGACTCAAGAAATGAATCTGAACATGACACAATATCAAATTTGCCAGGATGCGGAATCGTCGTGGAGCCAGAGAACTCCGCACAAAGTGCTTGTTAGCGCAACGGCTGCGGTGAATGCGCTAGGCGAGCTAAGTCCAGGTGGTGCATTGATGCGGGGCTTTCAGGAACAATCACTGGCACGTGAGTATTTCTACATTAGTGTGTGATAAGCACATTATATACCATTTTCGAGTCAAATTCATAGATTTTTACTACAGATTCATAATATTATGGAGCCTAATTCATAATTTTTCAAAACAAATTCGTAGATTTTCGATAACAATTCGTAAGTTTTTAATTCAAATTCATCATTTTTTTTGAGTCAAATTCATAATTTGGTCAAAGCAAATTCCTAATATTTTCGTTTTAAATTCATAATTTTTGTAAGTTAAATTCGTAATAATGGTTTGTAATCTGAAAGCTAATGAATAATATCCAGCAAAATTTGGTTCTGCCTTGAATATAGGAAGTAGAAAACTAAGGAGAGTTCCAGCAAAAAAACTATATACAAACCATTATTATGAATTTAATTTACAAAAATTATGAATTTGAAACGAAAAAATTATGAATTTGCTCTGATAAAATTATGAATTTGACTCAAAAAAATTATGAATTTGACTTAAAAACTTACGAATTGTTATCGAAAATCTATTATGAATTAGGCTCGATAATATTATGAATTTGTAACAAAAATCTATGAATTTGACTCGAAAATGGTATATTCAATTATAAAACCAATTATGTTTAAGTTTAGATATTTTCCTTTATTTAACTTGTATGCTCTCTTAGAACTTGTACCACCCGATGTTGAAAAGGAGCTACGTGGTATATATCTATCGCTGAGCGAGTTATTGCGTCATTTTTGGCATTCATTTCCGCCCACAACTCCCGAATTGGAAGCTCGTGCCGTGCGAATGCACGAGTCGTTGCAACGATTCCAAATGGCCAAGATAACACCCTTTGAGGTAACCCCAAACCTAACCAAGGCTCTCAAATGTTTTCAAAACTTTCTCTGTTCCAGGATCGCGTAATGCGTGAATTATCGCCACTTGGCAACACATTGACGCAACATTTGAACCAATTATTACAAGCGGCCGCTCGAAAGTTTGCGACGTGGCAAGAAAGAAGGATGCGTCAACATCGGTAGCAGCAAGCCTACTTAATGTAATCCACCCTTCTCGCGGCCGACTAAAGGCCGTTTCGAGTTTCGTCCTAGTTTCACTCATCTCAAACGCGAATTGGCTCGAATCAACACGAACTAGTGATTATCGTCATTGATGCATATACACATTGTTTTGTAAAAAGCGCATATAGAATGGACATTTTCATTACATTCTCATTTTCTCAATCTATTCCTATACTTGGTCGCCATTGACCCACATTGCATTTCATGTATTAAATCCAGGCAAGGAACGGGCTTGGAAAAGTCTACAAAGAACCATATTTTCAGACCATAAAGAAACATTTACATGTGCTCGATTTAAGTACGTAAGTAAGCTCATCACCGATATCTGAAAACTATCAAACAACTCACTACTTTTCAATTCAACAACTGAAGAAATCGTTGAACGACGGCGCTAGCATGAAGTTTTTTTTCTATTTTTATAAAACGACTAGTAGTTGACTGATGGATTGTTATAATTTTGAAGTGCTTATTTTGTTGCTAAATATAACTTATAGCACCTCATTCAATATAACTTGGACCTGGATGGAAGACATAACCGTGAAAATATTTGTTAGAAATCGTGATGGTAAATTAAATGCAGTCAAATGCTCCTATGTTGCAATAAAAAGTCAACGAAAAACCGATTTCACAAGGTCGCGACTATTTGACTGTATTCCACGAAAAAAATACAATTTGTACATAGTACTAATACGATTAGTTGGTCCTCTGTTTTTTTTACAATCTTAAGATTATCTTTATAAATTATTATTATTGTTTTTTTTTTGGAAATGAGAATAATCATTCGAACAAGTGAATCTTGAATGGTTAAATATGAAACATAACAGACAAGTAATATTACTATTGAAAAATGAAAATGATAACAGTATGAGAGTATGTAGGTGAAGCAGATTAATAATTTAGATGAAGTTACCTAATTTCATAATCGATTTGTTATGATAAAATGAAACAATTACAAATTGAAAAAGAAATATATAAAAAATACAAGATTTACTGAATTGTTTTATGTTTCATGGGAGAATCCAAAGAGAAATTTTCATCTGGCGACCAAATAATATTGTCATGTTTCCTCCTTGAAACACATTTCGTGGATTCGTGACTCTACGTTTTCCAAATAAAACAGTTTATTTATCGCCACTGAAAGTACTTTTATTTAAAAAAAACAATCGTCAAAAATCAATCACTTTTCTTTGCACTTAACTCGCGTACAAACTTTCAACAATCGTGTTAAAAACAGAATTTTAAAATCTCTTTAAAATTACTTAGCCGCGTAATTTACTTGACTAGCTTTTCAAAGAATGACTGGTCTTAAGTCAGGGATATTACGTCAGTGAAATTCAATAGGATGCTTGGTTTCACGATATTTCGATTCGATACTTCTCGATGATTCTCAATATTTCTTGGGTTGATAGGATGAAGTACGATTTATATTGATGTATATGCAACAATATGTAAACTTATTTCGGAAATAAGAAGAAAAGAAAGAAAAACAAACAGCGTTCCCGTCCAAAAAAAATAACTTTTGATTTAGTGTAACACGTGGATAAATTTTTTTAGGATATCATCTAATTTCATCCTGTTTGCTTTTAAAACCTCTGAAAATGTTTTTTTTTTTAGTTAAGACTGAGTTGGTTTCCTTTGGTATATTTCTTGTCGGGATCGTGCTCTCTTGTTCTTCCTCATTCAACAAGTAGAATTTATCGGTTTCTTCAATAATCTTATTTATTACAAAAACACAATAAAAATAATCTTATTCGCTTCAAAATATGATTCGTTTTTCTTCGCTGATATTTCAAGGACTAGATTCTCTCCTTTCCAGATTGAACACTTCCTATTAATGGAAACATGCTCTGCAGAATTACACAGAATACAGAAGTAACTATTGCAGGCACCATCACAGGATTTGGAATCGTCACAGTCATATGCTCCGCATTTTATACATTTTTCTCAGTGCGTTTGCAATACTTAGCAATATGCTTCAACCTGCCTAATTTGGGACATTGTCTACGCTTAGACACATAGTGTTCTACCTTTATATTTAAGTACTCTACTTTCACAAACTCGAGGAGTTCCTCTACTTCAAGTACACATTTTACCGTTAAAGATACGATTATCATTTCTATCTCTCATTTCTGTCTATCCTGTTTCCAGATTTATTACAGGCAATTCCTAGATTTAAAATATCGAAACCGAAATCAAGTGGTATATTTCTCAGCACACCACATATAAATAGGAAATTGTTTGGGATATATACGTAAGATTAACAGTATTACAATCTGTTACGTAAGAGCGTGGTCACTGTTAAAGTATAACAACAATAGATTTTGTTAAAATTCGCACATTTATTGTTTAACTGGTAGTCAATACTCAATGCACATGCAAATGCATACCTTAGTAGCAAGTCCGATTTCCTCCAGCATCAATTATGGCCTGACGCCGTCGGGGCATGCTTTCCACGAGGTTTTCGGCATATTCTTTTGGAAAAGACCTCCAAATTTTCCGAATTTGTCGAGAAAGTTTATCTAAATTACATGGTCTGCGTTTGCGAAGTTGTATTTTTATTATAGCCCACACATTTTCTATTGAATTTGCATCCGGTGACTGAGCGGGCCAATCTAAGGTGACAATCCCATTTTGCGCTTTCCACTCGCTACACGCTCGACTCCGATGTTTTGAATCGTTGTCCTCTTGATGGATCCAGCTCCCATTTTTTTCTGATGAACCATTGCTTGGCAGATGGTAGCAAAGCCTTTTGATGAATTTGGTCATTTTTTCGGCATCCAAATTGTCTGTAAATAAGAACAAAGTTCCAAACCCCTTTTTTGAGAAGAACCCCCCAAACATGGACCTTGACGGGGTGTTTAACAGTCTGTTTGAGCAGTCTACTAGTGGAGGCTGTCCAGGCGTGTTTGGTGCTCGGAAATGCCCAAAAGGAAGATTCATCAGAAAAGATCACGTTGTCCCATCGCGGTCCAAGTTTTCCTTCGCCCATGCCATACGTTTTTCAACTTGTTTTCCACTTAACATTGTCTTTTCCAAAGTACTCCGATAATTCACTTTATTTGCAAGCAAGCGCCTACGAATCGTTCCGTATGATATGTAAACACCTTTTGCTTTCAATTTTACAGCACCTTCACGTAGAGTCAAAGTTGGATCCTTCAAAAACACTGCGAGAATCTTTTTTTCGTCTTTTTTTGCCACTTTACTTGCACTCTCGTGATTAGGAAAATTATCGACATTACCGACCTTTTTATAGCGATTCACCCACTTGCTTACGAACTGCTTCGACTTCCCCATGTATTTCGCAGCAGCTGCTTGCGTTAATTAAGGTCCTTTTTCATGCGAACATAAAAAATTGCCTCGAAGCGCGACGCGTAAGCAGTACTCATTTCGAAAAACGATTCGAAGAACGACTGAATTCGACTAACAGCTGATTCCTTCCATAAAGCATGAATGACTGAGGTACCCTCTATGTCATAGAAAAAGAAATAGATCGCTACGATTTTTTTTCTACATGTAACAGCGACCACGCTCTTACGTAACTGACTGTATTTAGTAGTGAAATAGCATCTTATGCTACCTTGAATTTAATTTCGATCCTGTCAGATCTAAAGGGATCAATTCTCATGTTTCCGATTTTATCTTTTTTGGTTGAACCATAAGAAATGTCATCATCTAACCTTTCCCCCCCCCCCCCCCCCCAATTTTGATCCATCCGACTATATCTTTACACCATTACATGATAATTTTTTTTCGAGCATGCTACATACCTATTTTCGTTTCTCTAACTTAAATCTTTGTTCGTAATCATACTGCTATCTATTTCGACCATTGCGACCTTCTCTTTGTTTTGCACATTGTCTTGCGGTACAGTCATCACAAAATATTCTCTTCTGTTTAAGGCGTCACTTTCCATTTTATGTCTGTCTGTAACTTGCTTTAAAGAAAAAAGATTTCGGGTCCTGTTCTTGGAGTCACCTCACGTGACGATTGGATTGACTTTCTTGATCTGGTATTTTGAGTCACGTGAGGTCACCTCAACTGACATTTTCGTTCTATGGTCTATTTCGAGAGTCGCGTGAAGT
This sequence comes from Nemotelus nigrinus, assembly GCA_947369275.1. Classification (NCBI taxonomy): domain Eukaryota; kingdom Metazoa; phylum Arthropoda; class Insecta; order Diptera; family Stratiomyidae; genus Nemotelus; species Nemotelus nigrinus. Next base: position 84,310,762 of record OX376373.1, read on the forward strand.
GAGATTTTGAGTCACTGGATAAAACCAAGTGAGTGTGAACAGAAGCGCTAGAAAGTTACAATTTTTAAAGGGTTTAGACTATGGATCATGGAAAATAAGTAAGTAAATTGTATTTTTACTAAATTGTATTTTTTTACGACTCCCAATTCAACCAGATTTTCATATGATTTATTCATTTTTGCTTATTATGAGAGTATTTATCATTTTATACTTTAAATGGCAAGTCTACTTACACAAGTGAAGTCGACCCACTCAATCGATTTGAGAGTCATCAGCCCCATAATATTCAGAATTCAGATTTGATTTTAATTGTATGACGAACGGTAAAGGGAATTCCTAATTCAGCTAGCAGAGTTTACTCTACACTCAGCAAATAGACATAAATTTTCGGAAACTTAAAAAATAGGAAAAGAAAATTTCGATGGACAATGCCAGAGATTTGGCAAATGTAAACAAATCAAATAAATTGGGACTACCAATAAAAGCCGAATGTTGAGGTAAAGTAGAATTAAATTTCTTATTGAAATTTTATAGTTAATTCAAAATTATTCTCTGCAATAGTATTAAACAAAATATATTTTAAAAATAAAAAAAAAAAACAAAAAAAAAATTGCCCAGAGTAAAAAATAAATGTCTGAGGCAGGAGGAGGACTAGATGTTTTGCTGCCGTTTTCTATCTCAGCGCAAAGTAACGCCGAAAAGTATCGTATGGCTCGCACCGGTGACCCTATTAGCAAAAAATCTTATTCAAACCCTTTGGCTTGCAGGAATACAAGTGACGATGAAATTCCTCGAAATATTGAAGAGAAGTGGAAGTGCTACCTTCTCTACAATATATTCACATTCTAATATAATATATTTTCTCTTTAATATATTCAAATCTCTGTCCGGCTAAGCATAAACGCTCTCCCTGCATTTTTCTCATTTTTGAGTTAACACCGAATTCGAAAACTAAATACTCTATTTCATCATTCTATAAAATTTGGAAAGTTTATCTTTTGGGGAAGTATGTTAAAATCAATATTAAAAAATCCACTCTCCATATACCTAGTATCTCCAGTACAACTCAAAACACAAATCGTTGAATATACCGAAAGTACTAGAATGTGGATAGAAGGTTTATGCTAAGCACGGCAGTACTGTGGTCCGTTCGACGTAAAAAGGTCAAAAGGGAAAGGAATAAGAAATCATAAGGGCTACATAGGAGTTTTTATTTGTATGGTGACGAAGGCAATGCATCTCGAGATCGTAAGCGACCTTTCCACACCCGGCTTTATTGTAACATTTAGAAGATTCGTATTACGACGTGGTTTGTGCACCGACATCTACAGCGACTGCGGATCGAGTTTTATTGGAGCTAATGCAATGTTAACTCCTTGCAAATTTACGCAAGTCCAACAGCATCAGCATGAAATCGCATGTCATCGAAAATTTGTGAATAAAATGACACTTCATTCTCCCTTCTTTACCCCACTTCGGAGGATTGTGGGAAAGTAGAGTGAGATTAGTAAAAACACATTTAAAAAGAACCATGAGAAATACTTTACTTACATACGAAGAGTTAAGCATAGTGTTGACCCAGATTGAAGTCTGAACTCTAGACCATTGACCGAGATGACGCAATATCACGGGTTATTACAGATTTAACGCCAGTACATTTTTATAATAGGACCCCTGCTTATGTCACTTATGAACCCAGTCTACTCGGTGAAAATGTAAATCACTTAGCTCGCTACAATCACGTTCAAAAACTTCCTTAGCCATTTTGGGCTCAGTGAGTAGAGTATTTGAATCGTCTGCAACAACGTCCGAAGTGGCTGACACAACAACCAAATCTGAAGGAAAACGAACTATTATTATCAAAAGGCGACGGACTTCCTCTTGCACATTGGATTTTGGAAGGATTATAAGCACTCCTAAGAGCAGGAAGGGACAATTTGACAAGAGTGGGCACCATAAAAACACAATCAAACGACCCATTATGAAAGTTTGTCCATTACCCATAATGTCTTCTAGCCAAACGACACCAAATCCTCAAGAATATTGAAACGGTCGTTTCAACGCGGGGAGTATGTTTTGTAACACTTGACTTCATCATGTTTTCAAGGACGACGTATGACGATTAGACAAATTAACAAGAATTATTTGAAAGAATTTATTGAATTTGTTTCAGGTTTATTTGTTTCAACTACAAATAAGAATGTGATTAATATAATTTTATTGTAAAGTTTGTAATGAATTGATCTTTACCATATACGTTGAAAAAATCCAACACATAATCGCGTAAAATAATAAAAAATAATTTATTGCATGCATTCTAAATCGTATCTTTCGTAGTCTTGTGAATTGGACTGTTCGTAGCAAGCTATTGATTTCTTTGCACAGCTTTTTAAACTTTCATTGCCGTCAATCATTCGGATAGAAATTCGTACATTGTCCTAAGAGCCGGATGAAAGGAATTTTGAATAGTTTGTGGAGTCGATTATATCCTTTATAAGATTCGATATCGGATTGTAGGATATTTTCGTGGTGCAGATGCATGAATCAAAGAATACTAAGATTACGCTGATCGCCGTACGAAAATGAGTTAATGTGCGCACCTACGTCACACGTGACATGGATGGCTATTATTCGTTCGAACATACATACGTCGATAATTAACGAGTGCGTTACACGTTTTAAATATACGCAAAAGATAATTGCGGCGGAGAACTAATTATTATAAAAACGCTTTCATAAAACTAAACCCACTTATTCAAAGCGATTGTCACGTGTGACGTAATGAAATAGAATTCCAATATGGCGGACCTGCGCAATGCGTAATCTTTTTACTTGATTCATGGTGCAGATGCATACTTCGAATCATTTCAACTTTGATTTGAAAATCGTATTGTTTGAATGCATCTTAGTTGTAGAAGCCAACCTGCCCGCAAAACTTGGAAGCGTGTATCGATTATATTTGGAACAAACTGCGGCGCAACAAATAAGTAGATAAGATAAAAATAGAGTAGCAAATAAAAATCTATAAATAAAAACTGTCGAAGTAACTTGTTCATATATTATTCATAAAACCAAACTAAGAAAACTTAGACAACGAGATCTTACCGAGGCGATAAATCAAAACAAAGGATAATGCCTTCTTCCGTAGAAATATCAATGAACTCATCTTGCAAACTCATGCTATATTCGCATTTTTGATCAATTTTTATTGTTTTAGAGTATTTGTCTTATCTTATATTATTATCAAGCCACATTTCATTTATTTGTATATTTTCATCTTAGAAGTAAACGACTATTGTACTTCATTTACTCTCAATTTTTAAATTATTACCTCTACGAACGCTATGCACTCGTTAACTACCTCAGCCTATTCCTCCTGTAAATGTTGCTCTACATCATACTGCGCCTTTTCACACATATTTATCATTTAAACGATACGGAAACTCCCCGGTGGCTTTCAAAATTCCGTTGGAAAATAAAATTTAAATGTCAATTTCCAGACTCAGAATACTGGTTTCGAGGTGACGTGACATCTCACTTGAGGTTACTCTCAGAATAGAGTCCTTCGACAAAGTCTAAGAAGTAGTCCACGTGAATTAGAAATTCAATTACCAAATACTGATACCTTAAGACTAATCTTACGAACTTCAATACATTCCAAATACTTAGTTTTTTGAGAATTTAATTTTTGAACCGGTTATCAATGCTAACGGGACTTTGCAATTAACTTTCCAAGTTACAAGCTGTGGAGTCGAAGACACTTCTAAGAACTAATCCCAGAGCGGAATGTGATTTAGTTTGATTCGTTTGATTTTTCACATTCATAAACAAAATCCAAGGCTGATTTAGTAAACTTTTAGGCTCTTCGCAGTTTTGGGCGGATCTTGGCTCGACGCGAATTAGAGCATGTCATCTGCATATTGTAGGACGTTAACTTGAGGATAACTGGCTGAAAAAGGGCCCAAACTGGTTAAATATTCAACGAATTATTTATCCTAAAAGGATACAAATAATATAGCAAATTAAAATTGACAAATATTTTTTGGACAATTGGAGACATAACTAGGAGGAGGATGACGACTGTTGGAGGAGAGATGAAAGGCCACTTGTCAATTTATCCACCAAGAGCTAGTAGATTAGAAATGGACTACATACAGCAGGCTATAGCATTCTACCATACGTTGTCAGTAAAGTACTGTAGTACTGTAAAGAATTAAAGCAACTTTATAAAGCTTATAGACACATTTAAGTCGCACATAACAATTTACAAAAGCACAGACTGGTGGAAAGCACTAGAACTGCCCCATTTATTGCAGTACACAAGGGCTCATCGCTCCTCTATTGTGTAACTACGCTTGAACATTGTTGCAATTTACCACGAGCTACACTTTTTCTGCACTCTCTCAAATTGGTTTGCGCCCCACATACGTTCAAAAGTGATTAGTTCGACTGATTGAAAATATTAAAAAATTGATGGATCGTACCAACCAAATTAACAATTGAAATAATACCCAATCCAATACATACATAAATCTACCTGGAATATGAAATAATACAATCCAATACACAATGTATTTCATACTAAAAAACAAAACATTTATTCATCAATTAACGAGAAAGTCATTGGAATTTTTCGACATAATATTTTCAATATAGGAATTTCTGTAAGCAGTTGAAATCGAAATTTTAGAGTAATTCATTACAGTTAGTAGTCTGCCAGTGTTTTGTACGATATATTGATTTGCTTTACATTTACCGAAAGCCATAAATAATTACCTCGCAACAACCATCATGTTCAAAAAACTTTAGACTCCGCACTGGTTGCTCGTGTAGATGCGTGACTGCCCGCTTTTAATTTAGCTTTTATAAGTTTTGAAGATTGAATTGATCGAAAACTCGATAATTTTTCAATTAAAACAAGAATAACATCTAAATGATGAAAAATTTGCAACACTGTATTTCCCTCTTGCTGCATTGAATTCTGTCCGTTGCAAATCCTCTGCTTCATTGAAATTTCCACATTTTCTAAATCTCACTGTTTTGTCCGCCTCCTTTCACATACTACTGCTATCAAATATATTTGCTTTTCTAATATTTTGCTGTTTTTCATAATGATCACTATGTGATTCTCAAACACACACACACACAACGCCATTGAAAATAAAACGAATCAATCAACACATCTTCCATCGAAATACATTATTATGATAATATTTTTTTTTTGCGTTTTTTTGGTTTGTTTACTGGTTGCTTTTGTGTGAGTGTGTATAATATTTGCTGTCTGTTTGGTTTCTACTAACTATTTACTACTCGAGATCGTCCAGCGGATCAACATCTCCGATTGACATCGGACCGCCTCCGGACGATACCGCAACGATTCTTGGTTTGTTCTCTTCGGATGCGGCGGCCCGTGTGCCATGCTCTTGCATTTTATGAATTAACATCGCAAATACTTGGGCAGGCAATGAACTTTGTAAGATTTGTAGGAGACGCGTCGGTTGACCGCATACGATTATTGCATTCGCTAAATGTTCGACACCACGCTCGAAATCACCGGTAGCTATTAGAGATTCGCCCATTTGGATTTCTTGGAGGAAATATCTGAAAAAGAGAAAAAAGTGTTCGTTTTTGAATATTTTTTTTCTTATATAAGTTACAACTAATTGCTAACATATAGTTGGTAGTGGTAGTGGTGGTAGGAATTTGGAGTACATGTCTAGATACTGTGGGAATAATCGGCTAACGGCAATAATCTAGAAAAATCTAGTGCTCCAAATATGGCGGAAAGGAAGACTAGTAGAGTATCCGATATGGAAAAAAGTTAAAAATAAAATGAAAAAGAAGAGAAGGTGGAAAAAAGAGAAAAATAAATAAGGAGAAAAAATTACGAACGAGGGGGGTATTAGGTTAGGTTAGGTCGAAATGGCTGCCGATCCACAGAGACCTGCCGACCGGCACACATAGGCACAAGAGAGGCCCGTTGTGATGCCATAATAAATTAGTGACTCTCTCCTACTCACTAAAATCAGGAAACCATCTGCTTCCTTTGATAAACCGGACTATCGCCTTTAAATTGACCAGGGACAGTTCCGTCAGGTTTGAGAGAAAGGGTGCGCCAAGTGCCGCCAACCTTCTCCTTGCCAAAGCCGGGCACTGGCACATGAGATGGAGGATGGATTCCTCCTGGTCCTCAGAACCACAACTCCGACAGAAATCGTTAAACTCTACGCCCAGTCGTTGCGCGTGCCGTCCTATGAGGCAGTGGCCGGTTAGCACACCGACAGTGCAACGCAGAGCGCTTCGAGTTAAGCCTAAAAGCTGCTTGGTGCGATGCGCATCCATGGATAACCAGGACTGCCTTGCTATGCACAGGATGATTCCTCTGCCCAGAACTTCCAAGCGTCCTCAAGATATTTTTGCCTGATGGCCAATTTCACCGATGTCATCGGTATTCCTATTGAGGAGCAAGAGACCTCTGGTAACAAGGTTCCAAGCCTTGCCAGCTCATCGGCCTCACAGTTGCCCTGAAAACCCCTATGTCCAGGTACCCAGATCAATTGAACAACCGAATGTCTCGATATCTCCCTAAAAGATGCACGGCATTTAGCAACAATGATGGAAACTGTACAAGGATCAGCAAGGGACTTAATAGCCGCTTGGCGATCTGTGAAAATACCAATATTGCCCCCGAATATTCGATTACACAGAAGCCAATCGATAGCCTGTAAAATAGCCGCAACCTCTACCTGAAAGACACTACAATAGTCTGGTAGACGGAGGGACAGGTTGAGATTCAGCTCATCCGAGTATACACCACACCCGACTCTATTGTTAAGCTTTGAGCCGTCGGTGTACACATGGATAAGTCCACTTTCGAGGGTGACGCCATCACGCCATTCATCCCTACCAGGAATGCGAGTTGTGAACTCCAAATCTAGTAGGCACTGCGGAGCGATGTAGTCAACACCCGCTGGAGCGGGGACTTCCACGGCCAAAATCCTCGCATGGCCGACTTCTGTTCTATTCCATGCAGAGATGCAATTTAGTCTCGCAGCAGCAAGATTGGCTTGCTGTAAGATAAGTAGTTTGGTTGGCAGCCAATGAAGAAGCACGAAAAGTGCCTTAGTAGGAGTGGATCGGAGCGCTCCCGTTACCAGCAGTGCAGCCATCCTCCGCACCTTTTCAAGCTGCCGTTTGCAGGTAGCCTTTAGAGCAGCCTGCCACCAGAACGCTACCAACAATAGAATTGGCTCAACCACAGCAGTATAAAGCCATGCAACAGTACGAGGCTGTAATCCCCAATTCGCTCCTATGGCTCTTTTACAGCAGTATTAAAATAGGGGGTATTAAAATAAGAAAAAACAGGAAAAGTTGGAGAAAAAACAAGAAAATTAAAAAAACAAGAAAATTTAACAAACCAGAAAATTAAAAAGCAGGAAAAATAAACAAAAACAGGAAATATAATAAATAGGAAATATAAAAAAACAACACTAAAAGAAAGAAAAGATAGAAAACAATATATAGAAAACAGGAAAAATAAAATAAGTAGAAAACAGAAAAAGAGGAGAAAAATTAATATAAGAGAACATAAAAAGGAAAAAAGAGTGGACGTTAAAAAATGTAAGAATTAAGAGAAGAAAATAAAGAAATGGATGAATTTCTCTTCATGATATAGGATTTAAAGAAAAATATGTAGTAAATATTGAAAAAAATACAATAAATGTAGAACAAATTAAAAAAAGGTACATGATAAAGATGGAAAAAAAATAATAAAATTAAGAGAAAAATTCAAATAACAAAATAAACAAGGCATGAACAACAACAAATGAAGAACAATTAATTCAAAAATTAAACAATGAAGCAAATAAGGAAATACATACATATATGAAATGGTTATAAAATTCATATAGTAAAGAAATACAAAATAAAAACACCTATCCCCCGATTCACACTACACTTTTATTACACGGTTTCGGATATGGATCTTTTCCTCAGATTTGAAACATATTTTACAAGCAGAAATTACATTTACACGATTTTTTAATTTGATTTTGTATTCATAGTAATTTGCAAATTGCCCTATGCTCCACAGGGAGTTAACAGGAACCGGAGAGATAGTCATTTGCAATATATACAGGGTGTTTGGTACTCGGTGGACACTTTTGTTAGGAGGCATTCCTTGATATATTTTGAGAAAAAAATTGTTCTACAGGGTGGTCCGGTTTTCAAAATCTACGGAGTTACAGGGTGGCCAATAAAAGTGTTTCGGACCTGTACCCTGACTCATTTAAATCATTATATCCTGAAAACTAATAATAATAACGCATAGTTTTATGGCTTGTTTTTTGATGGAATCAAATTACCTTTAATTTGATGTAACATTCTAAATTGTAACTGTACCTGATTTTGAGATATTTACTTGAAAACACAAAATTTTGGCACTTCTACCCCGCAAATTCTGTGATCAATGTCGTTATACTCAGAAAATCTCATGAAAAGATGCCATTTTAATTTTATTTTTTTACAGGCCATATTGTTGGCTACAAAAGTTGCATATAAATTTATGACTTAGATTTTACCATTTCGCAAGTAGTAAGCGAAAATACATATCGCTTAAAAACTGAATATGACATAAAGTGTCCCTCGTTTTCGATCTACACTCTTTGCTTGAACTGAAAGAATTTATTAAAGGTTTTTACGCTTTATTTCAAAACTTTTGAGCTACAGTAATTGTTCAAAATGGCCACGCTAAAGCTCGTTTCGCAAGCGCTCTTTTCGTATTCATACTTCTCAGCTGCTGCCTCGCTTCTGTTGCAGCCGCATCGATCCTGGTATTTAGGTCTGCCAATGTTGATACTTCTGTTGGGTAGACAAAGGCCTTCATCCGTCCCCATACAAAAAAATTCATAATTGTTAGATCAGGAGATCTCGCAGGCCAGTGTATTGGTCCATTTCTACTGATCCAGTGATTAGTACAATTGGAATTCAACCAATCTCTGACTGGTCGGCCATAGTGAGCTGGAGCACCATCGTGGAAGCCAATCGTTGCAGCGGAATATCCTCCAATAAGTCCTGCAGATCACGTCCTAAAAAATGTAAGTAATTGGTACTTTTTAAAGCAGGCGGGAGCCTAATAGGTCCAATTAAATCGTTACCAATCACTCCTGCCCATAAATTTACGCTGAACCTATGCCGAAACGATGAAGTCCTTCTCGTGTGTGGATTACTCTCAGCCCACGTATGTAAATTGTGAAAGTTTGTGATACCGTCCCTGGTAAATAAGGACTCATCCGTCCAGAGAATGGTGTTCAAAAAGGGCAACTTCATGTCATATTCAGTTTTTATGTATTTTCGCTTACTACTTGCGAAATGGTAAAATCTAAGTCATAAATTTGTATGCAACTTTTGTAGCCAACAATATGGCCTACAAAAAAATAAAATTAAAATGGCATCTTTTCATGAGATTTTCTGAGTATAACGACATTGATCACAGAATTTGCGGGGTAGAAGTGCCAAAATTTTGTGTTTTCAAGTAAATATCTCAAAATCAGGTACAGTTACAATTTAGAATGTTACATCAAATTAAAGGTAATTTGATTCCATCAAAAAACAAGCCATAAAACTATGCGTTATTATTATTAGTTTTCAGGATATAATAATTTAAGTGAGTCAGGGTACAGGTCCGAAACACTTTTATTGGCCACCCTGTAACTCCGTAGATTTTGAAAACCCGACCACCCTGTAGAACATTTTTTTGCTCAAAATATATCAAGGAATGCCTCCTTACAAAAGTGTCCACCGAGTACCAAACACCCTGCATAATAACGGTTCGTTCACAAATATATCAAATATGGGGCATTTCACGTGAAGCGGACAGCGAAATAAAGTCTAGGTTCTGGATTTCATTCATATTGTGCATAATGGTACTTCTAGAAGATATGAAGGTGGATGCACAAGTTTTTGTTTCTATGAGGGTTAGTTGCCGAGCTATGAGCTACTGAATAATTGACGAAATTGATGAACGGTTTTTTTCTTGGGATTCAAAACAAAATCTAAAAAACATTAAACATACTGATTAGTATAGAAAATTATCTGTTCTTTTTAATTTTGAAATAAGATTCGAAAAACAATTTTCTTTTCCTGTGTGAAACCGGAAGTAGACACTTCAACTCGTAATTTGAATAATTTGGACCAGGTTAATTTTGTTTATTTTTATAACAAAACAAAGCTTAAAGTATACTTATTTTATCATAAAAGTTTTAGAATGGGATGGCCAGTAGTTTAGTAGGTAAGCGAATTTCAATACATACAAGTCGCATGGAGCGTGGGACTGGATTAAAATTCTCGATCGTCTGCACAGCTGAGAAAGAGTAATCGATGTGGCTAAATTTTACTCTATGAATGAAGCTACTATAAGAACGATAAGGAAAAATTAAAACTTGATCGGGAAAAGCATAGCATCTGGATCGTCTACGAGCTTAAGCACGGTTTTCTATGTAAAGGATGATGATATGGGAAAAGGGAGCAGGCTTTAGTGATATGATTAGAGGACCAAGCTCTAGAAGGGTTCCACTTGAATCAAGCACCATCGCCAAGATGGCATTTAAAATTTAAGGAAAGATGACCCTTGAGTTACCATTGTCTTCTTCAGCAGAAAAGAACAGGCTTTTAGTGCTAGCCCTGGATGGTTTGAAAGATCTAATGATCGGTATTCCCTGCACAATTTTAAGCTAAAAGGTGAAAAGCCTCGGCTGTTTCGCATGCAGTAGAATAATATCCAGCAAAATTTGCTGAAATAATCAAATTTTTAACGCAGACGAGTTTGGATTATTTTGGAAAAAATACCACAGAAGACTTATATTGCCAAATCCCACATGATGCAGCAAAAAGTCGAATAACGATGCTATTCAACGTGTCAGGAGATTATCTAATGAAGCCATTAGTCACCAATAAATCAAAGACGCTACGTGCATTTAAAAGAAACAACCCAAATTATCTACACGTTTATTGGATGGTTAACTAAAAGCGTGGTTTACTGCGATATTTTTCAAACGAACGGTTTCGCAAAATTTATGTTCCGGACGTCAAATGATATTTAAACAGAAAACGATTGCCCTTTAATGTACTTCGCCTAATTGACAATGAATCAGACCATTCTAAAATACTATTCAGCATGAAAACGTACAAGTTGCATTTCTGCTCAAGAGTACGACATCCCTATTCCAAGCTTTGGACCAAGGAATAATTGCGACGTTCAAGACGTTATATGTATATAAAACAAAGCTTTATGTACACTTGGGAAAAGATGGAAAATGATCCAACCCTTGAATTGATGGATGTCTGAAATTTACAATCTTAGTTTGTGTTAAGCATGTGGGACTTTTGTATAGCCAGATTAAGCAATCAACGTTAACACGTTCCCTGTCCGCTGAACCACATGTGGCTCAGGAAACGAGCTTTTGGAATGCACAGCTACGTTTATGAGCCATATGTGGCTCAGCGGACACCTACAACTTGTATTGAGAAAAACCAAAACATTTACCTGAATCACACATGGTTCATGAGCGTTCAGCGACTAAAAAGTCTGTGTACGCTCCTGAACCATATGTGTTTCAGGTAAGAAGCACCTACTTCTATTTTGTCTATCAATATTTTTCTATGCTTGGGGTGTTTATAGAATCATATAAGAACAATATTTCAGCAAAAAATAATTTGAACTTGCGGAGCAATTTCGTTGTTTTGTTCAGGACAGGGAACGTGTTAAATACATGCTGAAAGAACTGCTGACCTACGTCGTTCAAAGGAGAGATGAAGCGTATATACTGGAACAGGTATTTTTTATTGGAGCAGCCAGTACCTAGTACGAAATTCAACAATACTAGGTACGAGTATTTTTGTGAACTATAAATGTAATCAAGTATTTACCCAATAAATTTCCTCTATTAATATTAATATGCAATCTCATTGTTTTACTCGTATTTCATACTTGCAAGTGCTTTCATACTCGTATTTCATACTTTCATGCTCACGAGGATCTCGCGGTTGCAAGTATTTTCGTATCGAGTATTTTCGTACTTGCAAGTATTTTCGTATCGAGTATTTTCGTCGTTGCTAGTATTTTGTACGTGCGAGCATTTAATACTAGCGTAATTGTGAGTATTTGATATTTGAGAGTAAGTAACACTTGCTGATATGATATTGTACTTGAAAAAAGGTTGTATTTGAGTACTCGTACTTAGACTGATTTGGTATTAGTTTCGGGTGTTTTGGGAATGGTGGAAATTATTGAAAATTTATGTAATTTTTTTTTTTTAGGCATTGATACCATTATCGACTGCTTTAGATTAGCCAAGAAAAGTTTGGTATCAGAAATCGATCGACGATAAGTCATATAGTTGGCAAAAGGATTAGTTGGTCATATTTTAGTAAATTTTTCGACTTTGGTAATTTGAACAAGCGGTGTTATATGCATATAATAAAATGAAAATCAGATTAAATTGATTGAAGTTGATTTTTTTCCCTTAGATGGCTTGTCAAATAATCGACCGACCATTGGAAAGCTACGGACTAATGATTCCGTATCCTTTGAAGGTCAACTTGCACCATCACTTCTAGCTTGCTTTATGTTGGGAGAGTGGGGGGGAGGGCATATCATACCGTTTCATATGTACATACTTCAAAAAATACTTGCTAGTATTTTTGGACCAGGTATTCTTTTATACTCGTATTAGTTATACTTAGTATGTGAAAATCCTAGTACGACCCAACTCTAGTTCAAAGTAAAAGTTCTTGTGTGCCATTCTAAGAAATTCTCAAATAACGAAGTTGGTGCACAGAATAGGTTTTGAAGATTTAGGCGACATAGCTGAGCTTATGGCAAACGAAGAATTAGACGAGGAATATTTAATCCCCATGATTAATGAAACATCCTCTTGACATAGATTCTGATGAAGATGAGCCCGAACCGACAGCTTTCACTCCAAAAGTCATTGGCCTCGAATTAGGGAGAAAATTGGGAAATCAATTTTGAACGTGCTCTTGGATTCGAGCGAGATGCTTACATCAGTATGAGATCTACAAGGATCTCACAAAAAACCGTTTGCAGCTTTTAATGACTGATTCGTTTACACTCTTTACGATCAACCACCATTAAGGGGTTATTCTACTGTTAAACGGGTAAAAAGCAGTATAATTTTAAAAGTGTTGTAAAAATATAACTACTAAAGATATCAATTTGAAATTTTGCATGCATCTTTACTAACAAAACCAGTATAAAATCGCATAGTTGAATTTTCCAAAAAAACAAAATTACAGCTTCTGTATGCAATTAATGGAGCGCGCGCTGACGGCCAGAGTCGATTGCGCGGCACATTGCCCAGCTCGTCCAGGTGATCAGCAATCAATTTAACGATGAAATTCTATTAGTTTAGCTAAAAACACACAAAGTGAACCTAAATTGAGCCATAAATATTAAATTTTCGCGATTTGACAAGTGTTGGAAAATAGCATGCTCGATTTTGGACGTTTTTTCCGATGAAAAAAGTGCTCCCAAGTAACCAAATTTCAATTTTTATGGCTCAATTTAGGTTCACTTTGTGTGTTTTTAGCTAAAATAATAGAATTTCATCGTTAAATTCATTGCAGATCACCTGGACGACCTGGGCAATGTGCCGCGCAATTGACTCTGGCCGTCAGCGCGCGCTCCATCAATTGCATACAGAAGCCGCCATTTGTTTTTTTTTTGAAAAAATAAACTGCGATTTTATACTTTTTTTGTTAATAAATATGCATGCAAAATTTCAAATTGATATCTTTAATAGTTTTTTTTTACAACACGTTTAAAATGATACTGCTTTTTACCCGTTTAACAGTAGAGTAACCCCTTAAACCAAATTCGCTGTCGAATGATAAAAGTGGCACCAACTAACAAAGTAGTATTCAATCGTTGATACTTGAGCTTTGAAGGATATTTTTTTAAATATTATACGTAACCCATTATACAAAACGTTCTGATTGGTTTGTTTCTGATTTTTGTTTGTTTATATAATCAATGGAACTGCTTCAATATTCGATAAAAAAATAATTTCATACCATATATTTCAATTTTCTATTAGTTTTCTATTAAAATCCTAGTACGACCCAGCTCTAGTTCAAAGTAAAAGTTCTTGTGTGCCATTTTAAAAAACTCTCAAATAACGAAGTTGGTTCTTCAGAATTTCTTAGAATGGCACACAAGAACTTTTACTTTGAACTAGAGTTGGGTGGTACTAGGATTGTTGTTGGTTGGTATTATGGGAGTATCTTCATATTTATGTTATTTACTTATAATATTTACGTTATAATTTTATTTCACACTAAAATAAGACGTACCTTTACTCAGCTTATATTATCTTGTTTTCCATTTACTATAGATATTTTAGGAACTCGCTTTTCTGTGGAACCTATCTTCCGTGTAAATCGAAGGATAGGTGTATTATAGCAATGAAATATAGTACAGGAATAAAACAAGTGGGAAAATAAAGAAATCTGGGGAAGATTAAGAAGGCACAAATTTAAAGACACAAATTTAATTTTAATAATGTACCGGAATCAAGAAGGAAAATATTAATGAATAAATATAAGAATAAGTTAAGAGAAAACATGAAGAACGGAACCAATATCTAAGTGAGTAATTTACGGGACCAGATTCGTTAAATTGAGGAATGAATTGTTTTCATTTTTTATCTTTATTTATTTTATTACTTTTACTATTTTTCCGTATTTTCTTTGAGAGATTGAGATCTGGAATGAAACATTGTCAATCATCTGATAAAATAAAGAAAATTATTTTCATGCATCCTTGAATTTCATTCACATTATGAAGAGCGAAATTTTGTTGGTTATATCTAGTCTTTTTAGCGAACGTTATTTCGATTTAGTTTATTCATTAAACTAAACTATCAACTGCTTTCTCTCAGAAATGGCACGAATTATATTATATTTTAGAAAAAGCGGATGGTAGAAAATACGCGGTAGCGAAAAAAACACTGCTGATATTTCCGATGAACTCAAGAACTTAGACTTTAACCGTAAAAAACTTACTAAATTTTCGCTGTGCTATAGAGCCATAGTGTTACTCTACTTTCATATCCTGTCGCGATTGAAACAACATTGCAAGACATGATCAAAATATTAATACATATGGACAATAAATTTATCATAAACATAACAGGGTACTATACGGAATAAAAGACTTTTGGATTGGACTAAAATACTTTCCAAACAATAAAATACTTTGAATTAGTTACAGATGAAAAATTGACAATCAACTCATGTCATGTCTGTTGTCTGAAATAACTTGTACAGAAAATTAATGGGGTAAACAATATATATCTTCAATTCATTATGATATAAATAATGAAAGAAATATAAGCATATTTTGAATGCGGATTATTATACAAATGTCTATATCATGTTACGCATATTGATCAAATACTTCGTACGGATGAACCAATCTATACCCCAAAACCGGTAAATCAAATGTTAGAACGTAGAATAAAATGTTCAAGGGATAACTATCCAACTATTCCCCAAAGACCGAAACGAGTTAAGACTGGTCTAATAAGCCAATTGATATCCTTGCTTTTAACACAAGTAGAACCGCTTTACTTTGTTTCAAAAGGAACGGTTTGACTTATTTCTTCGACCAATGTCAATATTACGCAGAAGAGGCGTCAATTAGCCGAGGGGAATGTAGTTTTTCTTATACTAATTCTGGAATTGACGTGGACTTTGCGCATTGAGTAATAGAGAATATGGCTGGAAAATGTATCTAAGTGAATGTCACATTTAGGCGAATTGAAATCAATTATCCTTCTCGCAGTTGGCCAACTTACTAAGAAATCGCTATCAGAGAATAACAGATTCAAATGCTATTCCACCTCGAAATCGCGTGATAATCTATCCTTCATCATCCATGGCAACTATGACGAAATATTGACCCACTACTGCCTTTGCTTTGCCTTAGAAGTAAAAAGAATCGTATGAAGCATAAGGGTGGCGGTGCGAATTACATAACACTTTATATCACCCAAATACCATGAACTCAAGACAGCATGGTCCTTACCAACAGCAATGGGTGGTGGGCTTATCCAATTTGACATTCCATTCGTCATCTGGCATGTCTCCGCGAACCTAACCTCAATTTGATTTTCCCTTTTCCAATCGGTTTTTCTAGAATTTGTGTCTGAAATTATTCCAATTACCTTTCGATAGCCTCATGATCATTCAAATTAGGCATTTCGCTGGTACGTCCGCCACCATTGCCATTTTTGCGCAGTTTTCGCCTGCCTGGAAAATACATTTGCAATTCAGTCGTCTTACTGTCGCATCATCGATCAAATACTCACGGTCACGGATTTTCTTTTTGTAGTCCGGATCACTTCGTCGTTTCTTGTCGAAGTAAATGCAATAGCCCAGGAACAGTGTTCCTGCTACACCGGCCGCAATCCCTAGCGTTGTCTTATTTATTTCCATTGCGAAACGAGAACGCTGCTTTCTATTGAAAATATCCTATTTGAACACACTTGACTTTAGTTGTTGTTCCTGGCCAACATGTATTGTCCACAAACCGAACGATAACAAATAAGAACGCGAAAATTTGAATAATATTCTGCACTCTGATTACTAGTTAGAATCCGGATGAAATTTCGATGAAGGCAGGACGTATGCTCCAAGTTGTCACTGACTTGTAAAGCTATACATTTAAACACTGTGAACAGATGATTGATTGAAACTAGAAATTAACTTTGAATTGAAGAAAGAGATGATTTCGCGCAGTACCACGGTTCTACGATGTGCGATAGCTCGCCGCCATTTTCGTCCGAACGAAATTCATGTGTTTTTTCCGTTTTTTCTTGGTTTGACATAGTGAGTTCTTTCTGTATATGGATAGGGTTATGTCAAAAATAAATTTCAAGGTTAAGGAAAGTTGTGGATGGTAGAGGCGACGTATAGAGGGCAGGCAAAAATTTAAAAAATGATAATCAGTTAACCGAGAAAGACATTGCGATGCAGAGCAGTGCAGTGCCGAAGCAGTGCACGCACATTGAAAGCAATGCAGTGTTCTGACAATTAATGTCAAATTAATTTGTGGAGGTTTGATATTTAGATTTTCTGTATCTGTTTTTCGTCCATTTACAATTTAATACCTGGAACGGAATTTCCGCCTCAATGTAAATAGTTGTTGCACTGTCAACTACTTTCAAACAAATTGCAAATTGAGTAAACTCGACTTGATCAATGTCAGGCTACGTAATCGTTGTCGCTGTGACCAGACTTGTGGATAGGAAAAATGCTTGACACTTTCCAGGAAGCTGGGAAAATACCACTGACAGTGACGTAGTAGAAATGGAGTGGACATGCCCATAAGATTTACATTGAAGGGGATGGTAGTAATTTTTTGTGTGCTCATTGTCAAATCGGGTCAAATCAATGCCTCCTAGAAGTACGGGCCGTAATGCAGAATGATGACGTCAGAGCAGTAGGCCAAAATGTCGCGAAAAACACACATAGTCTTATGGGACGTCCGCGGGAAAATGTTAATTGTACGGGTTGTGTTAAAGTGAGTAAAGTGAAAACAAAGTGAGATCCGGGGAACAGTGCTAGTGAACAGCTAAAACACAAATTAGTGCGATGCGCGCGGTATAATTAGAAAAATTCGCCACGAAATGTTTATCAGATGTTCTTAGGTTATGTGGTGTTTTGTGTCGATTCACTTTCGATACAATTGATTGACACAAAATGCAAGTTATAACTAAATATTAACACTACAACGCATCCACGCACAAAAAAACTAACGTTTTATTCATATTTTAGCTAAAAAACCGCAAGTGAAATCTCGGTGTGTGTCGGCACTGCCTCGTGGAAATGTCAAATTCCCTACCGCCATGACGTCACAGCGAGAACGATTACGTAGCCTGACGGCCCGTACTTCTAGGAGGCATTGGTCAAATCCAAGTAGTTCCCCTCCAATTTGACAATGAGAGCGAAATGGCGTAAAGGCAGCTTTAACATGCATTGTGCGCGAGAGGATTGAAGGGGCTAATGGTGGAAAGCTATACCGTCCGTGTCCATGGGCTGACCACTGATCGAGTCAATGCCTTCTAGAAGTATGGGCCGTAATGCAGAATGATGACGTCAGAGCATCGGGAAAAATGTCGCGAAAAACACGCAGTCTTATGGGAAGTCCGCGGGAAAATGTTAATTGTACAGGTTGTGTTGAAGTGAGTGAAGTGAAATCAAAGTGAAATCCGCGGAACAGTGCTAGTGAACAGCTAAAACACAAATTAATGCGGTGCGTACGGTATAATTGGAAAAATTTGATACGAAATGTTTATCAATTGTTGGGTTATGTGATGTTTTGTATCGATTCACTGTCGATACAACTGATTGATAAAAAATGCAAGTTATGACTAAATATTATTATAACAACGCATCCACGCACAAAAAACTAACGTTTTATTCATACTTTAGCTAAAAATCCGCACGTGAAATCTCCGTGTATATCGGCAATGCGTCGTGGAAATGTCAAAATGACCAGGGAAAATGACGTCAAACCTACAACGATTACGTAGCATTACGGCCCGTACTTCTAGAAGGCATTGGTCTGAGCTACTGAATTGGCATTACATAGAAGTACGGGCCGTTATGCAGAATGGTGACGTCATAGTAAGTGGTCAAAGTCCCGCGAAAAATGCATGAAGTTTTCTGGGAAAATATAAATTGTACGGATATCGTCAAAGTGAGTGAAGTGAAACTAAAGTGAGATCTGCGGAACAGTGTTAGTGAACTGTGAAAACAAAAATTAGTGGATGAATTTGAAGTGCTTTGGAAAAAAGCAGATTCGAAGTGCTTCACCGAGGTTTCTGAAATGCTTCAAAAAAAGTGCTTCTTCGGAAGCAGTCTGAAGCAAATTTGAAGCTATCATATCTGCCCGGAAATTCAATAGGTCTGTTTCCGTACTTGAATCTATTATAATATATTAAAATAGATTCGCAGCAAGTCGTTTCCGTACTTTTGCTGCAAGTCAAATGCAAGCCAAATTTTGCAGCAAAAAGAAGCCAGCTGCCAAATTCTGTTACTGCTGTAGTTTGCTGAAGTACGGAAACAGACCTAATGCTAACATGATATAGTAAGTTTTTCTTAGTTTTTTCGCAGTATACGGTTACCACTGCTTGGAGCAGTGCTTATATAGTTTTGCTTATATAGCTTATAATAGTGGCAAGTGCATAGTAGTATAAGTTCTGTCTACGTTAATAATCTGAAGTATAAGGTATAAAAAATGATAGCAGGCGTAAGTAAACGGCGGGAAAAGAAGCACTTCAAAAGGGTTTTTGAAGCGCTTGCATCGAAGCATGCAATCGCTTACAATCGCTTCCGTTTTTGCTTCAGCTTCACATGAATTTTAACACAGCATGTCCGCAGGAGGAAGCGCTTCCATGTAGCTTAATTAACAATGCTTCTAAAACACTATGGTAAAATCAGATAGGAAGTTACAGTGCTTCCCAAAATTTTCTCCACGTCAGAAAATTCGATGCTACCAAAAAGGATTTACAATAGAAAGATAGCTTCTAAAAGATATCTTTCTTTTGAAACACAAGAAATGTAAGTAAGGGTACGGCCATACATACACTAAAACATACTCATATTGCATAAAGAAAAATTTATTAAACGTAAACACGTGTCTAGTTTACAAAGAAAAAACATTTAACATATGATCTTAAAGCTAAGGATGTAAACATTGCTCCAATTCAAAAATGTATCCAGTTTGGTTTTAATAAATTTTTCAAGTAGTTTACCTAAGACACAAAGAAGGCTTATTGGTCGGTAGCTTTCTGGACTATTACTCGGTTTACCTGGTTTAAGGATGGGCATTATTTTAACCGTTATAAGAGTATTTTAAATAAGAGTATTTTAGACATATGTTACAGATATAACATAAAACTTCTAGGGATATTTTCGGTATATTTTTAATAAGTAAGCTGTGAATGTTCGGGACCAGGGGTTTTTTGCTTTTAAGGGAAGCAATCAAGCTGCTGAGGTATGAGATAGAACCAGGTTCACATGGGATATTTTGATTATTGGATAGATTGACTTTCTCAGTGGAGGAGTTAACAATTCTTTCTGTTTCTGGGTCAGAAAAGCATTGAAATAGGATGTGGTCATCATAAAAGATATCAGCAAGAGCAATTGCTTTTTCTTCAGGGGTGCTACATATGGCATTTTGATGCGTCATGATCATAATTGAGGTATTTGTCTTTTTAATGATTTTAGTCACTTTCCAGAATGGTTTAGAAGCCTTGAAAAATGATTCCACTTTTTGTTTCAAAAGCTCTTAATTTCATACTTGATTTCGGTGTTGAAATCTCCTAACTGTCGCTTGTAATAGGGCAGTCGATCCAGTTTCTTCAGCAAATGTTACGAAGTTTTATCAAATTAGTAGCATAGCTAGGGAGATAGTTGTGTGGATGATCAGAGTTGACACGAAGGGGGATAGCTGAGTTTGCTGCTATGCGAAGATGAGAAACAAAAAGTTTGATCCTCTGATCAATGTCATAAGTGAACTGAATATTGATGAGAGGAGATGCTGTGAGCTTAAGGTATTTGTTAAGATATTTTTTTGTATTTTGACCAATCCGCTCTAGAGTAATTAAATGCGAGATGTCTGCCAGCGAGATGAGGTGTAGCTGAATACGTAACCATAATTGGGAGATGGTCAGAGCCTAAAGGATTGAGAGTTATAGGATTAAAGACGAGGTAGCTGTCAGTTATGAACATATAGATAGTTGAAGGTCTCATTTTAGTAGATGTACACTCAGAAAAAAACACATATTATATCAAAATGTTACGTCGTTTTAAATCAAAGTGGCGAAAACCAAAAGGATATCGTTTACTATTCATGGGGGAAAGTATGATATTAGCATGATTTCGCATCAAATATATAAGATAATTGCTATTAAATTTTCAATTTTTCAAAATTTCAATTTTCAAAATTTCAATTTTCAATGGTATAAAATTGATCATTCTTATCATATTTCTATTTACGTTAAACATATTTGGGCCAACTTGTAATGATATGATATCCCTGTTATTATTAACCATGATTCCAATTATTATCATCAAATAAATTGAATATGCAATCGTTTTAAAGATTCAAATAGATCACCCTCTTAATTCAATAGATCACCCTCAAATTCAAATAGATCACCCTCTTAAAATGTATGCTTCAAAGAGTTTTCTCTAAATTTCACCATAATCGTCGTAGTCGGCAAGGTTGATTGACGTGTTTAGTAGAACCGTGTTGAATATTTAAACAATAATTAGCGGCGTTTATAATGCAGATCGACTTAGACTAGCTTAGACCGACTTGGATTGAAATAAAACTTCAAAGTAGGTTTTTGGTGTGACTGGATTAAAGTGGATTAACCGAATAAAATGCAGCTAGTTCTACTAAAGTTCTAGTTCTACGCATCGTAACGTGCTAGTTCTACGCATCGTAACGTCACATATATGAATAGAACTTAAGTGAGCTTCTAATTTTTCAATCCTCAATCGCTCGATGCGCGTTTTTTAACGCCCAAGTCGATCCAATCCAGTAAAATTTTGTGATCGGATCGACTTAACTCAAATCAATCCACTGCGCGTATACAACGTGGTTTGACTAATCCTAAGCCGGTTTGAAACCACGTTATAAACGAGGCTATTGTCGTTCCAAGTGGCTCGTGTGTGTTAACTGAAGTGTACATTGACTTAGGAGATCTACTTTTTAAACAATGGTTATAATGTATTACGATGTACATTTTGGTCAAGTTAAATTTAAATAAAAATATCATCATATGCACACAATGTGCAGTTTACAAACGTTTAAGTTGGAATTAAGATACAATTATTTCATTTTTGGATAATTTAGTTTTGTAATGTATAAATAATGAATTAAATGTTCTTTTTTGCATAAAATAATTCGTTTTATTAGCCTTCTATAGTAAAAGAAAAAGAAAAAGTGTATATATCTATATGATATTTAATTTTGAATTGAGATCCATCAACTTTGTAAAATACTTGATCAGGCATTAAATTTTGTAGCGCCATATTTTAGCTACCTACGTATCTCACAATAAACCCTGAATGTTTACATTTAAGTATGCTTGTTAAATTATTATATTGATCCTTCATATATAAATCAATCGATGAACAAAAGCGTAAAAATAAATAAAAATTCAGGTTAATTTCTTTTATTGCCTTTTATTTTCCAGCGTTTTTTTCAGCTTTAGGTATTGTTATTTTCGTATCGTAATGCATGAGACTCATTATCTTACAATTCATAATGAGTCGAATCATTACAAATCCAATTAAAATAATATTGAATCCTATCAATTGAAAAAAAAATTACGTGAAAAAATCATATCATAATGCATATCATATTAAAATCAAAGGAGATCATATTAATACTTAAAAGGAAAACTTATTAATTGTATAAGGCATCATGTTATATGATATCTACTCAAACTTATTATTTTTACTTTATTGAAATTAATGGATACATCACATTGACCAAAAATAATGTGGAAAACTATTGAAAAATAATTGATGTTATGAGATATTTTTTCTGAGTGTAGGTATATACGTGCACTTTGAAGGGTAAACCAAGTGAAGACGGTTTTTGGAGATGACAATGTCGGACAAGATATTGCCCCAGCAGTTACACCTTTGTTTTTTTGTGGAAATTACTGTTAAAATGGTTCAAAACTAAAGGAGATATCGCCAGAATTAAGGAAACTAATAGTGAAGCATCATTCTGATATCAAATCACCAAGAGAAATTGGGAATTTAGTTGAAAAAAAACACGCTACAGCTCAGGCGAAAATAAGAAATTAGAAAGAAACAGGATATCTCATTTCCAAGCCAAGCACGGGTCGTCCAAGAGTGTTGAGAAGAATCGCATATAGCGCGCAAAGTAAAGGTTAATACTCGTGTGTCTGCAGCTGAAATCGCTGCAGAGATTTAAGAAAAATAAGGAAAAACTTACGATTCCGTTGCTATTCGTAGAGTACTAAAAACGAAGAGGTTTAGAAATAGAGTACCCAGGGAAAAGCCACCAGTGAAAAGAATTCAAAAAAAATTCTTGCGCAACAGAAGCACTAGAGACAGTAATGTTTGATAAACAGCAGAGAAATCATGTAGATTTTGAGTGCATATTTTACCACACGTGCTCCAACCTGTTTCGAGGGCAATGTACCACTTTGATCTTATCAACGCATTTAAACTAATAGGGTGGAAAGGTGTCCACGTCTGCCACTTTTATGAATTTCAAAAATTTAGGAAGATCAAGCACTTATTACTTATATTTATTATCGGTTGCTTATTTTACAAAACTTTGAAAACAGCATCTTTTGTAACACAGACGAAGAAAATACTGAGTGCTTGCAATACTTTACCAGCACTGCAACTAAAAGTCTACCACAACTGCTTCTCTCTACCCTATGAATCTCGTTTTCATCTGATGCCTTCATGGAAAGTTACAGAGATGGTAAGGTGTTTGACTTTGCCATCCGAAAAATTTCAAGGACTTAGAAAATTTAAACATTGGTTACTTATTTTCATTGTAAATATTCGTGATGTCAATACCTAACGTAAGCATTTATTGATACAAAAATAGCAAAGCTGCCTTGTACTGCCTACCCTTTGCCAGCATCAACGCCAAAACCTCATCTGCCCCCCGTTGAAGTTAACCTACCCTGTGGAGAAAAGTGCGGAGAATGGCTGCACTACTGGTACCTGTAGCGCTCCGCTCCACCCTTACTAATGCACTTTTTGTGCTGCTACATTGGCTGCCAACCAATTTACTGATCTCGCAGCAAGCTAATCTTGCTGCTGTGAGACTAAATTGTATCTCAGCATGAAATAGGACAGATTTCGGTCATGCGAGGATCTTGGCCGAGGATGCACCCGCACCAGCGGTTGTTGACTACATCGCTCCGCAATGCATACTGGATTTGGAGTTTACAACTCGCATTCCTGGCAGGGAGGAATGGTGTGATGGTATCACCCTTGATAATGGGCTTATCCATGTGTACACTGACGGCTCAAAGCTAAACAACAGAGTCGGGAGTGGTGTATACTCGGATGAGCTGAATCTCAAGCTGTCCCTCCGTCTACCAGACCACTGTAGTGTCTTTCAGGCAGAGGTTGCGGCTATTTATCAGGCAGTCGACTGGCTTCTGCGTAATCGAACATTCGGGGTCAATATTGGTATTTTCACAGATAGCCAAGCCGCTATTATGTCCTGCTGGTCCTTGTACAGTGTCCAAGATTGTTGCTGGATGCTGAATGGACTTTGCTACCTGAGGTCTCTTGCTCCTTTTCAATAGGTATACCGATGACATCGGTCAAACTGGCTATTAGACAAAAATATCTTGAGGACGCTAAAAAGTCCTGGGCAGATGAATCTTCCTGAGTGATAACAAGGCAGTCCTGGGTATCCATGGATGCGCATCGCACCAGGCAGCTTTTAGGCTTAACTCAAAGCGCCCTTCGTTGCACTGTGGGCGTTCTAACGGGCCACTGGCTTATAGGACGGCATGCACAACGTTTGGGCGTAGAGTTTAATGACATCTGTCGGAGCTGTGGCTCTGAGGATGAGCAGGAATCTGTCCTTCACTTCATGTGCCAGTGTCCGGCTTTAGCAAGGAGAAGACTGGCGGCACTTGGTTCACCCTTCCTCGCAAACCTGACGGAACTGTCCCTGACAAATTTAAAGGGGATATTCCGGTTTGTCAAAGGAAGCAAATGGTTTCCTGACTTAAGTGAGTAGAAGAGAGTCATTAAATATTGTGGCATTACAACGGGCCTCTCCTGTGCCTATGTGTGCTGGTCGTCAGGCCTCTGTGGATCGTCAGCCACGTCAACCTAACTTAACCTAACCTACCCTGTGAATTTAGTTTCGATCCGATGACTTCATTGGAAGTTATAGGGGTACAAAGAAATTTAGGGTTATCACTCGTAAAAGTTTTCAAATTTTAACAATTTTAATATTTGTTGTTTATTGCCACTACAAGATCTTTAAGATTGGAAAATTTTGTGATAAAATCGCTTACTAAAGATATGGCAAAAAATATAAAAACAACCATAGCTGGCAACTCTATCATGGTTTTTCAACCAGATGCTTACTGATAATTGCCTACAACCAATTCCATTTACTGGATGAATTTCGTTTTGATTTCATGACTGCACTGGAAGTTATAAGACAAAAGGCTTTATTTTCCAGATCGAATTTTCAAAATTCAAGACACCAAAATTATCATCGCTAGCAGCTCCAGCCTAATTTTTGAACCAAATTTCTGCCAAACGTGGCCTAAAGTAAAGTTGAGCTATTGTACAAATTTCATTATAATCTGTTGGCTTAGTTGGAATTCATAGGGCGAAAAGCAGGTCTTTTTCAAAATAATTTTTCAAGATGGCAGCACTGGCACAGATTGGCCCACATTCCAAAATCGCTTCTTTCAAACCTGGTTCTACTCCAAACCAATACATTCTGCGAATTTCAGATGTATCTGGGCATGAATCACAAGATTTCGATAGACGATATCACCTATCGTCAAATAAAAACGATAGCGATTATCGACTTAAGAATGTCGGCATCATAGCCTCAACGATATGGTGTTTCGAAATTTTTTTTTGAATTATAGCTCCATGGTAGATCCATGGTAGATTTTCGTGGCATTTGACAGGATCTGATGAATGATAATGACATTTGAAAATTCAAATAGTGAGCTGCTAACAAATGAAAAGTTTGTCGGTAATTCAATTCACAGCGAAAATCAATGCAAGCATTCATCCTTTTTGATTCTTCATCTGAAGATGATAATGAAAAACTGTTGCGGAGGAATTTGAGAGATTCTAGTAATCCATTGGAGTTACCGGAACCGACGTAAGAAATAAAAACCCTGAAATATCTTGTAATTCAAATGTATTTTGTAGGTTTATTAAACGTTTTCGTCTATCGAAGGAAGTATTTAAATATATTGTGAGCGTGTTGAATGTTGCAAAAGCTATAAGCTCTTCTTTCCCGCCTATATGAAGGTAGCATGCACGTTAACGTTGCTGGCGGTTGGAGCGTAATCGGAAGAAAGGTTGTTTCTCGAACGAACATCGCAAAGCTGGCTCCTCGGTATTGTTGTCAACTTTTTATTTATTTTCAAAGCTTGCTAATAATCGCATTTTTTCAGAAGAATCTGGATATCCATTGGAACCATTCTGCATAACACCTTTCCGTTTGCTGAGTGTGAATACACCCGAATCAACTTCAATACAATTCACTCTAAAGTGAGATGTATTGTTGAACGTTGCATCGGGGTGTACAAAAGCCAGATGGAGGATCCTTCTCGATAAAAACCAGAATAGGTTGCACACTTTGCAAACGTTTGTGCCGCTTCGCATAATATTTGCGTCCGCTACCGAATAAATTTTGATTCCCATACTGCAATTTGACAACCACGATGGGGGTCAAATAGATTCGCGCAGAACTGCAGAGCGAACGAGAAACAACATTGCTTCGACATTAATTAGCTAATGATTTCTGGAACAACATATATATTATCAGTATGCAACATTATTATAACTATAAAAAAAATACACTAATGTCTATATTCTTACGCTAACATTTTTTGCTTAGCTCTATACTTTTTAAATCATTTGTTACTTACATTATTTCTGGAGCTCAAAAAGAAAAAAATTTGGATCATCGAAAACATTTGAAAGAGAAACGCTTGATTTAAACTCTAGCTTTTCTCTTTCAAATTTTTTCTTTTTGAGCTCTAACATTTCGCTTAAAATCAATTGATTCTCTTTAGCAACAGTCAAATTTGCTTTTTCTATCTCTATCAATGAATCCATACACAATTTAATGTCTTTATAAAACTCCTTGTGAGTGTTAATACTTAAATTTAATAAATCTGTTTTGCTCATTTTTGATAAAGTTTCTTCCCGGGTGTGGAACTTCCTGTTGTATTTTCGAAAGACCGCATGCTGCGAGCAACGTCATCTAACGTTGAACATATTTATAATTCATTGTTCCCTTCGATGTTAAATTCTGCGATGGTGCAAAAATTGGGAGACGGCGTTGTCCGCAATTCATTTTCAATGCTTGTGTCACAGTTAATCGTACCAAACCTCCGAGCGGGTATGCCTTCTACGGCTGCTAAAATTCCAGCGGCTGCACCGACTATTTCTTCGTTGGGTGACAGGTGTTAGATTTCGCACGGGCCGCCACTAGTTTTTCTTATCAACCTTTTGTTATTCGATAGTTTTTTTTTGTTTTGTGTCTAAAGTCAACCCAAACCTATAAAAAACTATTCAAATCAGTGACACCTAACAAGTGTTGTTTACCAACCTTTCTCCAAGCTTTTTCATTTTTGATGGGTTTAACTTGTTTGTCAACCGTCCGCAAAGTTGAGCGTTGCGGAGTCTTCCTTCACTCGTATTCATCTCTGCATTTTTGGCAAGTTTTTCATGTTCTGCCAAGAATTTGCTCATTATTTCCATCTGACTAGTATTTGTTTCTTTGATTTTCGTTGAGTTTTCCCTTAAAATACAATACTTGAGAAACATTTTTATAGTCGTTTGACTATCACCAGAGATTTCGATAGTCGCTGTCGTTTTTTTATTTTCGTGATTTCAAAGCTCGAAAATTTCGACAGTCATCGTTTATCGTCGGTTGTGATTCATGCCCTGATTATTGGATCATGAGTTCTCGTGAGCATAATGCTGGAGTTACAATGAATGTAACACAACATTGTTGCGCAGCAAAACGAGTTTGACCACATGAGAACGTATGGCCCTCTGCACACGAAGCTATTCATATTGCACGGAACTGGTTTATAACTGCAATTACTAATCAGTTTCTAACTGATTAGTAACTCGGATCTACACAGGAAGCTATTCCAAAAAGATCGAAATCAGTCATTTCTTCTCATTTCGTTGATAATGATGATAACAGTGAAAGTTCAAGCGATGAAGCTGTCATATTTTTGTATTTTCATCGTTATAGAAGCGAAAGAATACGAAGAAAATTTTGGGTTCACCCGCACATTGAAAGAAACTTTGACCGCCGATTATTTGTTGTTGCTAAAAAAAACTCCAAATTTTGGATGCCAAATTTTTGTCATTCTATCGAATATCTAAAGAAAGTTATTTCGAACTTGTGCGAATAGTTTCTTCTGTGGAGATGTTATTGATGAAGAGTATTTTGAAACAATTAAAAAAAAACTTATTAAAGCCCGCAGAGATGCATTTCATTGTAGAAGTATGGAGATAATGACACAAGATGATTAAACAAGGTGGCGTGGCCCAAAGATTCGCCGACAATCTCAACCATTTGCCAGTGTTATGTAGCCTATTCTCTTAATCATTATGGTGGCCAGTGGCGACTCGTGTCTTTGAGACTCGGGGAAGCAGATTTATTTTTGCATAGTTTTCCAGAATTCCAGAATTTCCAGAAGTAGGAATTTCAGCGCAGCAAATACATCAAAAGTTGCATTCAATTTCCAATTGTTTGACTCAGTGACTTTTCTACTCATTATAATCACCATCAATCTCAGTAATATTTAAATGATGCAAGATTACAAATTATAATGCAAGATATTGCAAATTAGAATTTTTTTTAAAAATAAAAAGTGAAAATTAGTGGTCCTGGTCACCACGAATCTATAAAGTACTTTTATCTATTCAAATAGTCTAAGAGAAAAATATACCGCAGTAGATGTTCTATGGTGATATTCAATTTTCAAGACAAAATGAGTTAAACCTTCGGCAAACAACGTGAAAATAATTCCTCTCCCTTACAAGGTGGGGTTAGATTTACCTCATAAAGTATTATATCTATTCTGTGTATACATATATTAAACAGAACGTGCTCAAATATTTCTTTTATTCTTTGCATCAACAAGCAATAATAAAACAAAAAGCATTTATTTAAAAAAATACTTTCATACCTCTTCCATAAAATCAGCTTCATGTCTTTAAGATTTGGACTTGAAATAACCTCACGTTGTATGCCGAACGTTAATAGTCTTGTACTATTTAAGTGAAAAGCCACTATCTTTCTTTAATCATTCCAATACTAACTTACAAACTTTCAGCACAAACAAACAAACAGACAAATCAGAAGAAACATTAAACATTAAACTCTTGAACTCAGTAATAAATCCATTACAGAAACGAAACATACAAATAACACCTTATGTTAAACTACGAATTCATTACAGTATTCATACATACAAATAACATCCTAAGCTCATTCACCCAAAGTATACCAGCTCCAAGTTCTGTAACAAAATAGAAACCAAACAGAGTACGCTACAAATCGTGCTGCGTCCATTCACAAATATTTCTGGGCTATTTAGCGGCTGAATAAGCGAGGGGTTTTTGATTTTCTCTACTCAGGAAGACGCGGTGAGCTGAGCAGCGTCCGCGCTGCTATTCGGAACAGCCATTGCAAAGTGTTTCCGACCACCGATTGCGTGATGCTTGCAATGGAGTGTATGCACACATCATGGTACGTGCATTGAGGCAAGATCATTTTAGTGTTCTGTGTAGCATATTTCAATACGCTGCAATGAACTGAGCGTTCTGGCTTACAGTGGTACGAGATGCTTGAGGTTTTCACTCAAACGCAAGATATCCGATCGCGTTGCTGTAAAACTACTTGTAAGGCACTTTGGCTGTGAGAACTATCTCGTGTGTGAGATGTATAGTGTTTTGAGTTTCGTAAATTTTTTAATTGATGTTGGATGCTAATTCATATAAAATCAATTGATTTGCTTTAAATTTCAATATGTATTGTTAAGTTTTTTTTCTTGTATAGGCAATATTTAGCAAGGGAAGCACTGCTTCCTTTGCGTACAACGACGAGCCGCCCCTGATGGTGGCAATGACTGCATGGTGGTGTTTGATGGTTATTCCGTCGTCCCATCCAGTACAAAGAGAGCTGAACAGAGCTGAAAGTATAAAACAAAGAGGTCAGTTGGCATAAACTTTAGAGAGAAAACAACAGCAACAGTCAAACAGGGTGATTATCTTTCGAACGAAAAGAATAAATCGAGACTAATTTTATTCCTCATAGCTGCTGTTACCATCCATGGAATTGAAAGAGAATAAACATCCAGTGATGCTAACACATTGATCGTCCGAACAGCACTCATGAAATCCTTCATTTGTGACAAAGTAGCAATAGTCGGTGAAGATGTAGATCTTATTGTTCCCCTCACTAATTTAACTCCGACTGAACAAAACATTATTTGTGAAACTAAGCCATGGCAAAGTAGCAAGGAAAGAATATTCAAGCCAAGCAATTTGGGAATGAAAAACAGTATAATTCTTGTGCATGCGTTCAGTGCATCCACTACGACTTCAGCTGCATATTCAATAGGGAAACTTTCCTGTTTTAAATTTATCAAGAAACAAGCTGTACTGCAAGATGCTGCTGAAATATTTAACAGCCCAGTTTCATCTCGTGAGGCTGTAGCTGCTGCTGGCAACACAGTATTCTTGGCGTTGTACAATGCGCCCAAGAAGCAAACCTCTCTTAACATGCACAGCTATAACATTTTCACCAAATCGGTATCCAATACTAAACTCGACCTTTCTGCTCTGCCACCCACAGAAGGAGCAGAAAGACAGCAGGCTTTTTTAATGTACCACCAAATTCAATTTTGGCTTGGGAATGAACCTCCTCCTGTACAGTGGGATTGGAAGTTGCAAATCGATCAGCTGATTCCTGTTTCACCAGAAGATCCAGCAGCACTTGAAGCTGTCCTCGACCTCCTTTGTTGCAAATGTACAGGTGGATGTGTCATAATATGCACAAGCATTTGTCACAACTGCCATGATGAATGCTTGACTGGTGTTATTTCCACCCTCGAAGAAGACTTAGATGACACTGATGATCCCGATGTCATAAACCTTGAAGAAACAGACCATTCAGTCCAAATAACAAACACTGAACATTTGGTACATGAATATCAAAACACTGTGCTTGTGTTTGCTGGATGCTTAACCAGAAGTCAAGTGAGATTTCATATTAATTTACCTTGCAATAGTATATGTACATAAATCGGTTGTCATGTTCTTATCTGTAAAATGGTTGTCTCACACCATCATCTCATGCATTGTTACCTCTTTTTATTGTGTTTCAGATTGCAGGGCTTTCTACCAAGAAGCAATCAAGTTTTGACTGATTTTTCTGTGTATTTCTTTGTTTAATATACATACATAATGTCTTTATTTTAATACAAAGCTGTGAAGTTCATCTCCTCAACCATCCTTGGTATCCAAACATGTAAGTAAACCATTGTCAAATATTATTAGAAATGCCATATTGTACCGCGTGAACGTGTTTTTTTTTTCAAAAAACGCTATCTTTAGTGCCCTATAACTCGGGAACCATTACGAATACAAGAAAAATGTATATAACCATTTTTGTGACAAATTGAATAAGCATTAATTATGTCTAGGGTCAACTTGTACCTCCAACCAACGGTTCTCGAGATATTAACGAAAAACCAAAAAAGTGCCCTGTTTTCGCTAATTGTCGGTAGAGCTCGCCTCATACTAATGAGGACTTTTAGTGTATTCATCGCTAGGTCCGTATAAACCAATCTGCAAAGTTTCAAAACTTTCGGATTTTTCCGGAGGTTAATTTTTGAAAATTATTTGCTGATAGAATTATAGGTATATTTAACTATCACTCAAATGGCCGCCAGTGCTAAAGGGTTAAAGTTAATTTACATAAGTTAATTAACAAAAAGTATCCAAGCGCGGAAAATGGATTCCATATCAGTTATCAACATCGAATTTCCAGCAAATAGCTAGTATTTGTTCCCACCTGTAACGTCACAATGAAACGGAACCTTTGGAAAAATTGAAGGATTTTGACTGGAAAATTATGCCTTATCCAGTCTATTCTCCAGTTATTGCTTAAAGCGGTTTTCATTTGCTTAGAAGCCTGCAGGCGTTTTCAGGTGCAAAAGTATTTCAAAACAAAGATTATGTCCAAAGTAGCCCAACGAATTCAATAGATAAGAAATTTTACTCAGATGGAATTCTACAATTGCCACAAAGGTACGAAGAGATTTTAGATAGTGAAGGAAAATATATAATCGATTGATATTTAAATTTGTTGTTTTTTTATGTACTTAAAATTACCTTAAAAAGCACGGGGGACTTACGGAATAAAATGAGCCAATAGCAATTCTAAATTTGCTGAGCAATCAAAATTTAAAGTATGCTAAATAACACCACGCATCTTTAATAAAATATTTTTCCTGCCGTTTTTCGGGTTGAGTAATTGCCTTTGCATTGAATCTGACGGAGCGCAATTTCAGTAGCAAATTTTTCGTTTGGTTGAAACATTTTCGTTTTCAATTCATCTCTGTACAATTGCTTTACGCTGAAAAATGATAAACGAGTATGCATATTTGCATACATACTTCTCTTCGCCATTTATTTCACATCTGAAATTAAATTCACAGTCTATATATGCATGTTATCAAGGAGTTTTGCCATGCAAGATGTGCTGCTATTCTAGATTGCTATGTTTATTTGATTGGTTATCTGCACATTAAATTAGACGAAGATTGAAATATGAGAGAAGATAGATAAGTTTTGAAAAGCATGTATCGCATGTTGAAGTGAATGAATGAATTGCAATCTTAAGTTTGAATTATTCGAATTTTGCTCAAAAACTTTTGGTCAGTAGAAGCTATTGATTTAATAGAAATCAGCTTGTTAATATAATAAAGTTCAAATGAATATCATGTTCCGTCATTCAAAAGTTTAAATGAGTAACATCGAAAGCAGTGGATGGTAGATATTCGTTTCTACCATGATATGGTTTTTACTATCAATATGTGGTTCGAAACACTATGATGTAAGTCAAGTTGATTATAAAAATGAAGAAATATCATTATAGCCCGGGAGGCGGCGTTGCATTTTGGGTGGTAATTTCACGCCGCTTAATTTTGCGTATAGCCGATAGCTCATATATAGCTAGCAATGAAAATAAGCGTCAGCTGTCAAAATCGTGGCAGGTCTAGTTGTGAGAACGTGTCAATCAGGTAAAATAATTTTAATACAAAAGTGATATCACGTCACTTGAAAATTCGTCCGAGCAATGCTTATAGGATAAGAATACATATAAAAAAAGTCAGCTGAATAAATGGTGGTGGATTGTACGTCAGCCGCGAGTACAAACCTGGCAAAAAATTTTTGATGTAAAGTGATTTCAAGCTCGATGAAACTAATATAGTTGACTCTTTAAATCATTCCAATCATGAAAATAATCGTCAGTTATTTATTCAATGGTGGTTAGACCCTCAACTGAGCGGTTATAAGTGCTGACAATAATTGTAATTCAAATATTGGTCTAACTGACGATTTTCCCCCTCCACATCCATAGCTGACGTACATTTTTAATTACTGTACTGTTTAAGTAATCATTAAGAACAATTTCATGAGACTAGAAATCAATTTAGACTAAAGTTTATGATTTTAATCTAAATTTCTGTAGCGATTATTAAGTTGATGGGAGTGGCCTTAGCACAACTTAGAACCAGACCGAAGTCCAGAACCAAGAGTGCTAAGGTCAAAAAGTGGAATGGCTAATGCCATTCAAGAGGCAAAACAAAAAAAAAGAATTGCCCCGAGAGCAGGGTGCCCTAGAAATGGCCGTGAAGGCCCCTTGTCCGCATTAGCGGAGCACCCTTTAACCAACCCCGACGGATGCTGGGGTGCCGCTTTGCTAGCTCGCTGCGGCTGGGGTGGGTTCTTTAAACAATGGGGATGGTTTGCTCTCAAGAAACGGGAAGCTACGTAGTATTCATCCGTCATGAATTGTAGCCGCAAACTGGTATGTAAAATACCCAGGGACCAAAAGGGGGCATAGCTCCGTAAAGGAAACCACCCAGGCTCTGCAACATGGGCTGACTAAGCAGACCCAGTGCTCGTGACAACGCACGGAGCCAAAAATTGAAAAATCTAAAAACGGGAAAAGGAAAACGCGCCACCTCTCCTTTACAAGGAACCCGGGTGAGGCAGACAGCCCCGGGCCCCCGATGTTAGTGGAGCCCTGACCCCGATGGTCTGGGGTCCTCCACCCACTGATACTGGCCATATTAGTCAAGCAAAATCCAAAAATCTAATCAAAACAGAAGCTATGTGTGGCCAGTATCCCTCCCTTGGAAGTAAAATGCTGAAAATACCGAAAAGATTCACGAACAAACTACATTATTATTTGTAGGCCAGCCAGGCCACGCGCAGACCCTGAAAAGTAAGAAGAACTTCTTAGGCTTTCGCCCAATAAGAAGGCCGGAGGGTTTTCTTTTAACAATTCATAATTATGTATTAAAAATAATTATTTTCATTTACAATTCGTTCTTACTAACGATACAAAAAAATGCATAGCAGTGTAAAAGAAAATGAGAAAACAAAAGGATGATTTTTGGTTTAAACTTTAAACTGTGTTACAATTATTCTGACATCTAATAAATCGCTGTATAATTATATTTCATTTCAACTTGTTTTCCTTTAACGGACAAAAAAAAAATGTCCTATGAGTAATAGTCTAGTTGTGTTTTGGCTTGTATGTTTAATTGAACTTCAATCTTGACAAAAAAAATCAAACCAAAACCGATCATTATGTCATATTTCAAACATTCAACCAAATGCACCCAAAATCGGAAGACATACTAAATGAGTGAAAGTCGCATGGAGGCGTTGTGAAAATGCACAATTAAGCCTCAAATTACGTACGATAGCTCCACGATAGAATTGCCAACTTTGAGAGCGGCTGTACGGGTACTATTTTTAAGCACTCGGTGCACGTAGCACTGACAATCATAAGAATCACAAAAAAAAATGTTGCAACACCTTTTTCAAAATTAGTTGGAAATTCCGTCGTCTACTTATACAACCAAAACTTTTTTTTTTTTCTTTTTTTTTTTTTTCGCTCAAACAATAGCAAATGATTAAATCTTTTTTTTTTCGGATTTAAAAAAAACGAAACTTTCGTTAAGTATTTACAAGCGGTAATACCATACAAATTTGCACTTGCATCATTTGAAAATGCCAATTAGTCTTAACAACCTAAAAGAAATCCTGAGAGCGAAAACAACATCACTTATTCGCATTTTGGGGCTCGGTTTGTTTTAAAGAAAATTAAGCATTAAAATTAACCGAACTCTGGAATTGAATGACCATAAGCCTAATTATTAGCTCTGATGCCAAAACCTGTCTTAATTAATTACGCGTGATACATAATTGAAATTCTAACTAAACAACTTAAATAGTATGTCTCGATCCGCTAGTTGTTCTGTGGTCTGCTATCGAAACAATTAGGAATTAGTCTACAGTTATATCTCGCAACACGTTTAAACCGCCCAATCGTCCAATTCGTACTAATTCCATATATAATTATCATGTGATAACAGTTCTTGTATTGGACTAAGATCTATGGTCTTGACCTGCATTATATAAAAATGATTTCATCCTCATATTAATCAAAGAAATAAAGCAGAAACACCCCGCGAAGTTGGGTTCTATTGAATTTTACCCATAATTTTACATATTATAGAACTGTGAGCTAATTAAAGCAATTGATTCAATATTTTTTTTTTTTCCAAACTCACTGCGAGGGCAAGGCCTGATGTTAGTAACCTTATTACAGCCTCTTCTCCGTAAGTTTTGTGGACGCTCGTAACTCTGCAAGCCGCATCAGGATACCAGTAATAACACAACTCATGCCCATAGAGGCTATGGCGTCGATAAATGCGCACGGTACCAGCCAGACGACATCCTTGGTGTAGAAGGCCGGCCCTCAAACGATTTTTATCCTCGAAGCGAAGATCATGGCTCCTCTGGAGCATATACATATGTATGATTGGTCGCGTACAAGTTGTAATCCAAAACAATTTGTTTATGGCGGCTTAATTTAGCAACCTTTCTTGATAAAAATCGGAGAAACATAGGTCGGTATATGCCCCCGAAAGGTTTCAGTAGAAAACGTGGAAGTTATAACGTATTTAAATTGCACAGTAAGTATTTTCGACACCGGATAGTAAAAACAGGTTGTCACGACGAGGCCCCGATAGTTTCAAAGAGGATATGAAGATGGACTTGATAATTACTTTTGCACTTGTCAACGGGCACAAAATTTTGAAGCAATTACTTAGTTTTTCCTAACAATCGCACTATAGGTTCCGAAATTCCATTACTACACAGCTGGTGACAAGTTTCATTAGTATGGATGATCAACCACAAGTTGCTGCATCTACGTTGTTCCGACTCCCGAAACAACCTTCTGTCAGTTCAGAAACGCCAGGTGTCCGACGAATGTCAGGACCGTACAGGGGCGCTCATGTGCTTTTTGGGTTCCGTTAAGCACATAATAAAATTCACTAATACTTCGCGTGATCAAGAGTGTGACGGTTGTATTCGTTCCAATGTATGAGGGCGAGCACGAAAGAAAAATGATTTTCGGGGACTTCAGATTCGAATCCGTAGACATAATTACACTTGCTTGGTTGTCACGGTTTTCCCCACTGTTGCGAACGGATACAAGTTTGCGCGCACACGACACACTCTGTGCACTATCCGGATTCTCACTTTTTGCTTATCTCTTACAATCCCGAGCCGTTTGATAACGCGCGTGACGTCTGCGTTCCGCTCCGTCCGCGGCCCATTTCCCCATTTTTCCGACGTTATATTAATAGGAAGAAACTATGATCTAGCAATTCGAATTGCACACAACCCGATCACATTCGATTCCACTTTTGCTTCAGCTTTGCGCGTACGACCGAGACTCAACTCCTTTTCAAATTCTCACAGAAAGGCCAAAATCAATTCGACCCGCCACGACGATAATGCGATCGCACGTCGCTACTCCTTACATCCGACTCGACTTCTCCCTACAGCGACCCAAGACAGACTGCCTCGAGCTTCTCGCTGCCAGCACACAGCCCAGTGCCGGTCTCGAAATTTTTGCACAAACAATTTACCGTTAATACGGTAAATTCGTTTGTGAAAAATGAAATTTTAACACGATATCGCTTGTGTTTCTCGAAAACAAGATGCCGTTAGAGGTCATTTTGTAGAGGACTTCTGATACATTACGTATCAGAAGTCGTTTGCCGTGAATTTAGAAAAAAATTCAAATGGGCAAATGCTCATTTCTATTAATAAATAGTATAACTTTGTCGGTATACTTATTTTTTTATTTAATACAGAGGTGAGTGGAAGATAATTATAAATATTATTTACTACATGAGAAAATGTATTGAATATTTATTTGGAACACAAATAGATTATCAAATTTCATTGCAAATAATCAAATTTTCTAAATAGTTTATTTTCGCTCTAATCCTCTGATGTATCCGATTCTAGTTCATTACTTTCACAACTATCATCAGACGTACCAAAAGCTGATTCTTCTTCCTCTTCTTCTTTAGATTCGGCACTAGTATCCTTGATTTCTTCGTCGTCTTTGGTGTTTTCTGGAAATGAAACAACATTTGAACATCCGACTTATTATTTGTCATTGCTTTATGCGTAAATTGTTATAGAAATTGATAAATACCTGTAGTGTTGACAATGCTTGTCCCTCTGATGATACTCGGTGGAATTTAACCACCTTTGACCACTATAGTCTGTTGGTGCAGATTCAATTGGAACTGATAGATGAGCATGGGTCCTGAGGTAGGCTACATAAGATGTACGCAGAATTTGCAGATGTAACTCAGACTTACTTGGCGGAAATACCACTCATCTCCTTTCACATTTCTTTTATACAGTTTCGTAAATGTAGCACGAGTTGCTACATTTACGAAACTGTATAAAATAAATGTGAAAAGAGATGTGTTAAATTTCAAAAATTCAATTCATAAAGTGGTAACGATAAATTCTTCAAACGAATTCTTCAATAGTCAAGTTAATACATATAACAATTGTTTATGTTAGCAATGTTTGAAAATGCTGTCATGTATGATGTTGAATTTTTTAATGTTTTGTAGGGATTTCTTTTGCCTTGTCTGTATGCTGCATTAAAATCATGCTGCATTAAAATCACATCTTGTGAACGCGTGGAGTCCTGGTAATGATGAACATAAGGTATTTCCGAGCATTCCATATAATCTATTAATATTGATATATCGTTTAACATTACCAGTTACAAATAGAATACTAATTTTAAAATTTCTGCGAACATGCTGCATGCTGCTCAATAAGATAATCAAAATATCCGTGTCCGATCATCTTTTAGTCACGTCTGCATCAAAATCAATAGGACTGACATGGAAGATAATTTTTGTATCACTTTCTTCGTGAGCCTTGCAGTCTAAATCCGGAACTATACATTATATTATTTTCTCATTTTGAGTATCGTACAGATAGCATGATTTATAGTTAACGTAAATGGTTTACTCACCAATCGAAGAAACTTTGAAACTATTTTCCCAGTCCTTAAGGTACGCTGCGGCAGGAAGCTAAAACTAAAAACTTAAACTGAATCTAATTCAGATTTAGAATGAACCAAAGTATTCCCATGCAGCTGCTGCAATAGAATGCTAAAACTGAAAGCTCTTGCTTAAACTGAAAAATCTGTCAAACTGAGCTTTCAGATACTAAAAGTGAGTAATGAACATGTTCATTATTTTCAGTTTTAGTTTTGAAGTATTTGAACAGTG
Source organism: Nemotelus nigrinus (assembly GCA_947369275.1). NCBI lineage: Eukaryota > Metazoa > Arthropoda > Insecta > Diptera > Stratiomyidae > Nemotelus > Nemotelus nigrinus. The sequence continues at coordinate 84,349,530 of OX376373.1, forward strand.
GGCTTCGGAATTTGATTGTTGCATATTTTAATAGTAAATTTGGACAGATATAAGAAAGTGTAATGGCAAAATTCACAGCAGAAGAAGAAGAGATGCTGATAGACTTCGTGAGACAGAATGAATTAATTTATAATGTATGTCATTCTGAATACCGGAACGTGGAAAAAAGAAATCGTGTTTGGGCAAGATTAGCTGCCGATTTAAAAAACGACGGTGAGTAGCCACACTTTATTTTCCTTTTTCCAAATATATGCAGAGTGAAAAAAAATTAAGACACAAACTCTCAGTAAAACTTATTTTCAATGCTATTTTAATCATAAATTATAGTGGTTTTGCATTCAATTAAAAGTTTTGGTTGTTTACTTTAAGAACACTATCCAAAAAACCGGAAATAAAACAAATTTCACAACATTAACTTAAAAATTTTCACTGGTGATCCAAAATAGCGCAAAAAAAGTTAAGGCACATCGCAGTTTTATCGGAAATTATTTGTAGTTTGCTGGAAAAAAGTACCTTTAAATGTACTTAAAATCATGAAAATCTGATATTTCTATTCAGTCTAGCTTGAAAAAAGTTTGAAAAGTAACATTGAATAACACAATGTCCAACACACACTTTCTTCTTCTACTTGCCGAAACGTATTCATTTTACAATCGCGAACACACAAAAAAAAAAAATACTTTACAGGTTTTGTGTCTGTTATATATGTTTTAGTTTGAGCAACCAGCGGCAGCATTTCCTTGCTAAACTAAATCGAAAATGACGTCATTAAGCTTTGCTAACCTGAAAACCGAAATAAGTTTTAGTTTTAGTTTTAGGTTTCAGCTCCCAGCCGCAGCGTACCTTTACAGATAAATTTAATTTTTACTAATGTTCGAAGAAGAACATTAGTATTAAAATCACTTTGGCCAAAAATTCATATTTCTATATATATATATATATATATATATATATATATATATATATATATATATATATATATATATATATATATATATATATATATATATATATATATATATATATATATATATATATATATATATATATATATATATATATATATATATATATATATATATATATATATATATATATATATATATATATATATATATATATCATCAAAAAATTTCAGTGGAAAAATCTCAGGAACGCGCCATCCGATTGAACTGAAATTTTCAGGATACATTGGTGTATATGCAGAATAGTGCCAGGTCTCACAAAAAGTTAATAATCTTTAACTCTTTGGCACCGGCGGCTATTTTAGTGATATTTTAAATATACCTATTATTCTGTCAAAAAATAACTTTTGCAAAAATAATTAGGTAATGTTTTTGAAATTTTTAACCCTATGTGTGCGCTAGGTGCCTAAAACAAGATTGGGATATTTGGAAAAATTTTGGATTGCGATAACTTCATGAAAGTACTGGCAACCCTGTAGCTACGGCAGGCACTGAAAGTGAAAACATTCAAACCATCGAATCTCCTAAAAAATGTCCGTTTTTTACAATAAAAACCAATTTGTATACAAATCTCATGCTTTATCTACGCAGTCAAAGTAAAACTTTGGAAATTTCATGTCACGCAAGAACGGTAACCCTTTCCCAATTTACCTATATTTTTAGCATCAAAAACTTCTGTTCACGGGAACTCACGAACCAATAATCAGATACAGTTGAAATTCACACAATACATTGGAATTAAATAGGACCAGGTCCGATAGAAGCGATTTTCAATTGTGGGTAACTCTGCGCCACTGGTGCCATCTTGAAAAATTACAAAGAAAAAAAACTGCTTTTTGCCGTATGAAATGTGAATAAGTTACCAGATTTTCATGAAATTGACACAGTAGCTGAACCTTACTCTAAACCTTGTTTGGTGGAAAGTTGGTTGAAAAATTCAATTGGTGCTGCCAGCTATGGTAATTTTTGTGTCTTTGGTTTTGAAAATTAACTTAGGAAAATAAAGCTTTTTGCCCTGTAACTTCCAGTGCAGTCATGAATTCAATACGAATTTCATACAATTAATGGAACCTACTATAGGCATTATTCAAACCGAATCTGGTTGAAAAGCCATGATAGAGTTGCCAACTATTGTTGGTTTTGTGTTTCTTTGCAATATCTATACGAAGCGATTTTATTGTAAAATTTTCAAATGGCAATGATATTGTAGTGACAGTAAACAGAAAATATTAAGTTTTTGATTATTTGAAAAATTTTGCGGCTGGTAACCTCAAATTTCTTTATACTCCTATAACTTCGAACGCAGTCATTGGATCGAGATGAAATTCTCAGGGTAGGTTAGTTTCAACGTGAAGCAGATGTGATACTGGCAAAAGGTTGCCAGCACGAGTCGGTAGTGCTATTTTTATATCAATAAATGCTTACAGTTTGTATTCACACCGGAAACATTTACAATGAAAATAAATAACCAATGTTTCAATTCCCAAAGTTCTGCAAATTTTTCGGATCGCCGCCCCAAACACCAACTTCAGTTACAGTGCTGCAGGCACTGAGCACTTCATTGATGTTGTATGAGATGCTGCTTTGAAAATTTTTGTGAAATAAGCAACTGATAGCGAATATAATTAACAAGTGTTATGCTCTCATAAACGTTGAAATTCATACCAGTGGTAATATCTGAAACTTTCCACCATATGAGTTATAATACATTCTTGAGATCAAAGTAAAACGTGATTTGAAAACGAGACCAAAGTAAAACGTCATGAATGCACTGGAAGTTATAGGGCAAAAAGCTTTATTTTCCTGAGCGAATTTTCAAAACCAAAGAAACAAAAATTACCATAGCTGGCAGCACCAATCGAATTTTTCAACCAAATTTATATCAAACACGACTTAGAGTAAGTAGTGAAAATCTGGTTACTGAATCAGAATTCATAGGGCAAAAAGCAGTTTTTTTTCTTTGTAATTTTTCAAGATGGCACCACTGGCACAGGGTTGCCCATCATTCAAAATCGCTTCTATCAGACCTGATTCTACTTAAGTCCAATGTATTGTGTAAATTTCAACTGCATCTGATTATTGGTTGGTGAGTTCCCGTGGACAGAAGTTTTTGATGCTAAAAATATAGGTAAATTGGGAGAGGGTTACCGTTCTTGTCCGACATGTAAATTCCAAAATTATTCCTTGACTGTTTAGACAAAGCATAAGATTTGTATACAAATTGGTTTTTATTCTAAGAAACGGACATATTTTAGGAGGTTCGATGGTTTGAATGTTTTCACTTTCAGGGCCTGCCGTAGCTACAGGATTGCTAGCACGGTTATGAAAAACTACGCAAATGTGCAACTTAACAACATTTATATGTCCTGTAAGTTTCATTATGATTTGATAATCTAACAAAAAGTTATCACAATTAAAAAAATTTTCAAATTTTCCCAATCTCATTTTAGGCGCCTAGCGCACACATAGGGTTAAAAATTTCAAAAACATTATCATATTCACATTGGAAAAACATTCAGAATTCATTACATAAATTTTTATTTTTGCAAAAGCTATTTTTTGACAGAAAAATAGGTATATTTAAAATATCACTAAAACGGCCGCCGGCACCAAAGGGTTAAAGATTATTCACTTTTTGTGAGATTTGGCACTATTCTGCATATAATTAAATGTATTCTGAAAATTTCAGTTCAATCGGATGGCGCGTTCCTAAGATTTTTTCACAGAAATTTTTTGATGATATATAAATAAATATATATATATATATATATATATATATATATATATATATATATATATATATATATATATATATATGTATATATATATATATATATATATATATATATATGTATATATATATATATATATATATATATATATATATATATATATATATATATATATATATATATATATATATATATATATATATATATATATATATATATATATATATATATATATATATATATATAGAAATATGAATTTTTGGCCAAAATGATTTTAATACTAATGTTCTTCTTCGAACGTTAGTAATAAGTATATCAACAAAGTTATACTATTTATTAATAGAAATTTAGATTAAAATCATAAATTTTAGTCTAAATTGATTTCAAGTCACATCAAATTGTTCTTAATGATTACTTAAACAGTACAGTAATTAAAAATGTACGTCAGCTATGGATGTGGAGGGGGAAATCGTCAGTTAGACCAATAATTGAATTGCAAAATATAAGGCTCAGCTGACGGTCTTACCACCATTGAATGAATATCTGACCATACGTACTTCAGCCATAGATATGGATGGGGAAAATCGTCAGTTAGACCAATATTTGAATTACAATTATTGTCAGCACTTATAACCGCTCAGTTGAGGGTCTAACCACCATTGAATAAATAACTGACGATTGTTTTCATGATTGGAATGATCTAAAGAGTCAGCTATATTAGTTTCATCGAGCGTGAAATCACTTTAAATCAATCATTTTTTGACAGGTTTGTACTCGCGGCTGACGTACACGCCACCACCATTTATTCAGCTGACTTTTTTTTATAAGTATTCTTATCCTATAATCATTACTTGGACGAATTTTCAAGTGGCGTGATATCACTTTTGCAATAAAATTTTTTTACATGTTTACCACGTTCTCACAAACAGGCCTACCACGATTTTGACAGTTGACGGTTTTTTTCAATTTTAGCTATATATGAGGTTTCGGCTACACGCAAAATTAAGCGGTGTGAAATCACCATCTAAAATGTAACGCTGCCTCCCGGACTATTATATTTTGCCATTTCAATACAGAAGTATAGCTTCTTAACATGAAACTGAAAGTTTGGGGAAATGAAAAATAGTGTATACAAAAGCGCCCAGTGTGGGTTTGGGATTACATGTATCTATTTATTCATTACTAAGCCGATATGAATCACTTTATGATGAAACCAATGAATTAAGAAAACGTATATTGTTTTTGGATTTGGGAAAGTTTGCACATTGCAGAATTTTTTCATATTCTATCTCATCATTAGTATCTGAAAATCCGCCGATGAGAATAAAGTTAGTTTTGGCTAGACTTGAAGTTACATCAGCACTATCAAGGTTTGTAAGGAGGTTTTTATCACTTATCAAAGGCTCTGGGGGTATTTCAGCCCTTTGTTGGCCCGTACTTGATCCGTAGACTCCCGATCGATTCCCAGCAAAATCACCAACTTTACTGCACCAGTTGAATTGCCTGCAATAAGCTCTGTCTCTTTATCAGTGGCAGTGCTTCTGAAGCGTTTGAGTGGAGCACCACCATCTTAGCTGTAATTATCTTGGGCGCAGATCTCTCCTCCACCACGTCCAAACCTGGATGGTCTCCGAAAATTTTCAGGACGGTTGACCGAAGCCACTCTGTAGTGAAAACGTCACTGCAGGTCACCGCAATGTGGCCGCGAATAATGTTGCAGCCTTCAGAGCGAGGTGATCATTCTTCCAATGGCAGGGCAAACTTGTGATCTAACTTCGCTGATCTGTTTAAGAGTCAACTTGGCCACGTCATCATAGAGTCTCCATTCCAGGTGCTTCCGTTTGTTGACGACAACCAGTTTAAAGTGACTAGCAGCTACGCCCCTAAAGAACCGAGTTACTGTCCCATGTCGTGTCCTCTTCGTCAACTTATCTCTCAGCGAGATTTGCTCCTATAAACTATTGGTGCTGGCTTCACTTGGTTTCACTTGGGTATCTTCGGGTTTCTCTTTGGATTCCAGAGTCACCGTGTTCATGGCTGCTCGCTTTGCCTCTCTCCTTTTGAAGTGTTGGCCATTCCGATACTTCCTTTTAGTGGAATGGGCTGTCACCATCTTTACAATGGACTGCAGACCCTTTGAGCCAACACCTTCAGTCCTGGTTGCAGCTCTGCTTAGTGGCTTAGCCGCCACTTCTTTCCCGTTGAAACTGTGCTGTTTCACCTCCGGGCACTGGTGATCGCATCACCTTAGAAGAACTTTGAAAGAGTCCTTCTCTGGCTAATTCCCTCCAGTAGTACTGGCAGGAAGTTCGATTTTGTTTTCGTCGTCTGTAGTTGGATCCATATATTGAGTTTAATTAATGTTTCAGGTTTGGGTTTCGCATTCTCGGATCACAACCGAGGCTATCGCCAGCATTCGCCTGCCGCTACATCCACCTTTGATAGAAACAACGTATAGCTCCGCCGTCCTTCCCCTCTTGCAATGGTCAGATAGACTCACCCACGACCTTCCGATGGTTCCATAGACTTTCACAGTACGCTGAATCTGCGAACCTTACTGCAACCAAGGTGTCTCCCCTTGTCGAACAGTTTGCTACTCCATAGACTACAGTTGGCCAGTTTTCAGAGCCGAGCAAAGTGAACTGTTGGATCCAGAACCCCACAGGTGAGTTTTCAAACCCGTCCTCAGGCTTTCGTGTCACCCCTGCGGAGAGAAAAAAGGTCTCCCTTCTACCGATTATGGGCTAGGTCTCCGTTTATATAATCCACACAACTGGTGGCTGTATAGGCGCACAGAAGAACGATAGTGAGAGAGATAGTCTCAAATCGCGTCCAAGGTTTTGCTTTATCATCCAAAATGCGTTAGTGACTTCAGTGTCATTTTGCTTACATGGCTATCCCAACAGAGTTTCATACCCATGTGATACTTTATCTTTTCCTGTAGACGCACTTCTGCGCTCCAATTTTAAAGGGCCTAAGCACTGTTCATTTTTTATAGCATTAGAGTATAAGCTTCTTATTATTACCGCTGTGTCTTACTGTTGAATGAACCAAGAAGGCCATCAACCAGTAGGGAACATAGCAGAGGGTAATATTCCTCCCTGTGAACATCCCTTCCTGCTAATTGCCTTGGCCTCCAACGCCCCCAGCTTGATGAATAGACACCCATTTTAATACTCCATGGGAAGCTTTTTTCTTTTGAGGTTGGAGAAAAATGTTTATAATCCTTTTTTAGACTCCGTGCTGACCGATCGTCGTGTTTGAGCATTCCTCAATGAAGAAGATACCTCTTTATTCTTAAGAACCTGCACGATAAACGATTTTAGCTGTATATGTGTGCCTGAACAATCATGTAAGATTTAATTTTGGCAATGGCATCGGAGAGCGAATCTTCATTAAAAGCAAGAGATTTTTCAATTTGCTCAATGAGGGCATCAAGAACAGATTTCCCGTTTGATGCGCCACGGAAAATGTGACTCCATGAGTACGTTTAGAGTGTTTATGCTCAAGTTAGTCCAAATTTCATTAGCCTTCATGGTGCTCAAGTTAGTCCAAATCTCATTAGCCTTCCCATAGCTTTGGATGTCAAGCTTAAAATCTTACGAAGGCGGTTTGCTTCACTGAGAACCACCAAGTTTCCACAGAAAGAACTCCATGAGAACCTTTTCGTCTTTCGTACCGCTTACTTAAAAGCTCTCAGTTTGTAGAGCGACCATTCATTAGACCTTTGAGTGCTATTGAATCTTAGTGTGGTCTCCCCACAGAGTGGTGATTTCCATGGGAGCTATAAGATGGAATTGTCCGTACTCTGTAAACGGATTGTGCAAAGCTGGCAACCTTCAAAATTAAAGTTACTAACATCTCCTTACTATATAATTCTCAAAATAACTGTTTAACGCTCTTTTTGGCATCAGATTTGCAGTCAACAGCTACCAAGTAAGATCTTTCATGCTTAAACTTTTTGAATAATCATTTAATTTCGAGCCGCATTATTTAAGGAACTTGCATCAAGATAATTTCAATATTAAAATTTGAGTGGCATTCAGCATACTAAAGAAACTGTAATCTAGTTTTAGCCTTAGCGCTGTCGAAACGAATAAAGCTGTCACGAAACAACGTGTCTTTCAAATTTCCGCTACAAAGATTGAAATTTACAGGGGGCTCGAATTTCCCCTGCCCGTAGTAAAGTTTAACGCTACTCTAGATGCAGAGCCAACAGCACTAATGATCCAATTCATGGTTGCAGTTGATGATCCCCGGAGTAATTTCTAGTGAAGATCGGGCGTTCCGCTCTTTTTCTGCCTTCTCAGTTAAGATATGGCCAGCCATGTTGAAAGATATGTATCTGTGATTAGAAACCGAGCACTCCGGTAAAATCCTCCAGTATCAGAAGAAAGGCGAGTGCCGCCCAATGGCTCCTTAGCGGAATGCCAGAAACCTTCCTACGATTTGAAGTAAGGAAGATCGGCTCACTGCCAGCACTGACGATGAAAAGTCATGGGCCAGGATTGAGCCAAAAATTGCCTCAACTCAGCCATTCGTGTTGGAGCTAGAAGACTCTTCATTATGAGCATTAGAATCAGCTCCCAAAAGAAAGGCATACTGATTCTTGTGGCTTAAGCCACTACATTCTTGATGACGTCGTAGTGTCGCTAGACGCTAGGGCAATGATGTAGCGAGAAACAAACTAGCATGATCTTTGATCGAGTTCCCTTGCAACATTCATGTTATCTTTGCCAGAAAAACTGCGTAGGTCAGGTAGTTTACTGCTATTCTTAATAAGGAGACGGAGTCGTTGTTTCTGCAGGCCATTGGATGTTATTAGTCTGCGAATTCGGTTACCCATCCATGGTTCTTGGATTAAGATGGGCTCGTCCTCTGTCCTTTATTTAAATATATAATATATTTCCTCACAAATCATCCCAACATTCCCCTACGGAAATTCACATTGCAATATTTAACTTTCACAGTTATATGGCATCGTTACCCATTAACGTAAAAGCTCTACAGTACATTGCTATTTTCGCGCATGAATTCAACCGAACGAAATCCATGTGCAAGACTAGGACAATGTGCAACAATAATGTCGGTATGTACCGTGCTTACTAGTCTGGCCTGGCGGCAAAACAATCAAATTGAAAATGGTTGAAACAGACAGACGATGAAACGTCTGCGACGGGACGGTTCTTTCGCCGGAAGCTTACCACCTCGAAGACAACCAGCTGAAGCGGTCGATCCACCCCCTTCACATTGAACGAGTGCAAAAATTTACCACTGACTCAATTTGGATGGAAACGTGACGCGCGTACGATGGTCGTAACAACGACGACTTCAGTACGCGTTCGAAAGCCCGCAAAAAAGGATAGGCGAACATTGGTTTGTCAAATTTCTGGTGTAACGTGTTTTTCTCTCTCCACGTCAGCTTGTGTGCCCGTTACTGTTGCATTGCCACTTGACCAATGACCGTTTGCATTCTGATGTTGATCGTCACATTTCGATAGAACATTATTTTTGCGTTTCCGTTCATTATTCGGCTGCTCGTGCTTGTACTGTGTCCGTTTTAATTGCTCCGCGGCGAGAACGAGTTTAATTTGCTTGAAATTTCATTTTCAGGATAATCCGGTTAAGCGAACTGATGATAAGTTTCGATAGTGTAAAGTTTTCGGTTCGGGTTTGATGTCGTGTTGCAGACCGCAAAGAGGCTCTTTTGCCTGGTAAAGTACACTCCGAACTTTTAGTTACAATTGGCTGGTTTTGTAATGTTTTGGTAAAATCTTGTGGCTAAGACAGATCCGGATGTGGCGTTTTCGTTTTGTGGCGGCTGCTAAAGTTCCATCAACAGCAGACGAATGCAGTGGAATGCGATCTGAAGGAACGATATAAAGTTCTTAAATGAAATTTCATTTCTCGAGGATTATCAAACTACTTGAAAGTTTTTGCTTTGGTTTTTATTGAACTTCACTCGCGTTACTGTGCATTTGAATAGTTAATCGTTAGCCATAGTTTGTCGTCCTTCAGGTTTCTTGCAACGGCTCTCGTAGCGCTGCGTCGATATGGATTTCATATTGGACATGAAAACGATTCAATTTCCGGAAATTAGTTTTCATTCGTCGAGAGTTTGCCAGTAGTTCAACTAGTTGCAGAACGCTGATAGAAAAAGAAAGAATAAAAGTTAAATATTTGTTGCTTTGAAAAGTTGTCGTGTAAATGTGCCTTGGTCGTTGTTTCATAAGTGCTCGGCTGTCCTGTGATTGTTGCTACTCTAGTTATAAATTCTCTGTTGCAGTTAGTTGCTGTTATGGTGTCTCACGAACGAAGCAGTTTCGTAATTGATATGGTTGGTGAATTGATGAAACTAAGGTCTGTTAGTGTTCCGAGAGTTGCGAAAAATCGCCGCCCTTAGTCGCTGTGGAGTCGGTAAAAATCGCCCTTAGCCAGCTGTGAGTGTTGCGTATGCGAATTACATAGTACGTGTCGGAGAGCTCAAGCGGAAGGTGCTAAGAATAATTAATTGAATGCACATACAGAATACCAAGCGTAGGAAATTCGATAGCTGTGCTCATCGCATTCCTTCGGAAACGTGTCTAAATATGTGATAGCAGAGTTTTGTGTGAGTTGGTGCAAAGTTATAATTCGAGATCATTCTTGACGTCGTGAAAATTTGCATAAAGGAACGTGAGTCTGCGAACACCACACGGACCAAGTACATTTCGTTCGGAAATGTCGTAAGTTCAGTCAGCTGCTCGATAAGCAAAAGGCGAAGTGGAAAGATAAGAAGCTAGAGAGGGAAAGGTGATGGTGGTTCGATGGTGAGCCTATTTGCTACACTTTCATCGATTCCTCAATGCAAAAGTTAAGGAAACGCGATTGAGAGACGGACTGACCAGTTGGCCAGCAGTCGAGCAGAACAGACCCAATCGATATGGATTATTTTGCAGTTGCACGGGGATCGTATTGGCAGCCTAGGAATTAGAATTGGATTATTTTGGTATGTAATGTAGACAGACATTGGTAGCATTAAGTAAATCGAATGAGCTTATAAAAACACCGGATGGTGGAAGTATTAAATTTTTCTATAGTGAAAAAATGTAAATAGTATTTTCTTCGATACGAATGCAATGGTTGACGTGATAAAGGGATGGAATTGTGTTTGGTGTGCATTTTGATATAATAAGAATACATGAAATTCATTGGTTGTGCTTGTGTCATCTTATAACGGTTGATTTATAGCGAATAATTTTAGAATATCGCTATTGGAAATCATAAATGGGAGTAGGGGTTGCCATTAATATGTCATTATATTAAACATTATAGTTTATATAATATTTAACATTATATAGTAGGCTTCATAGTCAACCAAAAAAATTAAGTTTGCCATCATGACCTTAACACTATTAATGAAAAGCTAAGAACTCTACGCGTATAAACGTTCGCAGATCTACGGAGGAATTTGATGTCGGCAAAAAAAAAATCATGATTATCCTTGGGGATCTAAGCGCAAAAATATTTCGGGAGCCAGTATTCAGGCATTACTCAGGCACCCATAATTTGCATGAGAACACTAATGACAATGATCTAAGAGCCATAAGCTAACAGCATCGAAGAACTTGGTGAATGTTAGTACCAGGTTTCCACGTGAAGATATCGACAAAGCCACATGGGTATTACCTTATGAAGCCACTTTTAATCAGATAGACAACGTGTTGATAGACCACTGTCACTGTTCTACGATTGTACCGGCGTGCCAACATAGGCTCGGACCACTATTTTGTTGGCATGGTTTTATGAGAGCGAGTCACTTTGCACAGATGAATCATATCCACGAACCAGGTTCAAATCAACACGGCTGCGTCAGGTAATGATAATGTCAGTAACATCTTTGATCTGGCTTTAAGACTCGCTCTTGAAGATTACGATGGAGGAATAGTGAGTTCTGAAGCCAGGATACTGCGCTAAGAAGTGGACACACCTTCAGAATGCTATCATTCATACTGCTGCTTCGTAGAGATTGGAGCGACTGGTTTAATGTTGAATGCAAACTAGCGACTGAGCGTAAAAATGTTTCATGCTGAGCAGGATAGCAATTTCATAAAACGGGGGGTACTTGAGGAAAAATATAAAGAGCTAACAAGAACAGAAAAGAAACTTTGAAATCGATAAAAGACTTGATCTGGGAAAAAGGCCTGAGAAAAAGAGGGTGATCTGATTACCAGTTCAGATGGCATTCTGCAGCGTTGGGAAGTGCACTTTAGTGCATTGCTAAATTAGAGGCTCGACCAATGCACATATGCATAGCATAAAAGAGGTACAAACAGCCGTAAGTTGGCTGAAATTTTACAAAGCGTCGTCATACCATGTCAGCTGATTAAAATGTAACAATGTGCAGCAATTATAAGTGCAGTAATTACAGGGGTATAACATTGTTGAGCATTTTCTTAAATATACTCTCCTAAGAGAGGATATTGCAATACGCTAAAGCCATCATCGAACATTATTAATGTGGCTTCATTCCAGGCAAATCAACAATGAATAAACCTTTACTCTTAAGCAGGCGCAGTTAGTCTGCGATTCAATATTCCATTATACCATCTATTCATAAACTTTAAGGCGACCAATAATAGTATAAAGTCATGAGAGAATCCGACGTCCCAAATAAATTGAACGTCACTCACGTAACGAACCAAATAAAAATAGCTGAATTGCTATACAGACCGTTAAACATCTTCGAAAGTGGAATTGTTTTCGCGGGATGATTAAAATTGAACATTGAACATGTTGAAAATTTTTATTTGACAAAGTGGATTCGAAAGCATGCACTGATTCTCATCAGACACCAGCACACAGTGCATACTTGACTGCTGTGACCACTTGCAGTTGGAAATCATTAATTTTTATTTACGCTGGTTGTGACAAATTTTAACATATCCGACTTATATCCATCGATATAATTTACTTGTAAAAGTTATTAAAAAATATTCTGACGAGAAGATGGTCTGGCCTGCTTCCTCTAAAAAGCAATCCGAAACTGTGGCACGCCAGCGAGAGGGATTATTCTCACCAAGTCCTGTCTGATATTCGTTTATGCAGATAATAGTGACACCATTGGGAGATCTGCTGAACTAGCAGTACAAGACACATTCATTTAAATAGATTGGACTGCTCAAAAATCGGGGCTGCGCATAAATGAAGGCATGATGAAACACATGGTAATAGCATCTGTGTGACGAACACCTAGAATTTTTCCATCGGTCAAGGTAGTGGAACAAGAATCTGAAGTAGTAGTAGGCTGCTCATATCGACCAAAACCTACTATAGTCTTTCAAGGCTTTCAAATCTCGAAATTTCACCTGAACCTTGGATCACGACTTTGTCTTCACAGCCCTGGTTGTACGCTATCTACCAAGAAGTAGATGTTATAAAAAAGAGAAAGCTTGATAGTCTCCGGTAATTTGGGCTTTTAGCCCAAATGAGAGAAGAGGAGTCTGCTCAGAAAAGCCTTTGCAGCAAATTTTATGGCTGACGATAGCGAGATGGAGATGATATTGAACAGGACGTTCATAGCTTAGTGATGCCTATGTGTCAGTCAGTCAGGACCTATTGAAGAACTTGATTTTGATAAAAAATCTGCCAAGAGGTTTCCTTGAAAAACTCAATAAAAAGATACGTGAAGATATAACTGATCAAAATATTGCTATATTTTTTATATATGCAATGCAAACCACATTTAACCACATTTACTATCATTATTAACCACATTTTTTCGACGAACTTTCGTTCATTCATATACTCTTTTATACCTACTTAAACATTTCACATTTAAATGAAAGAATAGCAAGGGCCATCTTCAGCTTGATATGACAGATAGTGACGTCAGTAGATTACTTGAGCTATTGTAACAGTTTGAAGCAGACTAAGACGAGGTGTCCAAAATCTACGGCTTTGCTTCATAACATTGCCTCAAAACACCATCAAGCCAACGAAAAGTGAAATCAGAACGTGACTTCGTTAACAAGAGAGCAATGACAAAGCCATAGATAAGTGAATTCGGACAGGCTCGACTCAATCTGACGTTACATTCTGTTATAAAAAGCTGAAGGCGAAGACGTCAATTCGGAAAGGCCCCAAGTATATGCTAGTACAAAGTGTCATGTGGTGAGTGTATTGCATCAACATTTTGATATGCACAAGGAAATGCAACGGTTCTGAAAACGAACCAATCAATCTATCAAGTGCCAACCAAATATTGGTAAAATAAAAGCTCTTCGCCTTATAACTTCCAATACAGCTTTGGTAATTTTTACTAATGTTCGAAAATAGGTCCAGGTTTCACCAAGTGTCAAAATAGGTCCAGGTTTCACCAAGTGTCAATTATCTTTAACCCTTTGGCGCCGGCGGCCATTTTAGTGATATTTTTAATCTACCTATTATTCTGTCCACAAATAATTTTTGCAAAAATTAAGGAGAGATATCCACCTAGAATGGTCGGCAAAATCGATTTATTTTTTATTGCATTTTCGTGAAGATACAGGTCTCAAAAATATCTGGTGAAAACACCAAGTTAATATTTCTATAAATAAGCTAGTTACAGCCGATATAATCAAACGTGTTTTACGAAGTATGATACGATAGTTAATATCATTCATTAGGCTGCTTCAAGTATTGTTCAATTGGTGTTAAAACAAGCTGTAAAAAAAAAACAACGGGAAATAAAAGCAAAATTCGAGTGCTGGGATAACCAAACTAACCGTTTTTGGAGATAGTACGGGGCGAAAACGTGGTTTTACCTCATTGTAGAGAGTTGAGGTTCTCATTGGACAGTTTACAGGAAAAGTTTTTGATATTCTTGTAAAATCTTCTTATTGTGCTAAATGTAACTATTGGAATAAACTCGAAAATACTGAGCAATGTGAGGAATGGAAATCGAATCACGATGGAAATTGCCAGGCCAATCATGATGGATCGGCAGGTAAAATGGAAGTAGACGCCATGAAAGAATTGTTTTCACAATCTGCCGAAAAGTATAGAGTTATGTACACTAATTACGCCGGGGATGGTGACTCTAAGACCAACACGGGATTAGTGAATGCGAAACCGTATGGTAACGAGATTGAAATTACAAAAAAAGAATGAGTGGGTCACGTTCAAAAGCGATTGTGAACCCTTCTTCGCGAATGAAAGAAAAAAGTCCTAGAATCAGCAGCAAAAAACAAATTGAGGGCAAAGTTTATATATATACTGAAGATTTACTATGGCTTAACTATTTGCAGAAACTGTGCCTCCAAGGATGAAATGAAAAAAGCGATACGGGTAACATTTTACCATTACGGCTCAACAGACAGCAAGCCTCAACAACATTTCTGTCCCGAAGGCCCCGAATCGTGGTGCCAGTTGCAACGAGCAAAGGCTAAAGGAGAACTGGAAAATGTTCGTTACAATTATTGAACATTGCCAAAAATGGTGTTAGATGTCATCAAACCAGTAAACGAAGACCTCAGCAATGAAAAATTGTTGGAACGCTGTGTTGGTCGATATACCCAAAACTGCAACCAACTTATTTGGACAATAGCCCCAAAAACGATGAACAGCGGGGCCAAAATCGTTAGCATTGCAGTATATCTTGCAACATGTACATCCAACAATGGTTTCACCTCATCGCTGGAAGTCATGAATGTGTTAAGAATATCGTTCGGATCGGGAGCGCACTTGTACGCAGCGCAAGAAGACGAAACTTGCATAGCGAAAGCCGAACTGCAAGCGCAATAACAGACGAAAGAAGGTTGAATACGGCGTCGGCAAGACAATTTAGAAGCCATGAATATTCCGTAAACAGTAAAAGACTTACACTATGGACCTGGTATCGATGATTCCATGTTAGTTGACAAATTTAATGATTTATTCAGTCCTAAATTTTCAAACGCGTTTTTCTTAAAAACACGTTTTTCAAATCGGTACCCAAAATTTCTCGGAAACCAATTAACTGATTACCTTAATTCTTTTTGTGATTATTTTATATAACATTATCTAGTACTTGTCATAGGATTTTTCTTTTTCGTTACTTAGTTTTTGTTTTATAGCCAAAATAATATCTAATTTTTGGTCAAAAAATCACTATTCATGTTCAAACGTCCGCCATTTTGTCATTAATCGATATTTTCAAAATCGGCTATGACACGAACTAGATTATAGTATCTAATTTAATAATCTTTTTCCATTTTATTCTTCAGATAATTTTTGAACAAATGCCAGTGGGTACCGTTAACGCTGTTTTTTTTTACAGCGCTCCAAAGATCATACAATATCCTTGCATATTTTTGATATTTTCAAATAAAAAAAATTAAGCATACTTTTGAATGTGTATACTTTTAGATAATTAAACTCCCAATCCGATATTTCAAATAGTTTTCCTTACAAAAATGCACAAAAATGACCGTTTTATCCGGCTCCTAGGTGTATATCTCCCCTTAAGTTAGCGAAATAAATTTCGAACGTGTTTTAAAAGTGAATCGGATTTTTTGGATTTTTTTAACCCCATGTGTGCACTAGGTGCCTAAAAAGAGGTCGGGAAAATTAGAATTTTTTTAAATTGCGATAACTTTTGACAGAGCTATCAAATCATTATGAAACTTTCAGGACATGTTGATATTATTAATTTGTCAATTTATGGTGCGCGTGTTGGCAACCCTGCTGCTAGGGCAGGCGCTGAAAGTGGAAACCTTCAAATCATCGACTCTCCTAAAACATTGTCGCTTTTTGAAAAAAAAAAAGAAACTCATATATAAATTTTATGCTTTGTCTACATAGCCAAAGTAAAACATTTGAAATTTTACAACGGACAAAAACGGTAAACCTTCCCCAATTCACCTATATTTGAAGCATCAAAAATTTATGTTCACGAGAACTCACGACCCAATTATGAGATATAGTTGAAATTTACAGAATGTATTCAGTCACCAGATTTTGACGAAATTTACACAGTAGCTGAATCTTACTCTGAGCCACGATTGAAAGAAATTTGATTAGAAAACTCGGCTGGAGCTGCCAGCTATGGTAATTTTAGTGTCTTAAATATTGAAAACTCGCTCGGGAAAATAAAGCTCTTTGCCCTATAGCTTCCAGTGCAGTCATGGAATAATAACGAAATTCATATGGCAAATTGAACTTATTGTAGACAATACTCAACAAAAATATTGTTGGAAAAACAATGATAGGGTTGGCAACTATGGTTGGTTTTGTTTTTTTTCGGCAAATTTTTAGTAAGCGATTTTATCATAAAATTTTCAAATCGTAGTAATCTTATAGTAAAAATAAAAAACAAACATTACGATCTAGAAAATTTGAAAACTTTTATGAGTGGTAACCATAAATTTCTTTGCATCCCTATAAAAAATAATTTATATATATATATATATATATATATATATATATATATATATATATGTATATATATACATATAAATATATATATATATATATATATATATATATATATATATATATATGTATATATATATATATATATATATATATATATATATATATATATATATATATATATGTATATATATACATATAAATATATATATAGGTATATATATATATACATATATATATATATATATATATATATATATATATATATATATATATATATATATATATATATATATATATATATGCATATATATATGATGAATTGATGAATGAATGAAACGAGTTTAATACTAATTTTCTTCGAAAATCAGTAAATATAATTCTTTAGTTCACATAACAAAAGTGCTTTACATCAACACCTAGTACGCATATAACAAGCGCTACTGATGAAAATTTTCATCCCAATCGGATCGGCCACTCCAAAGATGATTTCCCTTAATAATTTTGGAGATATGTATATATATATATATATATATATATATATATATATATATATATATATATATATATATATATATATATATATATATATATATATATATATATATATATATATATATATATATATATATATATATATATATATATATATATATATATATATATATATATATATATATATATATATATATATATATATATATATACTAGCTGACCCGGCGAACTTCGTACCGCCTCAAAATCAATAAATGTGGTTCTAACTTACTAGCGGAATTAAATTCAATTTTTTGTTAAGATTAAAATGAATTAAGTTCAATAAATATACAAAAATCAAAATGAAAAGTATTTTAATTACATTGAAATGAATGTACCCGTAATTCACGTGGCAGCAAGGCATATTTTTTTTTGAAGCGAATTGAAATGTTTTGCGTAGCATAATTCCGCTACTTTCTGTTGAAATATTTGCTGAATGGATTACACTCGGGTCGACTGGATTCATTGAAGCAACTTGTGATATAAAAAGCATTTCTTCTTGCACGACGAAAATTACCACGTTTTTGACCTGTAAGACGATTTCTCATTGCGAATTGAGGCGTTTGACGTACTGCCTCTCTTTGATCTTGTGTTTGTGAAGCACGAAGTCGGGTCATAGCCAACGAGAATCGCTGTAATGCATTCTAGCAGCATACATGAAGTAAACATTCTGCTGATGTAACGCCTGAAAGCTGTTTTCCAAAATGCCCATCATTGATCTACGAACATTGCTCGTAAAAATAAGGGGGAAACATTTTCGAGCATACATTGGCTTGGGTGATGTTTGCCATGCAAAAAGAAAAGATGAAAATTTCAGAACGTTTCAAAACATCACAGGCAAATAAATTCATAGGATACTGTTCATTTAGAGTTATGCAGGGGTAAGCTTGGTCGCCGGTCCAAGCAGCCACACAAATTCCCTCAAGTAACGTGAACTGTCTTTGATTTCACGCGAATTTTTCATACGAAATTTCACACGAATTTTGTTTCAGTGCAAATTTAATTTGAAATTAAGTATGTGCAGTTCATTCTTTCGAACTAAAACGCGGTACGTATTTGGTGTTTGAACTTAAAAATTGAGTTGCGTAAATGTCATATCAAGAATGCTATATAAGAATTAAGATTGCTACGGATTAAGTCAGTACTCAGCAAACCAAATGTATCGTAATTAATTCATAAAAGAGTCATATTTTACGAATGTTTTTGTCGTTAACGAGCTCGCAAATGAATCGAAAACGATTCATTGATCCTACTAAAATGGCCATCCGGGAAGAATCATTTTTAACGATTCGTAAATGAGAAAAATGTGGTTTTAGCGGGTATATATCGACCAGCAAATTAGGGGAAGAATCTATGTAAAATCTGCTACTGTACCGCATAGGCCATAGGGCACATACACATGGCTTGCATTATTTATTGCGTCGGCCATCCTAAGCATTGCTGCGTATCGTTTTACGAACAGGCTCGGTTTTGTATGAGGGATGTCTGTTGACTGTCGAGAAACTATCGTTTTTAGTGAACGCTTGGGAACGCAATTTTTGAGACAAGTTCAAAAATAAGATCACTATTGAATAAAGCTGTGTATTTAAAATAGAAACACTTGTTTTAATTCAAAAACTCCTGTTCCGTGGAAGGAACAAAGGTACAATTATTTTTTGCATCCAACAGGAACAATTAATATAACTCACGTTCTTCATAGAATCCACTTAGTTGTCGACTAAATTGTGTAGATTTTCAAAATAAAGCAAATGAACTCAAATTTTTGACCGGTAGTATATATATATATATATATATATATATATATATATATATATATATATATATATATATATACATATATATATGTAATATATATATACATATATATATATAATATATATATATATATATATATATATATATATATATATATATATATATATATATATATATAAATATATATATATATACATATATATATATATATATATATATATATATATATATATATATATATATATATATGATGTATATATACATATATATATGATGAATTTTCGGCAAAACGAGTTTAATACTAATTTTCTTCGAAAATCAGTGAAATAATTCTTTAGTTCACATGACAGTTGCAATGTCAACATCTATTACGCAAATAACAAGCGCTACTCATGAAAATTTTGATTGTCTCTACTACAAGTCATTTCTACGTTGATAGTCATTATTGTTAGTAACTTTTTCAAAAAATTCATTCAAGAATAGAAAAGTGCCGCATTTGACGACCCGAAATTACTTTAATGCGTCAAACTATTCAAAATGCTCTAAACTCTAGTAATAACTATTCTAGCTACAATAAACATCAATATCCGTAAAAAAATGTCATCAAATATTAATATTGGCAGCATTGAATTGAAGGTAATAACGACGATGATAATTTCTTTATGAACACAATAATATCGACTATCATCCGAATGTGCTGATATACTAATAGTCAAGAAATTCAAGTTGATGTGAAATTGGATTCTTCATTTTCTGCAAAGGAAATTGAAAAACACATAATCATATCTATTCATATAGAATGAAAACTGATATTTTGTCCTTTAAACGATTTTCAAGTTTGCTGAGTAATTGCATAAAATTGTTTGAATTTGTCTTGCAGCAGCATTTGCTCGTCATTTTGAAGAATATTTATAAATTTCGTGTAAAATGGAACTGAAATAAAAATTAGGTGAGTTAAGAAAATATGCCTAATTTTTCGGTAATTTGCTGGTTGTCATTTGTATTGTCTTTAATAAATTTCTGACGACACGAAGCATTTCAAATGTAGCAAGAGATAAAAAGCTTGCATGAATGTGGGTGATGCCGGATTCAGTCTTCACGAACTGCCTGCTGGAATTACAAACAAAAGCTTTCGATCACTGACCGTTTTAATAGATTACATTTTATACATATCACGCTCTAGCATAGCTTCAATCCTTTTCTTGGTGCTAAATGAATTTTGATATCACTGCCGTCGTTAAAAAATATTTTTGAAAAAACAATTTTGACAAAATATTTTTGAATATTTTTGAACTTCCAAAGATGGCTCAGGGCTACGTCTTATATGACTGGAAAGAAACAGAAATTATACTGATTGTACTCAAAAGTTAAGATTTTTCGCAGCGCTTAGCTTCTTTTACTATATCATGAGCAGCTATATAAAACTAATGCCGGATTTACATTCTCTCCGAGGAATGCCAAATGTAGACAAGGTCTGTGTGTAAATGGTCTCCTTGTCTATTCTCGGCTGTTTTTTTCATGGCAAGCACGCGTGTGTAAATGGTTTGCTCGTCGGCTCTTGTTTGTTTTATGAAGGGATAATGATCCTTTTATTGCTGTGCCTGAGTGTTTATGACCGTCTCGTCCTAGCTCGAAGCCGCTGGAAGCGAAGTCGGTTTTATGCATCGAGTCAAAGGGATTCGAGAGGGTAGCATGTGCTCATTCACATTTTCGAATTTTTCGCTGGGACTTCAAACATGTCTTTACGTGTCCCAGATTGAAATCACTCAACGCACACCCGGCAGTTGCAATAGCCACAAGCTGTACCTCAGCCATCGTTCACTGAACTGAACAAAACAGCTCACAACTGTCGAAAGATGCATGGTGCAATATCCTAAGTAAACAATTCACCATATGAAAGGTGCATGGTGTATGGTTCGTGTTGCATGGTGCAATATCCTAAGTAAACAATTCATCCTATGTCTTGCTGAGTCTCGTCCAATGTCTTGTTGAGTCTTGTCCACGAGACGCTCGTCCCTATGTATAAATCCGGCATAAGAGGAATGGTCATCCACATCTGGCGTCACATTTTATACTACTGTAATGTGTCTTCTATTTACAGTTTCATTAAATCTGTAGATTCAATTTATTCAAAAGTACTCCTTTGTGTAACTTGCATATTTCGAAGGCATAAATCACTTAAATTTTCGATTGCATCCAACATATTACACAGCAGTTACTTAAAAGTGTCCAATCACGAAATCGAATGCAAAAATTAAATTCAGCTTAGTAGTCAAATGTCGAAACAAACTACATATACATATATACGGGGCATTTCACGTGAAGCGGACTACGAAAAAAAGTCGAGGCTCTGGATTGTTCACGAAGCATTTAGAAGATATGAACGTGAATTCGCAACTTTTTTTCTATGAGGTTTAGTTGCCGAGCTATGGGCTTGTCAATAATTGATGGAATTGATGAAAGGTTTTTTTGGAAGCCGATTCTGAGATTCGAGAAAAATTCTGAAAAACATTAAACATAAAGGCGGCTTTAGATATGCGGTGTTTGTCAAACACCTCCTATTCGCCAAAAACCGAACACCTAGTCAAGTAATTTGGCTTGGTGCTTGCGGAATGACAAGCACAGTGAATTAAACATTCGGGCATTGCCGAATGTTCGCTAAAACTGGAAGATGAACGAGCTGCGGGGATCCGACACAGTGCTGGTCTACTTTGATGTGAGTTGAAAGTTCGACAAACAACGGGAATAGCGAGCACCCGAATGTTTGTGCTTGGCCTAGGGCAAGCACTAGGCGAGCAACCCAACCACACATGCCAAGTTTGCCAAACTAGGTGCTCGGCAATTGACAAACAACGCATATCTAAAGCCGCCTTAATGATTGGTATAGAAAATTAGCTGTTCTTTTCAATTTTGAAATTAGATTTGAGAAACAAATTTTTTTGTTCTGTGTAAAACCGGAAGTAAACATTTTAACTCGTTATTTGAATAATTTGGACCAGGTTAATTTTGTTTATTTTTATATCAAAACAAAGCTTAAAATGTACTTATTTTATGATAAAAGTTTTAGAATGGGAAGGCGAGTAGTTTAGAAGGTAGTTGAATTTTAATACATAAAAGTCGTATGAAGTGTGGTACCGAGAGCTTGCTTGGGACAGGTAATGAGTGTGAAAACAAATAATTTGTAGTAAAACTATTATATATCACTTATATCACTTACAATTAGAAGATAAAATATTAAAAATTTAATTTACTTAATGGGAAAAAAATCTTAATCTACACTCACAAAAATACTTCAATTTTTTGAGGAAAATTGAATATATTCAAAGAAAATTGGTAATGATTCTGCGCCAAAAAAATATTTAAAACTAAAATTAAAATATTTAATTTCTTCATTTCAAAGGACTGATATTGAACGTGCCCTGAGTTAAATTTGGCATAGTTTCAGGGAAATGTTTCCATAAAATGGCATCAATCGGTTCTCCTACGATTACCGAAATTAAGCAATGTTGGGCACGGTTATTACTTAAATGGGGGACCGCTTGAGAGCATCGCATGTCGTTGGCATGCAAAAACTCTGCCTCCCTTCATTTGTTTCAATCTTTCTTTGTTTTCAATCTTTCTGTTAAGTGCCACATTTTTTTCTTTTTTTTCTGAATCCTAGTGTTGTTTTTGCCTTAGTCATCACATAAAGCTATACTGTGACACTTTATGGAGCGCTGGCCCAGTCGCCGCCTGTTAAGACAACTCAAAACGTGAACCCGGCGGAATTCGAACCCGCGAGCCGTAGATCGCTGCTTCGGACTGACGCGTTAGCGAGCTAAGCTACCGACCTGTCATTTGTGTAAAGAAAATGTTAATAGAAATCATAAAAACTATCCATTTTTTCATCGAATATTGAAGCGTAGTTGATGTGGAAACATGTAAAAACATGTTCGCATTGTAGATATAATTTTCTTAATTCGTAGATATAATTTACTAGATTTGAGGAAAACTACTTGCTTGAAATAAAGTAAAGTAAAAATTGTATTCCGTTGAATGTAAGAAAGTTTTGTATAATATTGATACAAATTACTGACATCAAATAAAAGTTTATTTGATCTGTGTAAAATTTGTGGAAGCATATTTTTCTGAGTATAGTTCTTTTTTTAATTACTGGAGGTGTTTCTACGATCAGCTTTTTTCCTGCAGATTCTATATAATTTCTTTTCTGCTAATATTCTGGGAATTTTCCTTAGGTCTTTAACCTTCCAATGAAATTTCAAATCGAAACATCGATAGCCGCACGGAGACATAATACACATAATTAAGACTATTTAACGTATCAAAGAAAGTAATAGTCCCTGCAAGCGCTGAGCAACAGCTCGAAAAACAACGCAAAATTCAAAATGGCATGGCGTCATATGTATTATATAGGTGCCATATATTTTAATTATATTTTTATGAGAAAATAAAACATTTTTCAAATAACAGATGGCTTTACTAATCACATTTTGATATCAATTTTTGTTTTTGAGCCAACTAGCTGTACCAAGCAAGCTTTCGGTACTACGCTTCATACGACTTTTATTTATTGAAATTCAACTATCTCCTTAGCTACTGGCCATACCATTCTAAAACTTTTATCAGTAAATAAGTGCACTTTAAGCTTTGTTTTGATATAAAAATAAACAACAATAAACTGGTCCAAGGTATTCAAATAACGAGTTGAAATGTTTACTTCCGATTTTACACAGACAAAAAAAATTGTTTTTCAAATCTAAATTCAAAATTAAAAAGAACAGCTCATTTTCGATAACAATCATAATGTTTAATGTTTTTCAGATTTTGTTTCGAATCTCAGAATCAGCTTCCAAAAAAACTTTCATCAATTTCGTCAATTATTCAGAAGCCCATAGCTCGGCAACTAAACCTAATAGAAAACAATTTGCGTATTTGCTCTAAAAGCAACATTATGCACAATATGAACGAAATCCAGAGCTTTGACATTTTTTCGTTGTCCGCTTCACGTGAATTGCTCCATACTTTAGTTGGAATTACGCAATCATTTTTTTGTTGTAACTTTCGTTATACATATCTTAAAACCACAAATCATCCATGAGCTGCACTTATTCATAAATCATAAATTACAATTTTCAGTATTTCGGGTCGCTCATCGTTATAAATTTTCGAACACATTTTCCAGGACAATGTCGGTTACTCCCATCATGTCAGCTTTCAGCTTTGATCTGAATGTAGCGTAAAAAACTCATGCTGCACAAAATGCACTTAAACACTGCACAAACTCAACATACTCTACGATTGCACATCTCTCTACCATCACATTCATTCACCATCATATCTAGCCCACTAAAGTTTTTTTTTCACTGAGTCCTCTTACAATCGTACAACATTTTCCCTCTTGCCGTCCACATAGCACATACTTGTTTTCAGACCGATGCTGATGCAGGAGTCAAGGAGCGGAAAATCGTGCCGTTATATGCACTGACACCTAAGAGTATGTGTATGTTAGCCAATATTGTCTTATTAGTTGATTCATTGCCAACCATCATAGAGCATTCGAGAAAGAGTAGAACCAAATAGACGAACTATTTAATTTAACTTTTCAAGTACTATCGTGGTTCTATAGAAAGAAAAACGATGTAGCTGGAACGATGTTGTGGCATTTGAATTCGTAGAGAGCAAGTTTGTTGAATTAGCTTAGTTAACTGGAGAAAGGGGAAAAAAGTGGTGTTGTTCAAAATTATAGAAATTTGTTATATATTTCAATTTTAATTTTTTTGAGCTTGTTTGAATATTGACACTGACCAAGATAAAAAACTAAGCTATTCCCTAACGCTGAGTGATAGTCACGAAGCAATAATTTGTGGCCTGAATGGTGTCCCGGCATTTTTTTTGAGAAGTTTCAAGACCTGGCTTTTGTTGTTCAGTTTGATCGTTCATTAAGCGGATTATTTTTCAATCTACGTTACAGCTAGTTGCAACTTCTCTCAACAGAACCGCTAGAAACACTTATGTTTGATCAGCAGTAGTGAAATTGTGCAGAATTTGAATGTATATTTTATCAGCCTTACTATAGCTAGCCTGTTTCGAAGGCTATGTACCGGTTTGATCACAAGGATGCATTGAAACCCAAAGGGTGGAAAGATTTTCAGGGCTGTTTTCAAAATTTAAGAAAGTCAAACACTACCGCTTACATTCAATATAGGTTGTTTAAGTTACAAAGCTTTGAAAATAGTATATCCTGTAAAATAAATGAAGAAAATGCGCAGTGCTTGCAACACTTAACCAGCACTGCAACTAAAAGTCTACCAACTGCTTCTCGTCAAATTCAACCTACCCTATGAATCTCGTTTTCCTCTGGTGACTTAATCGAAAGAAAGATGTTTGGGGTTGCCATCCGAAATATTTTCAGAACTTTGAAAATTTAAACGTTGGTTACTTATTTTCCTTGCAGAAATTCTTCATATGAATAATTTACGTTAGCATTTATCGACACGGAAATGACAAAAATGCCTCGTGCTGACACCAAAGCTTGCCAGCAAAAGGTCCCTCGTGGTAGAATCTTTTGCTGGCACCAAAGCCAAAAACATATCAAATCTGCTTCACGTTCAAGTCAACCTACCCTGTGAATTTCGTTTGGATTTGATGACTGTATTTGAATTTATAGGGGTACAAAGAAATTTAGGGTTGCCACTCGCAAAAGTTTTCAAATTTCCGGAATCTTAATATTTGTTTTTAATGTGACAGGAAGATCATTAATATTCGAAAATTTTGTGATAAAATTGTTTACTATAGATATGACAAAAAATATAAAACAAACATAGCTGGCAACTCATTCAACTAGAATCGTACTGTATATTGTCTACAATAAGGATAATTTACCATATGAATTCTGTTTTGATTTCGTGACTGCATTGGAATTTATAGGGGACATTTTTTTTCATAGCTCAAGGCACCAAAATTACCGTAGCTTGCAGCTACAACCTAACTTGTCAACCGAATTTCTGTCAAATTTGGCTTATAGTCAAGTTCAGTTACTGTGTGAACTTCGTCAAAATTTGAAAACTGAATCAGAATTTATAGAGCAAAAAGCTATTTTTTTATAAATTATTTTTCAGGATCGCACCACTGTCACAAAGCTGCCCACATTTTAGAACCGCTTCTGTGGTCCTACTCAAAACTAATACATTCTGTGAATTTTAGTTGTATCTGATTATCGGGTCATGAATTCTCGTGAACAAAAGTTTCTTACGGTAAAAATATTGGTAAGTTGTGGAAGGACTATCTTCTTTTCCGATACAGAATTTCAACTATCTTACTTTGACTGTGTACACAAAGTATAGGATTTATATATGAAGTAAGTTTTTTCTAAAAAGCGAAAATTTTTCAAGGGACTTAATGATTTGAAGGATTTGCTACTAGCACTTTCATAAAATCTACATAATTCTACCACTAAGTAACATTAATGTGTCTTGTATGTTTGATAAAGATTTGATAGCTATATCAAAAGTTATCGCAATTCAAAATTTTCAAATTTTCCTCACATCTTTTTAGGCACCTAGTGCACACATAAGGTTAAACATTTCTAAAACGTTATAATATTCGCATTTAGAAACGTTCGAATTTCATTTTGCACACTTAATTTTATTGAAAACTATTTGCCAATAGAATTATAGAGATATTTAAAATATGACTAAAAGTGCAGCCGGCTCCAAAGAGTTTAAGATAATTAAAATTTGAAGAGACTTAGACCTATTCTGCATATACGCAAATGTTTCCTGAAAGTTTCAGCTCGATCGGATGGCGTGTTTACGAGAAATAGTTACTTAATTTTTTTGATGATATAATAAGTATACAGGGTTATTCAGATCAAGTTGCCTTCGGGTATACAACGCAAGCTGATAAAAAAATGGTTCCACTCTCCATGTCCGATTTTCCACATGAAGCCATTATGTGTATTGAGTCACCGTACAGAGGAAAACTTCTTAAATCTTACCACAATAAAAATAAAAAAACGAATTCTTTGTAACTGTGTAATTTATTTAGTGAAGTATTAACTAATTACAATAAGTGTTGAAAGTGATCTCCTTCCTTCTCAATACATTCCTCTAATCTGCAAACTAATGATTGTCTTACTCTACTAAAATTATAAAACACAGGTGGATTGAACTCTGCTCCAGAGATCTTCTCTCGAGTTCACAACAGAACCGTAAACCACAGCTTTTAAGTAGCTCCATAAATAAAAAACCTAGCGCAAATAATCTTTGAGTGAGTTTAAAATGTGGAAGGAAGTAATACACTTCTTTGTAGAATCATATCAACCATTTCTTACTCAAAGTAACAAAAATCATTTCCTGACTGCATCTCTTATAACACAAATGTTCAAATGAAAATGTTCAGTACTGGCAGCACTTTTCCAAAGCAGCAGCAATAAGTCTACCATAACAAGCTCATGCTAAAATCAGCCTATCCTTTGAATTTCGTTTTCTTCCAAGGATATCATCGAAAGTTTCAGCGATCAGACTGTCTGGGTTGCCATCCGAGAAATATCGAAAATTCGGAAAATTTTAACATTGGTTGCTTATTTTATTGCAAATGCTTTGCATATGAACGCAAAATGGAGGCATCTGCTGGTGCAATATTTATGACAATGTCTGGTGCTGGCAATCCTGTGCTAGCACCACAGCCAAATATTTAACAAATCTGCTTCAAGTTAAGTTAACCTCACTCTGTGAATTTCATTTCGAATGGGGGACTATGCTGGAAGCTAAAGAGGTGAAAAGTTTTTAGGGCTACCACCCTCAAAAATTTCATATATTCGAAACATTAATATATGTTGCTAAGTGTCATCGCAGGATAATTACCATTTGAAATTTGAATGATAAGATCGCTTAGTAAAGAAATGCCAAAAAATTACGAAAATTATTATAGCTGGTAGCTCTTTCACGATTTTTCTACAAAATACCTATGACAGCTGGTATACATGAACTATGACAGCTGGTACTACATGAATTGCGTTTTGATTTCGTGACTGGAGCGGAAATTATACGGAAAAAAGCTTTATTTTGTTGAGAAAATTTACAAGATTCAGAAGACAAAAATCACCATAGCTGACAACTCTATTCTAATTTTTCAACCAAATTTCTATATAATATGTTCTAGAGTAAGGCCCAATAGAGTGTAAATTTTGTTAATATTTGATTTCTGAATCGGAAGTTATAGGCCAAAAAGCAATTTTTTCACCAGTGATTTTTAAAGGTGGCACCACTGCCACAGGGTTACCAACCTGGTTTTAATTACTACCAACATCTCCTGTAAATTTCATAATGATCGGATTATCCGGTCGTCAGTTCTCGTGAACAGAAGTTTCGAGTGCTGAAAATAGAGGTAATTTGGTAATGGGTGGACAAACGTTAAAATTTATCAATAATTTGAGTTTTTTGTCGAAAAGCAACATTATTTTAGCTGGGTCGATGATTTGAATAAATTTTGATACGTGCCTGCCGTAGCTACAGAGTTGCGCGCACAGTCTTGAAAAGTGTGTGTTAACTTTTAGTCAACATCAATACGCTCTGCGAATTTTGCACTGATTCTTTATTTCTGTCAGAAGTTATGACAAATCAAAATTTGAAAAAAAAATCCCTGCCTACTTTTAGGTACTCAGCATCCACACACGGCTCACGGGTTAAAGATATCTTAATTTTAGAAAGCCATTGATTGATTGATTGCTAGCCTGGAGTAGGTCCAGAAAGAATCTAGCACTTTGACCTCCTGGGTCTATTGTGCCTCCTCTGCGTTATGTCCTATAGGATGTCCAGGCTTCTAATGAACCTGGGTACACTCCTTGACGGGGCATTTGAAGGAAGAGCAGAGTCAAACAACTCGAATCTTCTTCACCCTAATGCTGGGCAGAGTGTGAGCAGATGTTCGACACATTCTGTCGTTTGCCCACAGTATCTGCAGCGGTCGTCCTGCTTCTCATCTATCCTAAGGAGATACTTTTTGCAGTGAAGGTGGCCTGTCTGGCTGTGGCTCTTTTGCCAAATTTGCTCTTTTGCCACCTTTGCTCTTTTGCTATCGAAGCCAAACTATTTTTTGAGTGTTTTAGACCCTCAATATTAAGCCAGTATACTTCAATATTTTTCTTGTTTTAAGTTTTAATTTTCTTGTCCGTATCTGCCTTTGTAAAGCTCTACTACGGAGAATGATCTATGAAGGGCATTTTCGCTTCTTCTTTGGCTTTGGTATCAGCTTCCTCGTTTTCTTGGTGCCCCTAATGGCCGGAGATCCATATAACTCGAGTCTATTCTGTGCATCTATTTCATTTAGGGCCACTGTTACCTCTAAGAGTGTAGGTGAATTTTTTTGATCGCGATTGATAGCCATGAGAACCGCTTGACTCTCCGATAGGATCTTAATTCTGACCCTTTTAGTGTTCCTTATCTTTATTATTTGCGAGGCTCTTAGTATCGCAGATAGTTCTGTTTGATAGATCGTGGCCTCTTTTGGGAGAGGAAATGAATTTTGCACTTGGGAGCTGCGATCCCTGCTCCTACTCCACAATCTATCTTTGAATCATCCGTATACCACATTTGCGCTCCTTTGTACGAAGGAGGTGGTCCATCCTCCCATTTGTCCCTTGATGAAATTGTGACCTTGAACCTCTTTCCAAACGCTGCTTCGGTTTTTATTTGGTCGCTGGGGCTCGAAATTTCCATTATGAGCCTGGTGTCCTCCAGAATTTTGTGGTGACCTTTAAGGTCTCCTGGTTTGTATCTGTAGGCATGTTGCAGGTTGTAGCATTCGAAAATTCCACGCAAAATTTCTGAACGCAAAACCAGAAGTACCTTAAGATTTAATTTTTTCGAGAACGAAAAACTAGCGGTACTCTGGGAGTCGTTTGTGTGCCGTGGCCGAGGCCGGACGGAATAGATATTGAGTCGGAAGGAAAAACGTGGCAGAGTCAAATTGAGTGCAGGCATCAAACTTAATTTAATCCGTTCGAAGAATTAACACAGTATTTAATCGTGCGGACTTCGTGTTTCTGTGTTTCTGTGATCGTGCCGGTGCAGACGACATGAAATAATAATTCGCGTGCTTTCTACAGGAATTTTGTAGAAACAGATAATACCACGGTTTTGTGTTCGACGTCTCGTCAAGTTTGTCAGGCTCAGCTACGTTTCTGTGTTTCATTCGATTTGCGAGAGTACAATAACAGGGAGTCAAGAATTTGAATAGAAGAATTTCTTCAAGCTGGTGGCGTTTCGTGGAATTTCGGGTTGAAAGTGGGATCGGGTTTGCGCATTGAGACGTGAGAAATAGAAATTCACCGCTAATCTGACAGCTCAGGGCACAAACAAGCCGAGACGAGTGAGAATTGACAACGATGACGACGGAACGTCGGGAACTACGAGAAGACCGAAACCCCATGAGAAGTGGAAGAAAACAATCGATTGTCTAGCGATTTTTCACCTAACTAAACGTATCTTGTCGAATTAGGTGACTATAGCTCCTCATCGTCGGTCTTACAGATAGAGAATCACTCTTTCAAGTAAAGCAGCGGCACAAGTAACTGACTACTATGATAATGCCGAACGTCAGCTGCGATCGTTTGAAATCAGGTTTCCCATGGTACTTCGGCAACAAGACATCCAATGAAACAAGCTGGGTAGTGCAAGTTTAATATCAGTTCTTGAACGCAGAATCGCACGCTACACTATCAACTTCAAAATCATGATAATTATTGAGATTATGAATTACAAAACTATGAGTCGTTTGTCGAAATGGTCGAGCATTTCAGGAATTTAAGCGCAAATGAAAGATTTTTTTTCTGTTCAGCGGACAAATGATAATAAAATAAACTTTATGAGTGAATGATATTGATGGATATAAGTTGCGGAAGCTAAAATTTATCGCAACTAACGTAATTAAAACAATTTCACATTAGTCAAATATGCACTGTGAGCTGGGGACTGATGAGAATCAGTGCATACTTTCGAATCCACTAAGTAAAAAAAAATTTTCAATTTTAATCATCCCACAAAAACAATTCTACTTAAAATATATAATGCCTCCGTTTCCGGTGGGCATTCGATATCCAGTACGTAGTTATTTGCAGTCACAACGCTTCAGGATCTCTGTCGGCGCGTTACCCAAAGAACTATCTGTAAGGAGAACATTGGTATGTTCTTGGTTCCTGTGCCTAGTAGCATTTGCACAAGAAAGATACGAATGGAATGCACTGAAATCCGTTGGTTGTTAAATCTAAGAGATTGGTGGTGTTATTAATTGATGGATTGAAGGTGGATACCATTCGATATGTACTAGATTACTAAGTTTGTTTGAAAAGTTTGCGTAAACCAGTTGCTGGCATAGGCGCGCCGTAGGGGGGGCCAGGGGGGGCCGGGACCCCCCAGACCCTAGGTTGGCCCCTCCCAGAAAAATACACTTAAGTTTTCGCCTCTTTGGTTTTTGTTGTTACAGCAAGAGCTGTACAGTGCAGTAGTGTAAGCCTATACCAAAGCATACACACTACTTATAACATAGAAACTGTGTTATTTTCTGTATTAATTACGATGTTATGGGACTTATCTCGAGAAAATATTTAATTTCGACAAGTTATACGTTAAGAAAAAGACGAAAAGCGCCTCGCCAAATATCCTTTTTTAATTAAGATTATCTGTTCATTTCTACCAGGCAATATACAGGTATTTAGAGAAGAATACTTTTATAAACTGGTGTTTTATGCAATTATGTTTTTCACAAAACATAGTCTGAGTATTCAAATGGTAGGCTAACGTAGAATACAATTTTCGAAGTCATTTGGAGAATAAAAATGGCATCCCTGCTACTTTTATGCTATCTATTCAAGACAATGTTGTTTATTGTGAGCAATTTTTGCTGCGCTTACTCTTTCTTGATGGTATCATGTACAATTAGCACATGCATACCTTACATTAATCAAAACAAACACAGTCCCATTCCATATTTGAGAGCATGTTTCTTTGACTTTTGCGTATGATAAGGTGTACTTATTAAGTTTGAGTCAAAAAGTCCATACTGAATAGCTCGGAAAGTCCAATATTGCTGCTGCAAACCTTTTGACACCACCACAACAAAGACTATACCGAATTTACATCCCGTTCAAATAACTTACCCTATAACTTTTGATCCATTGAAAGCGTTGGAAGTTATACGAAAAAAAGGGTGTTTGGAGCTAACTTCCGCGAAGGTGTAAAATTTTTTGAAATTGAAATATTTTCGGTTTATTTTCACTACGAAATCATTATTTTTTGAAAATTTAATAGAACGGATTTGCAGGACAAAAAAGTTGATGCTGGCATCGCGAGATACCGTAAACGCAAGTTCCAGGTGCTAAAAATATAAATAATTCGGTGAAGAATTACGATTTTTGTGCGATTGGGAGTTTTAGAAGTTTAGATTTGACTGTATAAATATAGTATCAAATTCATCAATCATTTGCATTTTATTTTAAATACCGATAAAAATACCAGAGAGTCAATGGTGTGAAAGATTTGTGTTTACGTACTTATGGTAGCTACACGGTTGTCCAGACATTTCAAAACGACAGAAACTTATTTTTTATACCCATTGATGCGTCTTGTGAATTTCGTGATGATCTGATGACTCGGTGTGTAGTTAACACAATGCGAAATTTTCGATAGAATTTGCATTGTCGCCAAAAATACATCAAAATTTCAGGATCCACAATGTCAAAAGGACATATTGCATACAATAATCAAAACTCTACAATAATAAAACTCTAATAGTGCTTGGAAGACAGTAAGTGATATGGTGCTTGAACAGTCTTGGAATATTGTCAAGATGAACCGAAATTATTTGGAAAAGGCTATCGACCTTACGACGTGTCTCAGTCGCAAAGGGAACATGATGAAAGTGGTCCCAGTGATAACCGTGATTTTTTTTTTGAATCTTGTGAATTATTCTCGAAGCATGATTTAATTTTTGAAAAACATTTTAAAACAAGGTTGCAAACTACTGTAGTGGCAAAACAGAAAATGAGTTAGTAAAAGCAATTGCTGAAATCGTTGGCGAGGACATGACAGCTGAAATAAAAGAGTGCAGACTGATATCTATTATGGCAGACGAAGCAAAAGTCCACAAAAAGGAACAACTCTCCGTATTTGTCAAATTTGCTAGATGTTTCAGGAGCTAGAAATGCCTCGTATTTAGTCGATATAACTTTGAGCCTGTTAGATAGTTACGGACTTAGCAAATTGCTTGTTGTTGGACAGTCTTATGATGGTGCTAGTGTCATATCAAGTCAAAAAGGTGGATTACAAACCTAAATTAAGGTAAAACACCCTGCAGCCACATTTGTACACTGTCAAGCTCATAAAATTATCCTTGTTGTGATGCACACATTTTTCACATCGAAACGTATGCATCCTTTTTCAATGTCATCGAATCCCTTTACATACACCTTTCAAAGCCATAACAACATCAATAGTTGAAGCAGCTTGAAGAGGCAGTTGGTCTAAACACAAGGCGTGAAATGAGAAGTTTTAGCTCGATTCGTTAGTCAATGAGATTTCACAATTGCAAATATGTGATCGATAGCTATGGAACTATAAAAGAGGCTTTAGAAAAAGAAATGAATGAAGGAAAATACGATTCAGTTTCTGCATTGGCGATCTTTCATCTTTCACTATGTTCAAATTTTTTCTTTTTTCACTATGTTCTTTTTATAACGAACATGTTAAGCACATATTTCCAAACTAAAAATGCAACTCTTTGGGATGGGATGGATCTTGTGAATGGAACAGCTAAAACACTACTAAGTGAGCGATAAAACTTTTATGTAGTTTTGGAAAAAATTATATTATTCGCAGAGAAGCACTGTCTGGATCTCACATTTTCCAGAGCATCACGAAAGCGGAAAACAGCAAAAAACACAAGTCTGAAAGGTTTTGATATTCCATCTAGCCTCGGACAAGCAGTTAGGGCTGCAAAGATATCCTTGCAAACCAAATGGCTCGAAAAGAGTAAGTTACACTACTTTTCGTCTTGGCAAATTATTTATGCTTTTCCTAGGTTTTCTAGGTAACAAAAATTTGAAACAAAAGATCAGTTTCTTCCTTGTAAGCTTAATATATTCCAATTTTTTCAAAGATATTTTGAAAGTAAACTATTCTCTTCTTCAAGTATAAATTGAAATATATTTAGCTTCTCAACGAAAAAAATAGTTTATATTTCTAATTACTTCCATTCTATTCTGGTATAATTCCTACAAGCGTTCATTTCTTTGTGCTAATGGATAATTCATGTGTGATTCATACTTACCATTCACATTATATGTATATGGTAGTAGCTCATACGTATTCACAGACACGAAGTTTATTTGATAATGCATTATGCATTAGCAAATAACAAAGACTAAATTAATAAACATATAATGTATTAGTAAATTATATAAGTTGTATGAACAGTACGTGTACCTTACGGAAGACAAAATTGTCGCTTGTTTTGAGCCTTTCGGTCCCTGGCCCCAGCCAGATTTTAGACCACGGCACGCCTATGGTTGCTGGATGTCGTAGAACGGCGAAAAAGCAACGAAACCATATTTACAGTCATTGTGATAAAAATATCTCCAAACGTTTCCCTAAAGTCAGAAAGAACCATAGAAAACAAGAAAATATATATATTTTAAAGTTTTTTTTGTAAAGAAAAAAAATCTGAAACCAAAGAAAACAAGACAGAATCCAAATAACATTTCATATCAAACATCTCGTACATGGAGCTAGAAAGTTTACGATTGTTGAAAATATAGTCAAAACTTCGCATGTGATTGTAATTCAATTATTATTTCTAAGCTTATGATTTCCCTCTAAAATTAAATACATAGTGTGTAATTGATTTTAATTTCAACAAATGAAACGCCTAAGTTTATAATCAAAAATATTCAACCTTGTAAGGTCGATAATTTTAGCTAATGGCATGAAATTATGGAAATAAAATGAACAACCATAGCACTTATTTTTGCAGTAAAAATAAACAAAACAAAAAAAAAAGAGAACCTAGTTGTAGTGTGGCGACAAAAATTAATAAGATGACCATATTAGCGTAACGAAAAGTAAATAACCCGCTTGTTGTTGTTCAAACCTACGGAGCAAATCTTGAAATTTTCACATTTTTCTCACTTTTCTAATTCTATTGTATAATCGATTAGTGCATTTTTGGAATAAGATAAAGCAAATTGAGAAGAAAATCATAAATTGTTATTTTTAATACCCCGGCCTTCTTATTGGGCGAAGGCCTCGGAAGACTTTCCTTTTCAGGGTCTCATGATGGCCTGGCTGGCCTATGATTTGATTTAGCTTTTCTTGGATTTTCAGATAAAGGGTTTGATCTTGGCCAATTAGCTTTTGGTTTTTTTTATTTGTTTTACGGCCAAGGTCAGTGGGCGGAGAGACTTCGTAACAGCTGGGGTCTTGGCCCCAACAACATCAGGGGCCTGAGGCTGTCTGCCTCATGCTCGGGCCTGACGAAAAGAGACAGTTTTTCCCCATAGTAAATTTTCGCGTTTTTTTTCAATCCTCTTTTTCA
Organism: Nemotelus nigrinus; assembly: GCA_947369275.1. Lineage (NCBI taxonomy): Eukaryota > Metazoa > Arthropoda > Insecta > Diptera > Stratiomyidae > Nemotelus > Nemotelus nigrinus. Next base: position 84,385,474 of record OX376373.1, read on the forward strand.
GCAAAATGCTAGCACCGTGCTTCGTGATGTCTCGGCTGGGTCTGGCTTACAATCTATACCTGAGAGGTGCCTCTGGTCCTTTACCGACAAAAGCAATTTCACGGATGAATAATACGTAGCGTCCCCTTTTGTTTTCTGGGAGCAAGTTCGCCCCGTTTTAATAACCCACCCCTGCCGCATAGAGTTAGTAAAGCGGCCTACCAGCATCCGCCGGGGTTGTACTACAGGTGCTCCGCTTGTGCAGATGATTGTCCCTGGTGAGTTTCCTATCTAGGTGTATTCCTAAATATTTTACCCCTTCCTACAGACATACGACTGTGTCTCTAATAATTGGGGCTTCTATTTCAATAATTCTTTTTCTGGTGAATGGTATTATGCTAATTTTCTGAGGCTTGTTTCATTTAAAACTTGTTTCATTCTGGATCTCAAGGTATCCATGTGTGACCCTCTTATTATTACCGTAATGTCGTCCGCGTAACTAAGTTCAGTCAGTTTGCTACTATTGAGGGTCACGAGAACATAATCAGCTGGTAGAAACTATAGCAGGGGGAAAACACCCCTCCCTGTAGACATCTTCTCCTAGTGTCCACCCTTAGCTTCACCTCCTCAAGCTCCGCAAACAAACCTCAATTCCTTAGTATTTTACTCGTCCACTTAACTACTTCTTGAAGAGCATTCCTCCTCTATAGAGCTAGGTGCAGCGAGTCATGTTTTGCATTGTCAGAGGCTCCTTCTATGTCCATGAAAGCACATAGTGCGATTTCCTTGCCTACCAATGCCTTTTCTAGGATTTGTAGCAACTTATGTTTAGCTGATATAGTTGATTTGCCCTTTTGGTAGGCAAATTGAAATTTTTGAAATGGTATCTTTGTCAAAAGATCATTCCTTATAAATAGGTCAATCAGTTTCTACATGGTCTTTAATATGAGAGATATGAGACTAATTGGCCTGTGTGATTTCGTCAGATTGGCCGGTGTGTTGCCACCTTTATGGACGAGCACAACCCATGCCAGTCTCCTCAATTTTGGTATACAGCGGAGTTGCAAGCTCGCTCTAAATATTTGTACCAGAGTGGTTTTTAGTTTTCCCGTCGCTCTTTGTAGGAGAGCTGGGTGAATTTCGTCTGGACCTAGTGATTTCAAGGGTTTCAAGGAGTTTATTGCCCATTCAACCATTTCATACGTGATGATTTTTTTTATCGGTGGTGAGTTAGGTAGCCGATCAGGAATTTCCTCTTCTTCCTCAGTCTCATTGCTGCTCCTGATTTCGCACCCTAAAAAGTGAGTCCTAAGCAGGACTTCCAGTGTGTCATCAAAGGTACTCGTCATCCCTCCATTTGGAGTTGTAAGTAGTCCCATATGCTTTTGGTAGCCTTTAGACAGAGCTTTCTGCATTTTGGCATTCTCTGAGATGCTATTGAGACTTTCGTAAAAGGCGCACAAAGCCTTTCTTTTGGATTTCCTTAGCTCTTTGTTGTATTCCGAGAGTTTTTTTCTATAAGCCTTCCAGTTTGATGTAATTTTAGCTCGGTTGAACTCCGTTCTTGTGACTCTTTTGAGTTTCTCTAGCTCCCTGTTCCACCATGCCACCCTCGTTTTGGAAGCACTGATTTTCTCAGGGCAGATATCGTGGTATGATTTGAGAATTATTCTTGTGACCTTTTCCATAGTGTCCTCCAGTTCAGTCTTTGCTGTGAAATTCGGGTGCAGGCCGTAAAATTCTGCTGTAGGGCCATTTTGATAGCCTTCCCAGTCCGTACACTTTAGTTGCATGTACTTTGCTTACCCCTTTTACAATATCTTTTCCTAGTTCGAAGTTTATATGCCTATGATCAGAAAAAGAAGCGACTTCTCGGACATCGCACTTCTTTGCTTAGTGCACTGCACTGTTTGACACCAACGTAAGGTCTATTACCTCTTGCCTGTTAGCTGTCAGGAAAATTGGCATCTTGCCCTTATTTGCTATAAACTAATTGCTGTTCAGGAAGAATTCTAAGAGTAACTCACCTCTAGTGCTGACGTCACTACTCCCCCGTACCGTGTGATGAGCGTTAGCATCGCATCCAATAATCAACATTTTGTTCTTCCTTCTGCAGTGGTTAACGTGTCCCTTGATATTATTAGTTGGGAACTGATCTTCATACCGTGTGAAGTAGGCTGAGGCAAATACCGCCTCCACTATTCCTCCTACTATGGGGACCTGTACTTGGACCGCCACTGTGTCCCTATTGGTGTATTCTAGAATTAGAAGAAAGCGAATATTTGTGTTAATTACTACTGCCGCTCTCGGGTTTTCCTGCGGCCCAGATTAACTTTTTTGTTTTGCATTCAGGCCAATTATTTTGCCTTTATTAATCCAGGGCTCTTGTATTTACCCCATTTCATAGGTTCCCGAGGTAAATCTGCTTCTTACTTCGGCCGAGGAAGCTTTGGCATGATGCAGGTTCACCTGTAGACACCTCATTACCTTTTCTCGGTTGGTTGGGGGCCGCTGGGGCTCTCCGTATTGGTGGTTGGAATGACCGCAGGCTCTGATGTTTTCGCACCTGACTTTTTGACGGTCAACTTAACTTATTATATATATGTATATATATATATATATATATATATATATATATATATATATATATATATATATATATATATATATATATATATATATATATATATATATATATATATATATGTATATATATATGTATATATATATATATATATATATATATATATATATATATATATATATATATATATATATATATATATATAAATATGAATTTTTGGCCTAAATGATTTTAATAATATTGTTCTGCGATCATTAGAACATTAGTAAAAACCCTAGCGCACAGGAACCGCTAGAAACATGAATGTTCGAAGAAAAAGTTGAAGAATCGTGCAGATTGTGAGTGGATATTCTACCAAAAGCACTCCTTGACACGCTGACATAATCGACGTCGACTTCATCCAAAGTTTCTTCATGCAAGTACATCCTCCATGCGACTTCATCCAAGATAGAAATATTTATACTTATATTCATTGTAGATGGTTTCTATATGAATATCTAATAATAGCATCTGTTTGCATGAAAATAGCAAATAAATTGGGTACTGGCAGCTCTTTGCTAGCACTAAAGCCAAAATCTTCTTCACATTAAGGCCGATCAACTCTGTGAATTTAGTTTTGATCCAATGATTGCATTGGAAGTTATAGGAGCAAAAAGAATATTAAGGCTACCACACGCAAAACTTATCAAATTTTCGAAATACTAGTATTTCTTGTTTATTGGTTCTACAAGATCGTTAAAATTTGAAAATTGAATGATAATATTGCTTACTAAAGATATGACAAAAAGTACAAACACTACCATAGCTGCCAGCTCTATCATAGTTTTTCAACCACATTGCTACTTAATTTGATCTACAATAGGGTGCATTTGCATATGATCTGATCATCGGAACGTGAGCTCCCGAGAACAGAAGTTTCGGATGCTAAAATAAAAGTGAATTAAGGAAGGGCTATCGTTCTTATCCAATATGAAATTTCAAAAGTTTCACTATGCCTGTGTTTTTTAAAAAAATATGTTTTCTGAAAACCAAAATTTTTTTCAGGAGAGTTGATGATTTGAAGGTTTGCTCTCCGTAGCTACAGGGCTGCCATAACGTTCATAAAAAGCTGTTTTAGTGTGGAACTTATTAAGATCAATTCATATTTTCATGAGAATTTCATAATGATCATATAGCCTGGTCAAAAGTTATCGCTATTCAAAATTGTGCAAATTTTCTTTTGCACCTAGCGAGCACAAAGAGTTTAAGATTTCTTAAATGTTATCATATCCGTATTTAAAACACATTCAAATTTAATTTCGCATGGTTAGATTTTTTTGAAAGTCATTTGTTGATAGAATTCTAAGGGTACTTAAAACATCACTAAAATGGCCGCCGGCGCCAAAAAATTAAAGATAATTAGCAAAAAATTATAGATAAATATTTCACATATACGACAAGTGGCTGATACATTTGCGGCGTAAGGTACTTAATGGATGAAAAGTATAGTTTTATTTTTCCATTTTTTAACATATATTACTGAAAAAATGTTCTTTCGATTTCTCTTCAAAATGGTGGTCTAAGGCCGCTCTCATCTCACCATCGTCCGAAAATCTTCGTCGACGTAAATCTTTTTTTAAATTTGAAAAAAAGAAAAAGTCACTAGAGGCCATGTCAGACGGTTAGGTGAGTGATCAATTTCTGTGAATCCCGTAGCTTTGAAGGCAACACTCGCAACCTGAGTGATTTGAAGGGGCGTGTTGCCTTGCATTAACAGTTCTCCACGCGCTAACTTGCCACGTCTCTTCTGTACGACGGCTTCACGTGCCTGACCCAGTGAGTTAGCGTAATACTAATTAATAAAATTCCCTCGCTATCGCAGAAAATGGTAGCCATAATCTTTGATGCCGACTTTTTCACTTGGAATTTCTTGGATGGCCTTTCTCCGTTTTTATCCACTGCATCGGCTCTTCTTTGGACTTGAGATCATACTGATAAGTCCAGGCTTCATCAATGGTCGCTATTATTATATCGCATTAAACATTTTATCCAAAACTCTCAAAAATCTTTACAACGCTCCAATCGTCGTTAATTTTCGAGCGCTTTGAGCGTGCGCGGTACCCAGCACATACAAATTTTTTTCGAGTGCCAATGTTCATGTAAAATCTTTTTGACTCATTTTTTTCGCTCATATACACTGTCCTACTAAGCATTAATGCTCTATCTGCATTTTTCCTCATTTTTGAGTTAACACCGGATTCGTAAACTGCATGCTCTTCTACAACATTCTACAAAATTTGAAAAACCTATCTTTTGTGGAAGTATGTTAAAATCAATATAGAAAAATGCACTCTCCATTTATCCCGGTACACATCAAAACACAAGCCATTGAATATCTCGAAAGCACTAAAATGTAGATATAACGTTTATGCTTAGTAGGGCAATACAGCTCTTCTGCTATCAGCCACAATTTAATTCTTCGATCAGCCAGTACTAATTTTTCGAGTTTCTGCATATTTTCCTACGTCACGCCGGTCACTGGGTAGCCCGGGTGGAGTCATCTTCACTGGTCTCTCTTCCTTGTTGAAATGATAGAACCCATTTTTTACTATCGTGTAGGAAGATGCAGAATCCCGAAAAACTTTTGATATATCTTTAAAAATTTCTTTTGGCGTATTTCCTTTAAGCTGGATTTACAATTAATGCAACATAACATTTACCGTCATCTGTCACTGGCTATATTAACGAACTTGTTGTTTGATAATATGGATCCTTTAAAGTCTCAGAAAGTGATATCAGTGAGTATTTTATCCTTTACACTGAAAAAACACATAGCGCCTGACTCCATAGTTTATAGACTTCTGGCGCCATGTACAGTCGATTTCGGAATTGTGATAAAGTATAGCACCACACTCCATAATACATGGCAAAGAGTACAGAGGAGCAGGCGCTATGCTTACAGCCCTCCACGCCATGTACTACAGTCCTCCACGCCATGCACTATAGTCCTCCACGCCATGCACTATAGTCCTCCACGCCATGCAGATGGCGTGGAGGGCTTATAGTACATGGCGTGGAGGGCTATAGTACATGGCGTGGAGGACTATAGTGCATGGCGTGGAGGACTATAGTACATGGCGTGAAGGACTATAGTATATGGCGTGGAGGACTATAGTACATGGCGTGGAGGGCTATAAGCAGAGCGTCTGCTCCTTTGTACTATGGCGTCACTATGGTGTACTATGGCTATGAACAAATCGACCGAAATTGACTATGTACATGGCGCCAGAAGTCTATAAATTATGGCGTCTGGCGCTATGTATTTTTTCAGTGCATCTGAGGATGATCCAGTTCGCATCTAACAAAAGGCCACGAGTCTTCTCAGTTCTGAGCAATTGCTCTACCTAGTTGATGTTAGGTGATGGAATTCTATCGACGAAATTCCCGAGGGATAAATGACATCAAAGACCATAACCTCTCCTATACTCAAGAAGCTTGCTGACATTTAAACATCTCCTCACACAGTATTGCTGCGAGTTATAACTGGAGTGCCATGAGCCATATTACATGGCTCATGGCACTATGTAATATAGCGTGTCGGGCCATAATTTCTGTGCCATGTAATTATGGCGCTGGGAGCCATACTGCATAGCTCAGGGTACTATGTACATAGCGTGTGGGACCATAAATGCTGCGCCATATTACATAGCACTACGCGCTATGTAGATTCTGACATTATTGCGCGGGCAGCCATATTGCATAGCTCAGAGTACTATGTACATGGCGTATGGGGCCATAAATAATGTGCTATGTTACATAGCTCTGGGTGCCATGTGGATTTTTTCCAGTGTAAAAGCTGCAGAGTATATTGCAAAGCAAGAAGGAGACACAAAAGAACAAATTCTGATTATCATTTGGAACTGGTGGAATTGAATATTTTCAAAAATGTTGTTGCCATGCCAAGTTTGAGGTATGAGCAAACTTTGCTGTCATTGTAACTGCTCTCATACGTTCTCATGTGTTCAAACTCGTTTTGTTGAGCAACAATGTTATGTTGCATTGATTGTAACTCGAGCTTTAATCTTCAAATTGAAATAATTTCCAGTTTCCTTTGACATGGTGTTGTTGGTTGTCTCAGTGATGAAGTGTTAATGAACAAAAAAACGTGTTATTTACACTAACAATAACTAAATACAATTAGTTATAATTTAAAAACGAGATTGTGAGTCATCGCTAAGTACCTTAGGCTGCGAAATTATCAGCATGTATATTTCAGCTCAATCGGATGGCGCGCTACCGAGAAACAGTCACTGAATTTGAATATAAATATAAATATATATATATGTATATATATATATATATATATATATATATATATATATATATATAAATACATATATATATATATATATATACATATATATATATATATATATATATATATATATATATATATATATATATATATATATATATATATATATATATACATATATATTTATTTATATTTATATTCAAATTCATTGACTGTTTCTTGGCAGCGCGCCATCTGATTGAGCTGAAATATACATACAACGTACGAGGGGTGGCTGATAAGTTCGCAGCCTAAGGTACTTAGCGATGTTTCACAATCTCGTTTTTAAATTATAACTGATATATATATATATATATATATATATATATATATATATATATATATATATATATATATATATATATATATATATATATATATATATATATATATAACGTGTTAATTACACTAACAATGAGTCATACAATAATATTTATAAATATATATATATATATATATATATATATATATATATATATATATATATATATATATATATAGATATATATATATATATATATATATATGTATATATATATACATATACACTAACTATATGTATATATATATAATAACTATAACTAACTATATGTATATATATATACATATACTATATATGTATATATATATATATATATATATATATATATATATATATATATATATATATATATATATATATATATATATATATATATATATATATATATATATAAATTTATATAGATAGAAATATAACTTTTGGCCAAAGTGATTTTGATACTAATGTTCTTCGAACATTAGAAAAATTCATCAAAGAAATATGCTTTCCATTCCAAATTAAAAGGATTTTCTCACAACAGGATACTTGGAAACAATGCAGTCTTACATTTTGCAAGAAACTAAAAAATTGGACATATCATTCAATCCAACTACATTAATTCACAAAATGTCGAGCACTTTCTTGCTTGTACTGAAAATAACTATCTCTCGAACACTCCGAAATCCATTTCACGAGCACTCTATTAAAATTTAATCTAATTTAAAAACTATTTCCTCTTTTCATATTCATTTATACAACAAATGCAAAATTAATGTGTTTGCATAAAACGTACGACCTTTAATACAAAATACGAATCCCAGCAAATTGCATTAGAACCTGAACTGGAAACCTTTCAAACAAAAAACAAAAACTATTAAACTGTTTTCACACTTTATATCTCTTTCACAGTCTCGCAAACCGAAACGATATCTTCTGGGTTGGATTGACGGATTCATACAACTGTATGGTGGTCGGTATAATACTAGTGAAGGGTTGGTAGGTAGAGATAAAAAAATGCAATATCTTAATCCTCAACGGTAATAAACAAATCATAAGGTTGGAAATAACAGAGGGTCTGCATTGTTCAATATATGATACATAATACGGAATGGGCAGCAGACGAAAACGATAAATCTTTTACATCTATCTGCAGCTCACGCGGCATTAAACCCGGAAGAATTACACGAAGAAAAAATATTGAGTCAAAGGTGAGACAGATTGAAATAATGTTGAAATCAATTTAACGATTTGACGTCCAAAGCTGTAAATCTTACGAGGAAAAAATAAACCAGTCAAAGAAGATAGTACGAAACAAAGTCCGCTGGCTAGCATCGAAATTCGAAATATAGATCATGGTTTCATTCACCACTCATATTTCAGTTCTCACTTTTCCTTCTCTCCGTTTCAATTCGAATTTACATTTCTCAAAAAAATGTGTATCATATTTAATTCACCTTAATTTTGAACCCTTAGTTAATAAAATATGATAGAGCAAGAAACGTAACATACGTATTTTTTCAGCGATTTGAAATCAAATTCATAACGAAATGGAAATTTTCGTTCACTCAAGAAGGAGCAGATTTTGAAGAATTTGAAAATATTCTGTAGTGTACCAATTTTGCTGCTCTCTTTCCGTTGGATATTGAAGTTATGAATATTTTAACAGCTTTGCGTAAATCAAGCATAAATAAATACGATAATATCACGGCTTCGAATTTAATTTTCTTGGATTATAAGAAATTACTTTTGAACAAAGGCGAACACTTGAACTAGATTTACATTATTTTATTTGAATTAAAATGTTTATTCTGACGATAAGATCAGTTTAATCATAAACTTTAAAGCAATGTTATATTCGTACCATTGAAACTTTTGTTGAATCTGCGGCTTCAGAATGCGCAAAAGTGGCAAATTATTATTATATCTTAGCTGAATCACAATCAAAAATATCGCAGCAAGATGTACCCACAATGGGCGCCATTTATTACAAGCAATAATTAGTGATCAAATTATTGATTTCGGCATAGTGCTCATAGTTAAATATTTTAAATAGTATATCTGTAGTTATGGAAGGATAATATCAAATTTGATGTTCAATGGAAATCATAGGTAAATTGAAAATTAACGTTTAGGCTTCAACTGCTGGTGCTGAATGCTTTAAGCATGAACGAATATCACAATAAATATAGGTTGCAAATAACTGATTATCTCGAAAACATTGCAACAATAATTATTTGAGAAATTATCAATAGGGCTCAAGGCGTTCTTATATTGTTGATGAATGTACTACACCCATTGCTGGCACTGCATGTAGCCGGCCTTATAGTTGTCGTCATAATACTCTGAAAGTAAGCAATATAGTTTTTCTTATAATGATTTATAATTATTTTACACAAAAATATATAATACCGTGTGGATATTTTTGAGATACCACAGAAATGTTTTTCCACATATACGAGTAATTAAAATTTTTCACTGCATCAAATGATCTCGAAATGTACTTACAACAAACATTAAAAAACCTTGTCATACATTTTACTGTAAAATGCTATACAGTGATATATCACTCGTAATAACTCAAGATAAAAAAGGCAACCTCATCTACGGCAGCCACGATTACACTGATAGGAAAGCCTTCCTTATCAGTTTTTTGATATCGCTGTAGTCCAAGTTAGACAAAAATTATAAGTTTGACGAAAATTCTCGAGAGGCTAGATTTTAGTATGAAGCTTGAAATTATTGTTTTGAACAAATGTCAAAAACCCACATCGATTCAAAGATTTATGCGAGGTGGAAAACCACCAAAAATGTTTCCTCGTAAACATCATAGTAATGGTCACTTTTGCAGAATAATCATCTACAATCAAACTTGTACCAATAGATTAGGAAATTTCCTATGAATAAATTTCATACTTTTTTTGTAAGAATAACCATTTTTTGAGATATATTTATCTACAGAGTTGCAGTAGACAGTATGCACATTCTGAGCGGCATATTAGTCTTGGTCTTTGAATGCGACTTAAAATATTTGTTTTAGAGTTCATAAAAACAAAATAAAGACAAAGTCAATCTTGATTAAAATCCTGCATACCGACATCTGTCAAAGATACACATCAACCACGCTGCCATTTATTTAGTTGAAAGTTTGCTCTTTTAGAATATGGGTCGTTTAACAGTCGAGCAACAGTGTTGGAATAACAAGCTATTGATGTAGATTTTTCGAAAAAGAATTTATTCAGTGATGAGGCCCATTTCTCGCTTTCTGGAAGAATATGGGGCTCGAAAAATCGTAGAGAGTTGATTGCATCCGAAAAAAAAGTTACTGTGGGGTGCGCATTATAGTCTGGTGGCGTGATTGGGCAATATTTTTTTGAGAATGATCAAGAACGAGTCATCATCGTCAATTCTGAGAGCTATGACCGCATGTTAACCGATTACTTTTGGACGAAAAACGAAAATTATGATCTTGACGATATCTGGTCTCAGCAGGATGGGGAAACAAGTCACGTAAAAGAGGACGTGTAATTTCGCGATTGACTGATGGGAATTGGTCTCTAAGACTGTGCGATTTAACGCCTCTGGATTTCTTTTTGTGGAAGCACGCAAAAGATCATCTTTATGTAAACAATCTCCAAACTCTGGACGAACTGAAAGCCAATATTCTTGAAGTTATGGCTAAAATATTGCCCTGGATGTACCGGAAGTCATTGAAAATTATCGCAAAAGGAATGAATCCTGTAAGAAATCTTGTTGAGGACATTTGAACGATATATTATTTCACATATAATGGCAAGGATCAATTTTTAAAATGATATGAAAATTACATCACTTTCCGAATATTTGGTGTGTTTTTTAAGTTTTTTTTTTCAAGCATGAAATGGATAACCCATTATAAAGAAGAAATTCGTTCCGCAAAGAACAGAGCAAAGTGAAATAGAGAACACTCGAACATAGAAGACGTCCTGTTAAGCAGCAGAGCAATTTTGTTATCAACGAGCTAGAATTAATAGCGGATGTGACGAGCGGTAACTATCAGCGTTCGTACCTAGCACTTGGAGAGTGAAGCTAATGACAAGAGAAAATTAAAAGCAAGGCAAAACTCCGTAATTAGCCGGGCCCTCGGTGGCAGCCGTGATTACCAGCCCAGAACGTAAGAAAAGATCATTCCAATCGAAAACCGGTTTTTGCCCGCCAACGTTGGAAAGGGCCTCTCATCACTTCAGAAAATGTATCGATTAATCAGCAGCAGCATAATTTCAAAGGTTTTTACCTTAGGACTTGAAAATTCATGGAAATCAACACCGCGGTTCTTAAGTAATACAGTAGGATCAATTTTAGAAGTTCTGAATGATGCAGAGAGTTTCTTGATATTGTCGCGAATAACTCCTTCAGAGAAGTAGTAGATATTATGCGAAACTTATCTAGCGCCCAGTGTGGGCACATGCATATATAATTGTGAAGCATAAAAAAATGCTAACACTGGAAACTAACGACATTTGAACTGAACATTTTGGAACGGAGATTCAAAACTATTATAGTTAACTAAAACTATTCTAGCTAACTATAACTAACAAAACTATTATAGCTAATATTCAAATTCTTCGTAAGTGAGGTTAAAATAGTTGTAGTATACGATTTTCCTTAAATCTCCAGTATAATTTGTTTGATTCTAAAAACTTTCCTATGCTCTGCAATGAAGTGAACTAAATGATATGGCTTGCCAACAAATCAAAACAATTTCAGCCAAACAGGACCTAAAATAATTAATTCAAAACACCTTAATGTCAACAAAAATTACTCAGCGCTATCATTTCGTTCGAATCTCAACTGAAAGTCACATCAAAGAGTGTCCAATACCTAATAATGGGCTTGTGTATGTACTTCGATTCTAAAGCAAGTCATTATTTCTTCCCCTCGTGTAAGAAAATTCGCTGCTGAAACCGTTACAATTATATATTGAACGTCATCTACAAACGTTCGCAATAAAACGTAAATTATTGTTGCAGGTTAATATGGCACAAGCCGTTATTCGCTAGCAAAATTGCCTTTGCCTCGACGAAAAATCAATAGTGAAAGAAACCGGTGGTTCGGCACAGTTGAGTGCTTATTTACCGCTCCTTCGACTCTTTTTCAAGATTGTTCACGATATCTATAGTGAGTGCAGATTTAATGTTGTGGTGAATGAGTTTGACTTCGAGTAGTGTATGGAAGTGAAAAGCCCATATACATATGTGCAGCGTACACCGTACACTTATTGTTGACCTAGTGAAGCCTTTCTTATTCAAGTATTTTCTACTTGCTCAACGTATCATTGACGTACGAGACAACGACCAAACAACTGCCAACGATTCCACACTTTCGCATACTTGTATTAAACATAGGCCGTTATTCTAGATATTAGTGGCAAGCAACAGCTCAGCTAGGGATAGGATCAAGTTCATATATTATTCCCCGACCAGGCAATCAGTAACACGAACTTGACTTGCAAATGATAGTTGATAGTCCACATACTCGACGGGCGGAAAATCAATTCTTCGCTACACTAATGGTGCTAAAGTGATAGAAACGATAGCGTTGGCTACCATCGAAAACAAAAATTCTACGCTGATAAGTTGCCGATGTTAGCAAGTGAAACGTCTACGGTTTCCAATTTAGTCGTTTTCTTCGGTTGTGTGGAAAATATGTAAACTTCGAAAAATTGCCGAATTTGGTATTCAAATAAATGCAAGATAACGGATTATACATGCATCGTTTGCCGTGGAAGCATTATCCGACCCGCGGGACATCGATGGCTTACGAACAACGACTAGATTTCGTCGGAGTACGTTTTACAGGAACATGTTTCATTGCAACAACATGATGCATTCCTTTCATGTATACAGGTGCACAAACAGAAACTTAAAAGCACACTCTATTATTTAGGAGCATTGGTTTTGTATCGTGAAACAGACAGACCGAAAAATTACACTTTCCGTAGCAAGCAGGAAACAAGTTTTTGAATGAAAATACCATAAAAGTATCTACAAGTCTACATTTCTCACATGAATCATCAAAAAACACCTACATACCTACATACAAATACTATTTTAGTTTCCCCAGAAACTTTCTTGATTATGCGAATTTAGTCGAAAGTTCTACTGAATGCGAAATGAAGTCTTAAAAACACAACTTTATGCTGCAGTTGAAAGCAGTAAATCTAAAGATCGAATGCATGCATACGTCAAGGATGAAAAGGATCGTCGCTTTCAGAAACTAGTTGAAATACGAGAAAATCGTGAGATTGAAAAGTCAGTCGTGCTTGGTAGTGAGTGGTATTATTTTATGACTTATGTACTCGTAGGGATGAGATGGATCGAAGTGGAGTAGTTTATGCTGAGAGTGGATCTTTGGATTATCATGTTCATGAATGATTAGGTAAAGATGGTTATGAATCGTCACTTGTCGATATGTATACTGCAGTTGATATGTGTGCATTGAGGTCGGAATGAAAGAAAATTGAAATGACTTGAACTGACACCTAATTTGATTGAAAGTATTTGTGACTTGGAATCAATTTATGATTTCAAATGCAAAAAGTGACAAGCAACGCAATATGATCGAAATTTTAGTACAATGCATATTAGCTGTGTTTAATGACTACGGGAAAGGAGCGATTAAATCATGCTGTCAAAGAAAAGTAGAGCAAGTTAGGGCAATTGGGAGCACGAAATCTGATGAAACACTTTTCAGGCAACAACTATCGAAGTTGATTGCTTGTCCGAACCTCAACCTGTCAGTTCACTATGGACCAACTCTTCTGCAGTAACAATTTTTTGTTGACAGTCAGTTCTGTGAAAATTAATAAACAGTTGATTGCTTGCCCGAAGTTGCTCTACCAAAAAAAGTAGAGCAGAAAATCGTGCTCTAAATTGTTCTAGTTCAACTTAAGGCAGGCTCCTGAAACACGAATCAGAGCCACTTCGGGCAAGTTAGAGTAACCAAATTGAGCATGAAACACATCACAACCTAACTCCATTGAGAGCAGCTCATTAAATACAATTTATATTTCTATGACTGAAAAATGCAAGGTATTGAATGATGTGAAAACAATTACTCAGGTTTAGAGATGTGCTTAACTGCTCTTTTTACTGAGCAGTGATCGCAGTGAGCAGTTTGAGCAAAGAGCAGTTTAGAGTAGCAGCTATTCAATCGCAATTGCGATTGCAGTTTCGTGCGTACGAAAAATCGCTCGCTACTTTTGATTGCTCATTGCCAGTGTTTGCTCGTTACCTTCTCATCGTCGTCGATTTGTGCTTGATACAGCGATTTCTAGCCTCAGATTGCAATCGCATTGTATGCTTACAATGTGACTGTATTTGTCCGTGGCGATGGATGCTCATGTTTAGAACAGATGTAGTATGTTTGGGAATACGTTGCCTGCATTAATTCGGCACTTGCTAGCAGAATAATGTATTGCCAAGTGCTTGGTAAATCGTATAGTAGTTTTGTGGTTTTAAAAATGTCATACATTGGATGCAAGCAACGTCATGAAATGTTATTATGCATGTACAGTATTATGCAGTATGTAATTTAATTTCGAAGCTTTATTCTTTCTGGCTAATCTAAAACAATCGGTTTTCCACTTCGCCTCACCGAAGCATGAAGTTTGTCGAAAATTTTATTGAGAAATGATAACAAAATTTTTACGTGTATTAAATATGCACCCATAAGTCACAACCCCGGTAGGGTTGGAGTGCAGTCACGAGCACCGCCGCAGAAGCCAACTGGCGAACCAAAAAGGATCTCAACATTTTTAGTGCTACTTTCAATTTTTCGGGCAGATTTGATTTTGAAGTATCTTAGAAACTATGCTGCTTTTTCCCAGATTTGTGTGGAAATTTCGCCCGAAACAACTCAGAAAGGTCCCCAAATTCATGGTAGACAAAAATTTTTTTTTTTGAAATTATGAACGTTTTTGCCCAAATTTTCCATATCAAAAATTTTGTCGCCCTTAATATATCACTAATATACTCCCCGACCACTTTCAATCATCGAAAGCGCCATAAAGGCAGTTTTTGCCAAACTATGGCCAAAAAAACCCCTTACTCCCCTACAAAACCGAAATTTTTGTATCACAGTAATAGGTCTTGGCCCGTTATGTCCGAAACCACTCTAACCCAAAATTGGCCGATTTTGTCCGATTTCAGCTACTTTTGCCGTATCTTCGAAACTATGCCGCTTTTTCCCAGATTGGTATGGAAATTTCACCCGAAACAACTCAGAAAGTTCCCCGAATTCATGCTAGACCAAAAAAATTTTTTGGAAAATATGGACGTTTTTGCCCAATTTCCCCTATCAAAAATTTTGTCGCCCTTAATATATCACTAATATACTCCCCGATCACTTTCAATCATCGAAAGCGCCATAAAGGCAGTTTTTGCCAAACTATGGCAAAAAAACCCCTTACTCCCCTTCAAAACCGAAATTTTTGTATCACAGCAATAGGTTTTGGCCCGTTATGTCCGAAACCACTCTAACCCAAAATTGGCCGATTTTGTCCGATTTCAGCTACTTTTGCCGTATCTTCGAAATTATGCCGCTTTTTCCCAGATTGGTATGGAAATTTCGCCCGAAACAACTCAGAAAGTTCCCCAAATTCATGCTAGACAAAAAAAATTTTTTTGGAAAATATGGACGTTTTTGCCCAATTTCCCCTATCAAAATTTTTTTCGCCCTTAATTGAAAATTATATATAATATAATATATATAATATAACTAATATACTCCCCGATCACTTTCAATCATCGAAAGCGCCATAAAGGCAGTTTTTGCCAAACTATGGCCAAAAAACCCCTAACTCCCCTACAAAACCGAAATTTTTGTATCACAGCAATAGGTCTTGGCCCGTTATGTCCCAAACCACTCTAACCCAAAATTGGCCGAATTTGTCCGATATCAGCTACTTTTGCCCTAAAAACTCTTTGAATAATTGAATAAAATACTTACAAGTCCGAAAATACTCGCAAGGGTAGAAAGAAAAGAATCTGAATAGATGAGCATTTAAAATTTTCTGTATTGCAAAAGAGCAATGAATGAGCAGTTAAGGGGGGAGATACATGTAACTGCTAAAACAAAAACGATTTTTTTTATTGCATCAAAGTGTTCGAAATACTCTTAAAATATACCAAAAAAAGTTTTGAAGCGATATTCGTGTTAGTTCTCGAGTTATAGCCAGTTATAGACAGCGCGGCGTTCCCCAGGTCGGTGGAGGTTTAGACTTTAAACGCGCTTTTCTCAAAGTAGTACTTTTTCAATTTCCGTACAAGATATCTCAAAAAATATTGAACCTATTAGGCTAAAATTTATATCACATGTACAAAAGAGTATTATCTCATCGTTGAACCTACATTTTCTTGTAATTTCGGAAAAATAATTAGTTTACCAATGTTTAAAACGTGATTTTTTTGAAAAAAATCGATTTTTTTTTTTAATCTAATATTAATGTAAAAATTTGGTTTTTTTTTCTAAATTTTATTGGTTCACCTAGGAATTATAGATCTCATTAGCATATTTTTTTTTCTCTGAACGTTGCAAGTTTCTCGGAAAAGGCGTTAAGTTGTACGAGGCTGTTTTTGATGTGTTTTTTTCATTTGCTCGCATCGCCTCCATTTTGTGTTGAAAAGTTATTAAAAAAATATTTTCATTTACAATAAGATATGTACTTTGATGATTTAATATTAAAAATTTTCTGAATAAACAATATATATATTTTAAGTCAATCTAAAATTAGCAATTTCTTTTCCATTTTACATGTATTTCCCCCCTTAAACAGCATGAGCAGAAAACAATCAAATTGCTCACTGCTCTTCATAAAACTATCTGCTCTGCAAAAGAGCAGTGAGCAATTGAACAGCATGAGCAGAGAGCAATCGCACTGCTCACTGCTCTTTTCAAAGAGCAGTGCGATTAGTAGCAGTGATCGCAGGAGCAGTCCCATCTCTACTCAGGTTATATATTCGCAATCACAAATTTTTTGAACTATCATTTAAGGGCTGAATTCCTAACTATGCTTTTGAAAAACTTGTTAGCGCTAATGTATGTTCGTAAACCAAAGATAATTTAAACACATATTGTGCCACAAATCAGATTTTTTGGACAGCTTTTAACTCTTTTATCCACAACTGCGGCTTAAAGGAAGCGGTGGGGCTGGTTTTTTTTTTGTAAATACCGAATTTTGAGACCATTCCATGGGATTTTAAGGGGGTGGTTGGATGTTCCCGCATTCCATTGAAAATTATCCATAAAAATTAC